>JAPMUY010001846.1:20000-101277 GCA_026901105.3 Galaxias olidus
CAGCCAATTCTGAATTGGCTTACAAGGTAGAATTATACACATATGTACACACAGAATCCCTCACATAGTGTTTCACATTAATGTGAATGTAAATACATTGTACATAGCCAGTTAATGGCAGAAGTCTTCAGTAGTCGAGCAGGATGTCCTTACCTATGCTCCTGAGAGAAACCCCTTGTATATGAAACACTGTAACATGTCAAACAGAAGTTGATTGGTTCGATAACGCGCTAAGCATTTAACATCAGACTAAGCAAGCAGACTACATGTGCATTTTAAATCAAGGTGGTTTATTAGTGATTTTAGCAGAGACTATCACACAGGTCTCTGTGTATTGAAGTAAACTAGTACGATATTGCCATTAGTGATCCATGAGGGTGTTTTTTGGCTGTAGATGGGGTGTTGCTTTCAAGCGTAACGGAATGGATGTAGTTCAGAAAATATTTCATCATGTCTTATCATGCTTTCTTTTTCGTTTGTGAGTTAGAGGGAGCTTACCTTGTGAAATCTCAGTCGATTACTTTTTTTTTAATTGTGTTCGGGGTTAGACAAGATGTGTGGCTTTTGTCATTCCTGACTTCATTATTGTGTTCTATTTGTCTTTATTTAATGGCTGTAATATTTTTCCTGATGCTAAGGATATTTGGAGTTGCGCAAAAAATGTTTCCTTGCTATTCAGTTTTATATTGTCATAGCATCTTAGGACTAAAAGCTATTGCAGATAGATGCTTTTTTAAATAGAAGTAAGATGTATATTTTATTCAAAAATAAATAGTGTCCATCACACCACCTAGCATGCCAGTTAAAAGATATCCTGTATCCTGAATTTTTTTAATAGACTTGCAGAAACACATAATGTCCTTATCAAGCAAACAGGCTTAAAACTACTAAGAAAATACTTTTTTTCTGCTCTTGGCTTAGTTTGTGTTTAAACCAATTTGTGATTTAACATACCCGATTTTAAAACATCTCTTACCAATATTGGTTACTTTAGAGTGAATTTACCTGATGGCTTAATGTAAGAACTAGCTCAGTACCAGTGTTCCTCCTTAACCGACTATCTGCAGTGAATTGAAATGTTGCTTTTGAATGTTACAAAAAGTATACTCCCCTCCCTCTCTCTCTCTCTCTCTGTATGTGTATTTTTTCTGTAATTTTATGTTCCTTTGAATTTATTTTTTCTTTTTAATAAAACAAGATGAAGGTGGATGGCAGAATTGTACTTGTCCGATTCCTTTCTGTTTTGAAAGGCTTAAAAATATGTGGTAAATTTGTTAATCCTCTTTTCTTAAATGTCAACATAATTTTTAACAGGAGGCATGGCATAAGGCTGTCACAAGCTCTGAACACATCCCTAGTTCCCTAGGACATTCTTATGAATTAAAATATGAGACAGTTGATCTGAACCACGCTTTAGATCTGCTAATGAGAAGGGACTGGCTTCTGCAGACATCACTTTTTAATACTGTTACCTTCTTGACAATATCCAAATAAAACTAGATCAGTCCCTGAGATGTCAACATCTGATTATTTGATTTTATATTAAAATTTATCTGGACTGTATGCATGTTCTGTCCTGTCAAAAATATACACGTTTAATAAATTATAGTAAATCTGAAATGAGTTTAAGCCGTTTTTATGTTATGTTTTATGTAGCCTATTTCAAATACATTAAGGTGTCAGCAGCATTACATTCCCAGAGTCACTATGCACCAATGCAAGTTGTCCGCAATAGTTTCTACATCTACTATTTAATGGATAGTTTAATTTTTTTCCCAGAACTCGGGAATTATTATTATATATTTCAATCCGAAATCAATATGAAGTAATAAACAGCAGCTGTGGATGATCCGTTTAAAACTGTATGCGGAACTTGAGTGCGTGCAATTTTTCCTAGCCGGAAAAGGAATACTGCTGCACAGTGCACGGCTCAGTAATTCGGAAGTGTATTGATTTCACGTGTTGGAGTTGTAATCATGAAGAACTTGAAGAATCTTCACAAAAAGGCAAAAAATGACAAATTTAAGCCAGGATCTAAAAAAAGGGAAAATAAATGCGTAGTCATGTTTGACGATAAAGAACGAGAGTAAGTCTGTCCGGGACATACATGGCTTTGCATTAGACTCAACATAGCTAACCCTAGCTAGTGGTGATAGTAGCATAATTCTAAATCATAGATGCTACAATCCAGCAACAAAACTCTTAGTAGTACTCTTAATAGTAGTCACTCATATAAACAGAATTATCTTTTCTGCAGAAACTTCCTGACAGGTTTCCACAAAAGAAAAGTGGAGAGGAGGAAAGCCGCTGTTGTAGAAATAGAAACCAGAATCAAAGAGGAGCAGAAAAGAGTTAGGGAAGAGGTAAGAATAAACATTTGTAATTTTTATGTTAAAGTGAAGGCTTGACCGAGATTGGTTTCTGTTAGACTACTAAATGTGGATAATACTCTTATCACCTAATTATCATTTAGAGACAAAAGGAGTACATGAAGATGTTGCAGGAGAGGAAGGAAGCTATGGGTATGTGTGAATCGTATCCAGTCGTTTGCTAATAAAAATAATAATAATAATAATAATAATAATAATATACTCATCAATAGTATTATTGTCTGTTGTATGTTTACAAGCAGCTTGGAGTAACAGTTCCCCAAATGAAATCCATCACTTGTGATGGGTAGATAAAATGTTTTTTTTTATTTGTATTTGTTTCTTCAGAAGAGAGTGATGATGAACTGGAGGATGTGATAACTAACACAACCGAGTCTGTTCTATATGACCATCCCAATCACACTGTTACCGTAACAACAATCAGCGATATTGATCTCACAGCGGGCTTCCTAGGGCCAGCAACTGCCATGGTAAAAATATCAAATATATATTATACAGTAGGTTAGTTAGTCCTTCTTCAAGAAAGGATCTAGTTTCAGAGTGACACAACATGCAATGGTATTTCCACACGCCTGTTTTTTGTCCTCTGTAAAAACAGGTGTCTGAAGAAAAAGAAGGAAAAGCTGGGGATGAGGAAAAGGAGGGAGTTGTGAGAAAGACTGCAGCACCAAAGAAATCCAACCATCCAATCCTCAATAAGAAGTATGATTTTCATATTTATCTTACAACACTTTGGTTTTTATTTTTTTTAAACTTTTTTTTTAATATATATTTGTTATAAATTTTAAGTTTCTGTGACATCTTGCTTTGTTATGGCTGTTTAAGATACCCAGCACACTGTTAAATCTTCTACTTTCTTACGCTGACACAACGTGTATCGTATATAATAAGGGTTGAATCACAATGAAAACCGACTTCCTGAATGAACATTGGTCATGTTGTCCACACCAGCCGACATGTCGACTGTGCGCTCTCTCAAGCTGATTGTGTCGTCATGTCTCTTCCTCCATCCTAAATGTAGAATCTCCGCCCTGACCGCCTCGCTTCACGCTCACACCAAGCAGCGCAACAGGAAAGGGAAGCCGGAAGGACGTGGAGGACGGGGCCGTCCGACGGAAAAGACCCCAGTTCCCATGGACAGGAAGAACCGGCTAGGGAGGACGACTAAGAAACAGAGACGCAAGCGGACAGGAAAAAGGGTGCATCATCAGGACTGAGAACTCAGAATGTAGAAGAAGAAAGTAAAGAGAAAAAAATATTTCTCTCATGAGACTTGCCATTATTTGGCATGCTATCTTCAGCAAATGTCGTGAACTTTGAAATGGTGCTGTTTGCTCTACCACCAGCCAGTTTAGACTATAAAATATACTGTTTAAATGTTAACTGCGATAGTGTATGAAAACTCGTATCTGGATTTGTTGATCTTTATAACAGGTTGTTGCAGCCCGTTGATCTGCTCAAGTTGTTAGTTCTTGTCTGTTTTGTATCAATAATAAACAATTATGTAAATATCTGACAATAAATTGAAATTGTGTACAAAGTGTTTAGTCTCTAGTCTGTGCCCCTAAAACACTTTTTGAGGAAATCTTTTTTAATTCTTACTTCTTACTTTATTTAGTAAACCTTTATGCTTCCAAATGTTGCATGACCATGGGCTCCTAATGTGTTTTAATCCCATACCATACTGTTTATTTATTAAAGCCAACTTGAGCTAATGCATGCCATCTGCCAGTAGCACTGCAGTTTCACTTCTAAAGCCAATGATATTTAATACAACCCCCCTCAATGGTGGCTCTGTCAGGCAACTGGCTCCATTTTGGCTCCGGCTCTGCATTTTGTCCCAGGTCCGCTGTGCTAACCGAGGGGGCCCAACATGGTTGTCCTCGTGGCTTTAGTTTCACCCATTGTTGAAGTAGCCAATGGGATCACGTTGGATTAAGGTAGCATGAGGATGGATAGTGACCCACAGGGAAGAAGAGCATGTGTCTGATGGACAGCAGGACTCCAAATGCCATCTTCAGTTCAAACGAATAGGACCTCCTATGTCAGGTAATGTCGATATCATTTCTTTTTATTTTATAACTATCATGTAATATTGTGAAAGCAATATATGCAATAATGTTATAATGTTTATGAAATGTAATAAACGCTATTTTTGTACTTTTAGTAATTATTTTGTGTTGAGATTAAATGGTTTAGATTATTAGAATGGGTTTCTTATGATTTGCAATTGTAGGTCTCTTATGGAGAGTCGTGAACCTGCTTTGACTGTATAGTGTTTCACTATTTACCTGTGTGATTAGTTTTCACTTCGCTTAGTGGTGCCACTTGAGACTGTTCTCGAACCATGCAGTAAATAAGGGTCCAACTGAATCCAAGATTTCAAGCTCTGCCTGCACCTGTATCCTGTACTGCAAGGAAATGGCCTTGCCCTATTTATTACCTTTCAAGAGACTTTGGTGTACATGCAGTATACTGCATACATAGTTGTGCACATGATTGATATAGTACTGTATTATATTATTTTATGAAAATGTGCCAGACACACACTTCTGTATGGAATCTATATTTTTTAGCCTTAGTGTTGTTTGCGTGATGGCTTTGTCCACCTGTGGTGTGTGTTTACTTCGTTCTCTCTGAAGGGTGCGATGAGTGAGCGAGTGCCCCCTCCGGACGCGACATGCCTGTCTCCGACGACGCGCCCGTGTGCCCCGAGTTCCAGCCCAACATCTTCGACTCGTCTCGCTGCCACGACTGCCTGCGGCAGAGGAGCCTGCACTCGGACGCGGCTGTCACCACGGGCGGAGCTCACCGGCCGAGTGCCGCGGCGGGGACGGGGTCCGCGCTCGTGCCACAGGGCAAAGGACATCCGCTCCTACCGATCCCAGTGGAGGAAGAGGAGAGGGACACCAGCGCCAAGGTCAGCACTACTTTTACTCGATCCCATGAAAATATCTGACGTTAGAAGGATGGCTCAATGAGAAGTTAACATGGAGAGGAGCCACGGGTTGACCGTCTGAATGAAGTCACAGTGAGTCAGCGAGGCGTGGAGGGCTGGACAGTTGGAAGCGTTGAGTGATTGGATTCGTTGAGTTTAATGTCAGAGGATGGATGTGAGGTGTAAGGGTCAGGGAGGAGTTCAGGATGGCACCTGGGTAGGCGGTATAATACAGACAGTGGCGATGGGGTGGTAGAACTGAAATGATTGACAATGACAGAAAATGGATAGAAATGCATGTGTGTCCATTGCATGTCAAGAGATAAGTTGGAGTCACATTAATTTATGTTGCATCAAGAGAGATTGCAGAGTGGTCAGCGGAAGCTACGCTTATAGTGAGGCTGCCTATGACCGGGATACAGGCAAGTGTAAGGAAATAAAGGCACTTAGGAGACGCACATGACGAAGGGAGAACAAGATGGGAAGGAGGGGTGGCGGTGGCAGGGATGAGAAGGTTCTCCCATTAAAAAGTAATGGTTGGAGATCATTTTACTGCCCTATTGAAAGTCTTTGGTAACTCTAGACTTGGAGGCCGGGGACCTGCAGGATGGATCGGGGAAGCTCCACTCACTCACCTTAACTAGGAGAATCATTTGCTTTAATAGACATTTTGGAAACTGAAGGCTAGTCTGTGTATGTTTCATTCCCTAGTTGGCACTCATGATATTTTTTTGAAATATTGTTTGTTAATGAAAGTTAGTGAGAGTCAGTGTTATTGTGTGGTTGTGATGTAACGTTTTCAACATTATTGCTTCAAAGTAACCGATAGGCAAAGTCATTATCCTGGTCATACTTATTTCTTTTAGACACACTTTATTTAATTTAATTTTTTTGAAGATGTTCCTCCTGAAGAGATGGTTTTACAGCATACAGTTCAACAGTAAAAAAAACAGTGATAAAATAATAATGAAGAGCACTGAAGTCTAGGTTGAATTACAGCGTTGTAACCCTAATCTTGCACCAGACAGAACATGTGGGTGGAGAGGAGTTCCACAGGTACAGCACACTATAACAGAATAAAGAGCGAGGATCTTTTATTTACCCTATTAAAAAAAAGAAGAAGATACATTTTTGATCTGATACTGTGGATGTGTTGCTGACATGGGCTGACATGTGGTTTTGCTAAAACTGAAAAACTGGGCTTATTACGGGGTTATTTTGCTTGTAGTTCATTTGCCAACTGTGGCCACACTCATTGGCTAAGGGCATTGAGTGACCTGACGGTGTAGTTGGTCCGGTGTATAATCTGACTGTCTTATCAGCAGGACTCTGACAGCCTGTCAGTGGTGAGCAGCTACTGTGATGTCAGAGGGGGTCGCCTGGGTTACGTGGAGAGCTCCGTGTGCATCCTGAGCCCTGACTGTGAACTTTACATCTGTGACGGAGACGACGGCGACAGCACTGACAGGTACATCTGCTTCTACTATATGACAACGAATTATATTATTATTATTATTTGAATTTGTGTTATCTCAAAGTTACAGGTACATCTGCTTGTAATATATGATTGTAAATTATATTATTATTATTATTTGAATTTGTGTTATCTAAAAGTTACAGGTACATCTGCTTGTACTATATGATAATGAATGATATTATTATTATTTAAATGTGTGTTATCCCAAAGTTACAGGTACTTTGTTGTTACATATTTTTTACCTGAGCTCAAAGGCTTTGTTGCCATGGGTTATTTAGTGTCATTTTAAAGTGCATAGGTTTCTATTACTAAAGAGGAAAAAGTAGCTATTGTTTGAGACTGATAAAAAAAAGTTGTGGATAACCATCAGTTGACCCTGTGGTCATCTCCTTCACATTGGAGTACTGTTTGGGATATTTTTCCAAGATGTTCTATTGAGTTTTGAGATATTGCATGATAAATGGAACTTTATATAGAAACAAAGAAAAAATTGTGCGTGCATTTTCTTACCTTTGTGGTTCTCTTTGACGATGAGACTTCTCTGTATTTTCTTCTACATCACACTCTTTTTGCTCCTTCTCTCTCTCTCTCTATCTCTTTCTCTCTCTCTCTCTCTCTCCCTCCCTCCCTCCACCATTCACCACACATGACTCCATCGTCTCCCGCAGCTGTTGTGAGCACAGCGTCTATACGGAGCTCAGCGACTCCGTCAGTGCCGAGGACGACTACCTGCCCGTCCGGCGCCGACCGACCCGTCACAGCACCATGACCCGGCTGGACCCGCCACCCCACAGACCCAACCCTCGAGCCTGGATGGATGAGGCCCGGAGCAGGGATGGCTTCGGCAGAAACTCAGGTGGAGAGCACCGGTCTTAACGGCTGTTCTGTACTCCTATCCTGTTACCGACCAAGGTGTTATTTACATGCCGACGCCGTCGGCTTACCTGTGGTTTGATGTCACCAGATGAGGTGTGATAGGGGCAATTATCCGTAATGGAACACAATTGGATTTGTGTTAGCTGATTTAAGACGTGTTTTTGAACTTTGATGCGTATGGGGACAGGCCAATAGTAACTTTAGAAATAAAAGGATATTATTGCACATTATTCTCTTTAGATTATTGAAGTGATTATCTCATCACGATGAAAATCTTTTCGCTTGTTCTCTGTGTTCCCTCTTCTCCGGGAAGGTTTGAAAGGAGAGAGGGAAAACCGTGAGAGTGGCTACTTTTCTCTTGGGAGGACCTCGGGCGCTCGCTCTTTTAAAGACAAGAGCCCTCCGCCTCCGTTCCGCCACTACGAGAGAGGCCATCCCCTCTACAGCACCCGCGACACCGAGCCTAAGGCCACCGTTCCCTTCCGGAACCCTAACCTGGGCCTGGCTTCCGAAAGGCTCAACCCGGAAGTGCTATACCAGGAAGTCCCTTTAGGGGAACTCCCGCCACCTGACCCTTATGGCATTGCTGTGGAAGTCGAGGCTCGGGTCGGCGCCCGTTCCCCGAGCCCCACCCCTTTTAAGATTGCGGAGTCCCTGGCCTCGTCTGGCAGGAGAGGAATCGTCAACAAAGGATCCCTGTCATCTTCCTACCAGCCCCCCGGTCGTTTTGATTCGTCTAGACAGGGCTCCGCCCTCCACTCTCGCTCGTCCTCACCATCGCGAGGAAACATGCCTTTCAAACGGGCTGAATCAACCACTTCTCTCAGTGGGCGGGGCATTGAGGGGCGTGGCTTTGAGGGGCGGGGCTGGCAGCAGGGGCGGGACCAGGGTCCAAGAGGCCCCTCCCAGAGTTCATTTGGAAAAGTCAGTGGATCTGGGACTCTGCCTAGAAATTTTAAATCCTTCCCTAATCCAGTTAAATCTCAGGCCAACTGTTTTAGTGATTTTAAAAGCACCCTCCGTAAGACTGAAGTAAATGGCTCCTCAACCGGGCGAGGCCTTGACAACAGGAACCCCTCCCCGTCAAGGAGGGGGTATGAAACCCCAAGACAAACGCCCCTCTGCAAAACGGAGAGCTCCAGCGGCGCGTTAAATGGACACGGTCGAGAAGGGTGCCTCCCGCCGACCTCGAGGGGAAGTTACGATACGTCCCGCAACTCTCCTCGCTTCTCCTCGCCCGCCCGGAGGAGCTATGACACCGCCAGCCAGCCGCTCCTTCGTAAATCTGAGTCCGTGACTTCCCTGAACGTGCACGGTCGCCCTCCACGCTGCGGCTCCCCAATACGGGAGGGCTACGACATTGAGAGCCAGTCACTGCTCCGTAACTCAGAGACGAGGAGCACCTTGAACGAACACGAACGTGAGAGTCATGGCGCGTCGACAACCAGACGAGGCAATGATACGCAGGGCCAGTCCGCCCTGCGCAGGAGTGAACCCAATGCTTACGGCGATGGCGGGGGTCGTGGCATCCGGGAGAGTCCCTCTTTGTCCAGGAGAAGCTATGAGACCAGCGGACAGTCTGGACAGTCACTTCTGAGGAAAACGGAGACAAACAGCTCGGTAAAGAGTCGCGGCCTGGAGAGTCGCAACCCGTCACCTTACAGGAGAGGCTACGACACCCCAGGCCAGACGGGGCTGCGTAAGTCTGAGGCAACCGCCTCTGTCAGAAGTCACAGCCACAGTCGAGACAGTCGTGGCCCCTCCCCTTCTAGGCGGAGCCATGAAGCTCCTGTCCAATCAGTGCTACGTAAGACGGAAACCAGCGGCTCCCTGACCAATAACAGGAGCCATAACAGTCGTAGGTCCTCCCCACCCAGGAGAAACGACCCACCGGGTCAGTCGTCTTTGAGGAAACCCACCAGCAGAGAGGCAGGTGTCTCCTACCAGAGCAAAACTACTCACAGCGAGCCTGACGCAAATCCCTCGCCACGCTCCTGGAGAGGTTCCTCCCATAACCTCCATGACTCCTCTTTGTCTCACGTTACCTCACCCTCCAGACACACCAGAGAAAACACCCGCAGCAAGTCCACCACTTTCTCCGAGAAGGCTGTAAACACGGAGACGACGGAGGAATCCAGCATCAGGAGTTACAGCGGTGGGAGGGGCTTTGAGGGCCGTAGCTCCTCCCCCGACGACAGAAGGCCCTCCCACCGGATACGTAGCCCCTCTCCTCGGACGCGGAGGCTCGCCTCCTCCCAGAGCTCTGCGGAGTCCTCGGAGTCGGGCCAGCTGTCAGAAGGGTCGACGGGTCGGAACAAGGAGGAGTACGCGGTGTTGGCCGACCTGCCTAAGGTCAAGAGGGCGTTACAGAGGGACATCCCTGGCCACGCTGGACGCCCGCAACACCACCTCTTTAAGCCGGCCAGGTGAGACTCAGCTCCCTTCCTTATGCTTACTTTTTTATTTACTTCTTGTTGTATGTAATATGGTGGTTGTAATAACCATAGGAGGAAGACGCTATGTTACTCCATAGCCTCTGATAGTTGTTTATTTAAGGGGTGGTTTTAGTAATTCATTATAGTAAATAATTAAGAATTTTAGATTGTATATACAGTTCTATATCATTTCAATAATTCAAATTAGGTTTAATTTCTAATATACTTTCATATACCCTGATATCAAACCTTTGTTGCACCAGAAAACCACTCACTGGTATGATCACATTATAATGCTTCATTGATTATGTATGTTGTGGTTTTCCAGCCACTCCCTAAGCAGGCACCCGTCCAGAGAGTGGGAGGACCAAGCAGACCTGGAGAGACAGGAACACAGGGGGTCCTGGCTGCAGGGAAGCAGCGGGAGGCTGTCCAGGGCACAGTCATCTACCTCTATTTACATCCAGGTAGACACTGGACGTGGAACATTCGATACGCAAGATTCGCACTAGCCCACTGCTGAGTAGTATGTGCAAGTTGAGACGATTCCCTTGTCAGCTTTCTTCGTCGCAATATCAGTATGTGGTTATCTTGTTTTTGTGATTATATTCATTACATCAAAAAGCCCACACATCCAGAATCCCACCATATCAACAGTTAAAGTATTAAGAACGTAACATTCCGTTCAAAGAAAATGTGTTTTCAGTGTATCTGGATTATCAGCTGTTATGAAATAAAGGTCTGTTTACATCAAACAAGTCAAAACACATTTTGAAATGGTTCCTCCTCTCTCATTACAGACGGGTTTTTATATATATATATATTCTTTTTATTTTTTTCATGCTGCCTTTAATGAATCATTGTGTGGTAGCTTAGTAACCGTTAATTCTTCCCCACAGAGCCCAAGCAGCCCAGATATAGAGGAAGAAAGCTCACGGTGGTCAGAGCAGAGATTGTTGCCACAACACATGCAGGTGCTGTAGACTTGTAATGTGCGGCCAATGGGTTCACTTTTTAGTGTGTGCAATGTGTTGTGTGTCATGTAAGGGTATGTGTGTTTTTATCTGCTTTAAATAGAGGAACGTATTGTAGCCTACTGTGGACTTTTCATTCATTACTGTTTTGAATTTACTGTTTTATTTCAGCAGTTTTTGAATATCATTCAAAGCTTGTGTTTTTTATTGTATTTATTAGACTACCATGCTGATAAGACGTTGTCTGTGAAGGAAAATATACGAAGTATTCATTCAGAATGTATGAATGAGCCACACATTTAGGTTGACCTGTGTGATATTTTCAGTCATTCACACTGTGCATGAATTTGAGGAGGCTGACTGAGCTTTGGTATACTTGGTCTGCTTAGGCATGTGTTATAATTCATGTGCTGGAACAAACGTTACCGTGTGACCAGAAATCTGAAACAATGTTTTGCTTTTGGCTATTTTGTCGTTGTTTGGATGTCACTAAAGGCTATCCCAATTGTGATTTCCTGATTTCTGACCCATGATTTCAATATGCAAATATATTAGAATTCTGAACAGTTGATTGGTTAAATCAGATTGTTTTCTCAAATAATCTTCGCGGATCCGCCCAGGAAGTGGAAAACGGGGCGAGAGCAGCAGTACAGAGAGCAGCAGACACGAACTGTTCGAAAAGTTGTGAAAGTGATGATTTTACTTGCAAATGCAAAGGCGGTTTTATGAACAACATTTTACTCCCGAAGCGAATAAGATTTTGAGCGAAAAGGAAAGGTTCGATGTTAAAGATGAGTAGAAATGGCGCGGTTTGTTTTAAATTTGTATAGCCTCCAGCGAGAAAGGCAAGTTTTTACCCGAACGGATTAGTAGGAAAGTTGAGGCAATAAGGCCTGCACACGTTTTTAAGTTCCTCATCGGTTTTATTTTTCTCTATTTCCCTCCTGGATCCCACAACCATGACGGTAAGTTACAATCTGTTTTTTGTTATAATCTTGTAATTAATTTAAATGTTCTTGCACTGAAAACCTGAGACTGCTTGCTGTAATAATACGTTGATTTTAGCTTTTATTTGGAGACTTATTTAGTTGTAAAGGTTAGCTCCGGGTTGTAATGTTTTACTCTCGGTCATAGCAGACTTTTTTATTAGTGTGTCTTGTGTTCTGTATTTGCTTGTGGTTACGAGTATGACATGCTACTCCTTGCAATTTGTTTTTGATTTATGGTTTCAATTTCATGTGTGCGCTCTGCATCGTTTTTTTTCTGTGGGTACGATTTCAAGCCATCTGTTGGCACAACACAGGTCGAGATACATGTATTTTTCCAAGAGCATCGGGTATTCATTGTCAACCCAATTGTGTTTACAGTAGTAGGAAGTGTCATTAGCTTGTACGTGTCAATTTTAGAGCCAACTTCGTGCTCCATATGTGTGTGAATTTGAGGCGCAGTACTCTCTCTCCCAAGGAGCCTATAAAGTGGACCTCATGGCTACCAAATGCAGGAGTACCATACACATATGTATCATTTCAGTGAATATATGAAAACGCACTTGTTGCAATGCAGCCTATAATACTAGATACTAATATTTATTCCAAACAGTTAATCAATACTATAAATTAACAGACAGAGCTAGGGCTGGAGGTGGCAGACACTAGCTGTCTAAAGTAAAGAACTGTGTTCCTTCCTCCGTGATTACAGGTAGCTCATTTCAAGTACAGGCAACAAAGAAAGACTTCTATCCTAATTCTAGGTAGTGCTGCTGAAATTCAAGTGTTCTCTGAACCTTGACAACAAGGCTGTCTGTGGTGTTCTTTTTTCTTCATGCTCTGTTCACTAAAACCATAATGAATTGTTTCCTTGTGACCTTTGTTTGAATTGTTAGGCAGTAAGACCTATTGCACAGTTGTGAGACAATATTTTTATTAAAATACAAGACAAGTACATGCTTCACTTGTTTCAGGTTTACTGCAAGTCCGATTATATTGAGATCATGTGGGTTACAGGTTATGAACGAAAATAAGGCATTAAATCATGTGCAGAGAGAGAGAGAGAGAGAGAGAGAGAGGAATGAAGGAAGGAATGCACAGTTGAAGAGTTGCCTAATCATAATCCGGGATCATCTCATCTGTGATGTACCTCTGGCACTGTTTTCTTTTTTCCCAAGTTTCCTAGTTTCCCGTCATGCTGTCATAACTTAACTAGGTTATTCTTGGGAATGACTGGTGATGGATTGGTTAAAGCCTTTTCCTGTGCGCTCATGGCAACTTGTTTCCGATCATTTAATTCTTCAATTAACAATATTTTGGTTTTGAGCAATATTGGTAGACAATGTTTTTTGGGGGGTGTTGTCAGTTAGCGCCTTTTTCCTGTAATAAAAAATAAATGTGTATATATATATATATACATCTTTTGAATTGCCTTCGTTACTAATATGTAGAAATAGTGAGTATGTAACTACTGTTACCGAACATGCCCATGCTCTCAATGAGGTAGAATACAAACGGTGTCCAAATATGTCCTTATATCAGTTTTTTGGTCCCTGTGCTCTGACAATTCTTCTGTCTCTTGAGTGTGTGTGTGTGTGTGTGTTTCTCTCTTTCCTCTGTCCCCTGTGAGTGTTTTCTCCAACTCAACCCTTATGCTGTACTGGTGTTTGGGTTTCCTGTTATCTTTAACACTTCTGCCCTGAATATGCAGGCTCTGAATATGATCATCATCGCATTTTTGAATACCCCACTATTTGTGGACGATGACACCGTTTCATACTGTTTGCCTTTGGTGCTACAGTGTGATGCCACATTGGGACATATTGGTCTGGTTGCATTATACACATCCTATTTTCTACACTGGACACTTCTGTTCTACTTTTGCTCTGTGCAACACTTCCTCAATCATTTGCGTGAAGGCCAAACAAAAGCATGACCCTGTGTTCTTCTCTGTGCCCACAGCCCGACCTTCTTAACTTCAAGAAGGGTTGGATGTCTAAACTGGATGACAACGGAGAGGTAAGATCACATGTATTATTCAATGTGCTGTCTACTCTTTGTGAGGTTTTATTGGTTTATAGATTTCTTTTTTTTTCTTTTTTATTCCCCCATCTTTTATCTCATGTCTTTCCTCGCCCTTTATAAATGGTTGTGTGTAAGGCGATAGCTGCATAGTATTCCCCATGGATTATTCCTCTGATAGCTTGGTGTGCGGGGACACGACAGGTGTGTTTGTGGTACTATGACGCGCTTGAGTGAACGGGCTCCTCCTGGTTTCATGCATAATCTAGGTCTCAGGGGTGTTTTTTCTCTTTATGCTAAGGCTGCACTGTAGTCATATTCTGTAGCTGTTGATCCAGCCCTCTGTAAACTGTCAACTCAGAGTTCTCAGCTTTGATCATTGATGCTTGAAACCTATTTACCACTATTTCTTAGATGTTTATTATTTAGAAAGTTATTTAGCCCACATTGCATTTGTTTTTGTGTCATAGGATTTATTATTTGGCTGTTTAAGTTGTAGTTGATTTTTTTTTTAACGGAAATTGGAATAGTTATTGATGAAAATAGTACGATATATTTGAACTATGAAGATATTATTTAACAATAATACACTTTTATCATGTGTCCTTTATTGGTTTAGTGGAAGAAACATTGGTTTGTTCTGACAGACGCTGGTCTGAGGTACTACAGAGATTCTGGTGCAGAGGAGGTATGTTCTTAACACAAGACTACACCTTTGAAACGAACGCTTTCCTTTTTCAGTGGTGTGCTGTAGAAATGTATATCATGATTTGGCCTTTTTGTATATTTTATTTTATTTACGATCAATACGTTTTAATGCACTTTTTAGCATTGTTATAAATGCTTTGTAATTATATATTTTGACTGTGTTATGCAGAAAGATGACCTGGATGGGGATATAGACTTGAAGTCCTGTATAAAGGTCTCTGAGTTTGATGTAGAGAAGAACTATGGATTCCAAATACAAGTAAGTAACCAGCTCTCTTGCCTGCACTGTCCCACTTCTTTTATTTATGTATGTTTGTGGGTTGGCGGCGTTCACGCCATCACTTCTTCTACTTACTCGTCTGACCGCGCCCTTCTCAAGTTCAAGTACCGGCCCCATCACTATTTTTATTCTGCTCTGCCTTTTCTTTTCGTTTTCTTTTCTTCATTTTCTCTTAAAGTCATGCGCTTTTTATTCTCTACTTCCTATCCCCCCCTCACACACACACACACACACTTTTACTTTGTCTTCTAGTTTCTCCGTGTCGCCGCTATGTTGAACCTTGTATTTTCCTTCCCTCTTTAGACACGGGAGGCCATGTTTACCCTCTCGGCCATGACAGCAGGGATCAGGAGGAACTGGATCGAGGTCCTAAGGAAGAGCATTCGACCCAGTAGCTCTCCGGACCTCACACAGTAGGTTACGCTAACAGTGCACTGGATAGGTCCCTGTTCCTTTTTTTATGTCATACAATCCCCCAGTGAACATTATTGAAATGATATTAAGCTCGGAACCAATATTAGTTTCGCTTAAGTGCTAGCTATTAAAACGTATTTACTGTATTTTAGCTGATAGATTTTTTTTTTGCAGGAAACTTATGTGATGTGTGTGACACTTCCTTCGCGATACATTCCTAGGCTCTGCCCTGGTTAAATACTGCCCGATAAGGAGCTCTGTTGCTAGGCAAATCTACAAGCTACTGTTGTTTCGAAAAGTGTAACAGTAGCCGTGTACTTGGCCAGTCAACGCTCACTTAAAGCCTCATTAATCTCTTGGAACGATGTGTGTTGCTTGCCTAGTGAGTCACCAATGATCAGGCATTCGTAATGACCCGGGCCAAGTCCTCGATCAAGCAATATCATGTTTGATGGATTGATTGATTAAGGATTAATTTCCCTCATGGGCTGCGATTGTAATTACAGCGGTTGGTTTCTCTGCTCTTTCCTCCTCCTTCCCAGGCTTCCCGACAGCAGCAGTGACAAGGAGAACTCCCACAGCCGACCAATGCCCTTATCATCCCGACGGCCTTCCTCTCGGTTAGAAATCCCAACCTCCGCACCACCGACCTGCCAGCGTAAATTTGACTATGTGGAGCTGTCCCCCGTGCCAGTGCCTGCGCCTGCGCCTTCCAACTCGCCTCTTCCAGCAAGTCAGAGAGAAGCAGGGGAGGGACAAGGCAGAGAGCATGCCCAATGGCAGGAGGAGAGAAACCAAGAAGCCACCAGTAGCCAATGGGAGGCCGTACTCACCAGGAAAGGAACGCCCCCGGACCCCAAACTACGAATGGAGGACGAGATAGAGAGGAGGTGGGCGGAGTTCGAGCGACTGCCACTGAAGGAGATGAGGTCGTTACCGGCGATGGGCGTCTCGCGGCCCAGCCAGCCAGCCAATGAGGCGCTGCGGAGGGAGGTAGTGCGTGGAGATGATTTTTTTTTCCCAATTTGCAAAAGTCCCGGAAATTCAATGCAAATTAACTCTTCATCGTTGTCGATGAAGTAAAACCCTTCCTGTTTTCCGCCTGTTAACACTATAGCCACCGTTCATTCTTCACCCCCTTTGTTCTTCCTCAGCAGTGTGAAACCGCACTTTATCTAAAAAACATAAGGAAGAGTGGCGTCACTCAAGCCATTCCAGATAGGAGCCAGACAAATATATATATCAGATTAGCAGTAAGGAATAGGAGTGAGATGATCAGACTGCGATAGTGGAAACACTGCTGAAAGTCCTGTATCCTGCGTGCTCTGCTGTGTTGTGTCAAGTCTGTTTGTGGTGCACTCTGTCCTTAAGGACACTGCCTTTTAGGACATGTTGGCATGGAGACCTGAGGCTTCGGTCACTTCAGCGACGCATTCCTAGGAACCCCAAAATGAAAGGATTACTTTTATAACTTTTCATTATTTTGTCCATAACAACACCGCCTCACTGTGTCTCCATGCCAAGATTTAATAACACATAGTGGTTTTTTATACCCGTTCGTTCATTACATACCGGAGCTGTTCCCCGTGTCTCCCTCGGTGAACTTTACCCCCGTCTCTCTCCCCCTGTGCCTCTCAGGTGGCGTCACTGAGGCACCAGCTGGAGCGTCTACGAGGAGGAGGAGGAGGAGGAGGAGGAGAGTGTGGTCCCGAGGCCCCCTGCAGCCGCAGCCTGGCGTCTATGGAGCGTGCCCACCGGCAAGCCCTGGAGGAGCTGCAGAGGCAGCAGGAGCGACAGGTCCGGGAGATGGAGGAGGAGAGGGACAGGCTGCTGCGGGAGGAGACCCGGGACACGGCGCAAGGTCAGAGGTTAAAGGTCACCGGGAGCGTGTACCCACGTTGCGTGTTTTTATCTTTGTTTCTGAAATGGAAGTAAAAAATGAAAGCGTAGCTGTTTGTGAATAACACGTAAAGGCTAGTCTAAACTCTCATTTATCGTGTGGAGTTATGAATCGTACAAGAATGCCCTCGTTTTGAGAGGCATTAATCACATCATTTGGGTCCTAACATTTCTGCTCCTCGGCTGTCTCCTCCTTTGTTCCACCCATCAGTGATCGAGGCTTTAAAGAAGGCTCATGAAGAGGAGATAGAGAGAGAGGTGGAGAAAGCCAAGAGGCTGGGTGGAATGGTCGCGGACCCCCAGAGTCTGCAAGCCCATCAACAGTGAGTGTTCACATAACCATGGCAACCTGTGTATAGTACTGTTTGATTACGTTTATGGTCATTTAAAAGTAAATACGCACTTTTGTTTTTACTTATTACATATATTGTAATATAAACTGTTTAGGCATTTAGGCAGTGGGATGCCAAGCAGTCTAGCCTTGTATGGCTGTTAAGGATTTTAAGTGCGCATATTTTGTCTGGTTGGTTATTGAGAAAGACACTTAATTATCCAAAAAAACCTGACATAGTCTTCACCTTGCTTGACTTGCGCTGTCTTCTCGACCAACGGTGACAAATCTATTTGGTTGGTAGCAGTTTTAGATTCTTTCACTGATTGTGCGAAGTATAAACCATGAAAGCAGAGTGAAGAAAGAGAAGGAAACATTGTCACGCTGTAACTAAGCAACAGTTGCTTACCCTCGTCCACATTCTACTACAAGCTGCTTTAATATTATTAGCAATGTTAGCTAACATTATGCAATATTAGCATGGCCTGCCTTCATGGCAAATTGAGTTAATAGGCTAGAGAAGAAGGAACTAACACACCCTAGTACTGTGACTAGCTACAGCATGCAATGGTTATTCATGCAGTAACATTCTGGCTAGCTACATGTAATAAAATTCCCATGCTGTTATGTTTTGGCTAGCTACATGTAATAGTATTCCATACACATGCATTCGGTTATGATTGTATGCTGTCCGTCATTACCTGGACCTCGGTTAATTCAGGCCATCTTTCTTTCAGAGCTATTTAATGTTTAATTTTCACGTCATTGTGTGTCACTAAACACAAAGCTGTAAATATTTTAAATGAACGATGGCATTAAAAGGAAGGTTGAATTTGTGACACCGTTCAAACGTAGTCTGTCAAAGCTGAGCCGGTGCAGAGATGGGCAGTAGCTCTTGTCAGGAGCTTGAGGAATGCCAGAGAGTTTGGTCGTGGATTAGTCTTCCTTTGTTAGATCTCTGAGGCCTCCTGGCATCACAGTGTCACAGTCTAGTGGAGTGTGTCTCCAAACTCTCTCTGGGTGTTAGCTCGGCAATTCAATGTACCTGCATGCTTTTTTCTTCTTCTTTGTGTTTGTGGTTAGTGGGTGTAGCGCCCTCCAAACCACAGCGAAAAAGAAACGAAAACAAAAACGTAGCCTTTTTAAACCTGATTCACCGAAATAGAAACCCTACCTGCCGCCCCCTCGGAAATGCTCACTTTTCTATAAATGTGTGTGTAACTATGTTTTGATGCTCTGCCATGTGATCCATAGTCACGCCTGCTTATTCTCTTTTTTTTCGGGGGGGGGGGGGGGGGGGGGGTGCACAGTCTCTTTGGAGGTTGTAGTCCACACTGTACCTACGTAATTGAAAGTGCTGTAAAGAGATTAGTCCTATCCCTTTGACTTTGATTCTGGGAATCTACTGAGCGTAAGCAACACTGAACTATAGACACAGTAGTCACGAGGCGTCGTACATTTTATTACTCAAAGGAAATCACATCTTCTCTTCTAGGTGGCGTTTTGGGCCAAGCATAAATTAAAAACTTTGAGGGTTAATTTGTATTGTTATTGTGACATATATTTATTGTTATTAATATATGTCTGCAGTAGGCACTCTCCTTTTATATATATTATACGACTGTTTGTTACTTTGCGGTAGATTCCTGTGTTGTAAAAACGCTGTTGTGTCTGCTGTTCCTTCAGGGCAGAGGCCCAGTCCTTGCAGAGAGAGCTGGCAGGCCTGTCGGAGCGCTACTCCCAGAAGTGTCTGGAGCTCAACAGGGCCGAGCAGAGCAACGCGCTGAGGGAGAGGGAGATCAGCCGCAAGGAGAGAGACATGGAGCAGCTGAGGAAGGAGAACCAGGTTGAGGATTTAGTTTGCACCTAAGCTGTGGCTGGCCTGTGCGTTTGAATTGTGATAAATAACAATGAAAGGGGAATACTTTTCAGCTGATGTTCAAGTATGAAGGAAGTCAAGAAAAAGTTGTTTATGAAAGGAAAAAGATTGTATTCTTCGTAGTTAAAAACAAAGTTTTAAGAGAGTAATTTGTTAGATGAAATGCATATTGCAGTGATTTTATCCAGCGAGACCAAGCTCAGGAAGGGATGAGGTTTATTTACCGTATACTCCTATGTGCTTACTTTTGTCAATGTCACAGTAGAGTATCAAGTTCCTTTTTTACTTATTTCTAGGAACTGCAGTCCCGTTTGACGGAGGAGATCACTCGCATGCGCACCATTGTCACAGGTCGGGGGTCGGACAAGGTTTCCAATGACAACAGGGACAGGTCATCGTGCGGACTGGAGGTGGGTCGGTGAAGAGGAGATAGTATAAGTGTGACTGAGCAGTTAGTTTTAGCTGGACCACACCTTCTTTTGAGATAAAAAAAAAAAAGCCAGAGTCTAGGAAGAAAAATGTATTGTGCAATGGCTGTGCTTAAGGCGTACTCCATGCATCTGCATACTTTTTAAAAAAAATGTTTGAACAACTGTACTACTCCTTATATCCTTCTTATAACAAGTTGGATTGGTCAATAGAATCGTCAAGTAGTGTATGACTACATCTTTAACAAGACCAAGTCAAGGTGTATAATAGCAAGTAGTAAATTCTTCATTTTTGCAATACGCAGAAATTCCGCTTATTATACTGAAATGAATAGCACATAAGACACATTTGTTTTTATCTCTAGTTTTAACAAGTCTAATTGGTTTTTAGTCACTCTGAGTCAGTCAGCTTATGCATGAATGGATATGTGAAGACAAGTATCATAAAATAATCAGGAATCTTGCTTTCATTGTTTGGATCTGCACTCACTTAGATTTCCAAACCATTTAAATCATTCTAAAAAGCTTACATACATACATACATACATACATACATACATACATACATACATACATACATACACATATATATATATATATATATATATATAGTCGGATAAGTGAAGCTATTGTGTATATGGCAGTGCATAGGTTGGGAACTTTGGCATGAACTACATTTGTATTTCTATTTATAATTAAGTTTGTCTGCAACATTAAATTTTTAACCTGAAATATACTTATTGTATACTTAGTGTCCACAAGTGAATTAGCTAAATCTGTTTTAAGTGCCTCAATTTTTGTGTGTTATAGTTGTGAATTAGGGTATTGAACACTATTTTTTCTTGCTCGAAGGTTCTTCTCAGAGTAAAGGAGAATGAGCTGCAATACTTGCAAAAAGAGGCCAGCTGTCTGAGGAATGAACTACAATTTCTTAACACAGTAAGTGGTTGGGTGTATGTTCCCTGTCTAAGAAACATTAAATTCTAAGAAACAAATGCAATTGTTTGCAGTGTCTGCAGTGTTTCTAAGAATGCAAACCAACCAACCAAACCAAACCAGTCCCTGGGGGTTATCTTGTCCTAAAATCAAAACATGGAATTTGCGCTACCAGCATGTACCCTTACAGTACACTGTATACTTATCAAACTGGTCTCCTTGAAACTGTGTAATTGTTTTAAAGCTTTGCATGTGTCTTGGGCGTTTTTCCAGGAGAAGCGCCTGGCTTGTGAGCGCTACAACGAGGTGCACGAGGAGCTGACTGGGATGAAAGGCCGGAGTGAGCGGGAGATCCAGAGCCTAAAGGAGCACCTGAGGCTGGCCATGGCGGCGCTGCAGGAGGGACAGAGACTGGGGAACAGCCTGGAGCACTGAGGCTCCAGTGCCTACCGGGCGCTCCGCTCAGACACACACACACACACCAGTAGGTACTAACGTCTGCCGCAAGAGGAAAATGGCATATACGTAGATTATTTATGGGCTAGTGTGTCCAGTTTGCTCTGTATCATAGAGAGACATCAAGAGACAAACGTTTGTATGGAAAAGGGAGAGGGAATGGGCGTTAGAAGTGAAATAAGAGGGGGAGCATTATTGGAATATGAATAGGAATTTGTTTATATTTATTGTGCCAATGTTGTTTCTCTTTGTTTTGTTTTTTCTCTCCAGTTGTGTGGCCACGGCTATGACTGAAACAAAGGATGACGCAGGAGCTGAAGAGGACTTTTTTTAATGAGTTATTATTTTCAATGAGGCCTGCTCTTTTGGGACCATGATAGTGCCTTAGCTTTCATTCCTTCAGCCAATCAACGGCAGACTGCTATCAACTGATTGTCATATTACACTGGGTAGCGCATGATATGTATCTGCACTTTTTTCTAGTTTTTTGTTTTGTTTTATTTACTTCTTTTCTGGATGTGTCAATGAGAGAGAGAGAGGGAAAGAGAGTGTGAGTGCTTGACATTGCTGTCTGAGAAACTGGAATATTTGAGAAGAGAATATCGTACCATGTGGATTTTTGTAGAAAAGCGAGAACATTTAATGACATCAACATCTGGACCATATATCTTTGCCTATTTTGTAAAAACTTGGTTTCTGTGTCTACGACCTTAACAAGAGAGCAGGGATGAATTTATCGTTTTAAGCGTAACTACTGTCTTTGTATTTTGCATTTTTTATGTTATGAGGAAAAGCAGAATGGGAGCTTAAATATGTGTTATAGTTTATTTTTTTAGTCCTACAAAATGTTTGCTTTAACATGATTTACTAGATATGATTTTCCATTGGGATTGATACATGAGCATTGGAGCAGGTTTTCTGGTAAGCCAAACTAGAAAACCGTCTGCAAATGTATATACAAGCACATTTTCTATCATTCAGACATTTTTCTTTGAAGATTCTTCAAGAATTTCAATGAATTTTCTCATGCATTCAAGCAATCATGATTAATTTGACACGGTCTTAAATAAGTCAAATTTTCCAAACATTGTTTTCCATGTTTGCTGCCACAACACAATGACTTGTTTTGCATCAATGAGCCAATGTTTTTTATATAATGTATTCAGTGATGATGTAATGATAAACTTAGCTACCTGTCTTTTGACAATGTTTTCATATTTAACGTACTGTAGTAGAGCATATGATGGAATCTTGTAAATTATAATTTTACAATCAATAAAACAGAGGTTGACACATCTCTCCATGTTTTCTCCTGGATTTTTCTATTAATAAACTAAATAATAAACAATAACCTTTCGACAGTAAAATAGTCATATGTGCTCCGTAACATGTTTTTAGTTGGACTGTCAATCTAGTCGAATCTGACGACAGATGGCAGCAGAGGTGTTTTGACAAGTCACACACGTTATAATACCACCGAAAAAAGCACATGACCAAGTAACAATCATGGCGTCCACAGCGGCGACCCGAACAGCAGCTAGCGCAGGAAAAGTTGTAAAACCTATATTCAGCAGGGATTTGGATGAAGCTAAGCGCAGGGTGCGAGAACTTTACCGTGCTTGGTACCGTGAGGTTCCGCATACAGGTAAATGTATTGGTCTGGCATAAAAACGGTGCACAGAACAGCTTGATTTGAGTGTCAAGGTCGTGTCTGTGCTGTGTGATGACTAGATAGCTAGCTAACTATCGATGTATGGCTTTCTTAAATTGCATGGCTATTTCGTTATGTATTTGACGAAATGCTTTCGACGTTTTGAGATGGTCGTTTGGTGGTGTTTTGTTACCTGTGAATTTAAATCCCTGTCACACTTAACCCATCAAAGATTAACTGACTCTTCTCAGATAGCAGTACTGTGGTCTTGGACAGCCGTTCACTGTCACTTTTTTGTAAATCTCAAATTCAATGGCTTTTTTGTTTTACTCCGCAGTCGCTGCATTCCAGCTGGACATCACAGCTCGACAGGGTAGAGATAAAGTGAGAGAGATGTTTGACAGAAACAAGCATGTCAACGATCCTCGTGTAATTGATATGCTTGTCATCAAGGTAAGCAAATTTGACTACAACTAAGATCACTCTTTCTATTTATAAACTATTGTGGTTGGCGGTTTAGTGCTTAGATAGATCGTAGAAATCTAATGAACCATATGATGGATGCCATCGTCGTTTCCCTCCTGTCACATCCAGTTTATTTTAACAAGGGAAGAATGCTGAAGGCAAGCTCCATGGTAGTGCAACCCTTGTTGTTTTGTTTCGCAGGGTAAGATGGAACTCCAGGAGACTATCAACATTTGGAAGCAAAAGACTCACATTATGCGCTATTTCCACGAAACGGAAAACCCTCGCCCAGCAGACTTCTTGTCGAGATTCTACCAGGGACACGAGGCCTGAATTATTTTCTAAGTTCCTTTGCCCATTGCTTGTTTCCGGTGTAACAAATGTGGTCCCTTTATTGAACTGTAAATACATACATACATACACATTTGTCTGACTGTTTGTGTCATGGATTCTTTGGAATCGAATTCAGATGTCCCTTTTTTGCCCTTATTTCACAAACGTAGAGGTAAATATCCTAGCTGGACATGAACAAGGCTTACCTGGACCAGGTTTAAAGATACTGTACTTAATACCCTTTGTGTGTTGTTTGACAATTGACATGCAACTATTTTTAAAGCGCTTTGGGTGTCTAGAATAGCGTTATATCAAGTGCAATCAATTCTTATTATTGTCATTACTATTATTATTTCCTGAATTTAATGACAAAAATCTCTTTCACTATATTGACCAGGTACGGGATCTTTAAAATAGCAATTTGGTGCTCAATGAACTTGGAGATAAAGTTACATACACCACAGCGACATTTTCATTTGATAATGGAAACATTTCATCAAAAGCCTCTATGTCATCTGTGCTACAAATACATCACTTCTGAGAACCATGTATTGGCCACAGCAAGTATCACGTTTTCTTTTTTTAACATACACTGTACCAGCTGCTTGCATGCAACTTAAGCTACCAAGATGCTCTCTTTAAGCTTTCGGTATGCTTTATTTTATCTGACTTCTAAATGCAAAAATGTGAAAATAACAGATTGGGTTGGCCTTTATCTATTCTTTTCTATTGACTCAACAGTAGGAGTTTATTCAAGTCCGGTAGAAGTCATGAGAGAATGCAATCGATAGGTGGTCCAAGAAGGCATAATAATGTGAACAATATTCAAGTATTTTTTCTTTTCATTGGATCTTTCTTCAGATGACTGACGAAATGTCCTTTAATGCTGTGGAAAGCAAAAATAAAATAATGTTTCTATTACTGTATATTACAACGTGTGTGGGTGTGTGTGGCTAGTGCAGAGGACTGAATTAAACGATTAACCACACAAATATACCCATTATGTCCACTTCTTGAGCAAACACTCAGTCATCGTCATCGTCGTCTTCAGGGACAAATATATCATGCTCCTCCAGAAGTGCAGCAAAGTTCTTGCTTATCTGAGTTCCAACATAACAAAAGGGGACCACTACCAAGGTAATCCGGGTCAGGCCGAGAATAGTCTGCAGAATGATCACACAATAAAAGTAACACTAAATGATGTGAAGAAAGCTAAAAGTAAACAAATGAATCGAGTAGCTAAATTGACTGATTGGCTGAATGGATTCTAACTACTGGGAATTTATTTAATGGAAATAATGATTATGTGGAGCCTGGCGACAAATTCGAGTGCCATTTAAAGGAGAATATATAGAAACCAAAAACATTTAGCTATGCATGTTGAATCATGTCAGGTGTTGAATGCTAGGCTTGCTTCTCTATGACTCCTCCCCTTATCAACAGTAAGAACATATCAAGACAAACCTGTGCAGTGTGCACCCCACAACACTCACCTTTTTAGGCTTTGGTAACATACCACCTGATTGATTGAACACAGCTGTCCGACATTGGGCCCCTGTTGTTGGTAATCTATGACTTGAATTTAAAAAATCTTTGTTTTTAAAAGCCGATAGCCGAGACAGGCGACCGAATGCAGACGCCATATTACCACTGCCTGAATGAAGCAACAATGCGGAAAAGTCTAGAGTTATGTATTTGAGACCGCTTCGAGCGCCGCCCGATGTCATATTGTCATATCACGCCGATTCATATAATTAACATATCTGTGATCTGCCTCTTTTTTTTACTTTCCTTAGAACAACAATTATTCGTATCTTGTGATTAAGTAAAAACACTTTATAATTGTGTCCTAATACTTTATTATTACTACTTTGCATAAATGAGTAAACACATTTATGTACTAAAAAATACAACTGAGGAGTCAAATTAAAACACATTTTTTATTACATATTATATGATTTCCCCTTGCATTCATTCTATCGTCAGTGGAAGTTTTTTTTTTTTTTTTTACCAAACCAGTGACCAACTAATAATGGGCAATCAAATAAATAAATACTGTACAGCAATAAAATATTTACAGACTTCTTATATTTTATAGCTTGATATTTCTTAGTCACACGGGGCACTGTTAGTGATAAGGTGACCACACATCCTTATTGTAGAAAGCTTTACATTTTGAGAAAATAATTAACTTTTTTGTTTTGCTTACATGACTTGAATTCAATACACACATTGTATAAGGTTGAATCCAATGTTTCAAAATGGACCTCTTTGAATATATAACTGGCCAAAATTGATTATGTTAAACCTCTTGGACAAAAGCAGACTTTACTACTGAAAATCTGGTCACCTTATGTTAGTAGCCTAATTACAAAGTAAATAAATAATGACTTTAAAAGGAATTAACTCAGTAAATTACACACTCAATTAAATGTATGAGAATGAGATCACAGTTAGTGTACAGTAACTGTAGTCCATTTGTACTGTTTTAGATGTGAACTTGTGTCGTACTTAAGTCACTTGAACAAAGTAGTTACACTGTAGTTGTGTTCATTAGTCCATACACGAACACAAATAGAGCAGGCGTACTCTCACTCTGTGTCTATCCAGTGCATTTCTTTGTCCTTAATAATAAGATATACCAGTAAAAAAAATTTATATCAACTCTAGGCAAGAACATTATGACATTCAATAAAATACACCCTTCATTTTCTCTCAAAGAAAACAAGTACACTATATATACATAAGAAAATAAAACCCAGACCAAAAAATACATATTTGATCCTAGCTGAAAGTTGTAGTGGTCAGACACAAAACAAGTGAAAGGAATTCCAGCCATACTCAATGTACCAAATAGAAATGTACCATCTTAGTGTACCAAATAGAAATGTAAACTAAATGACGTTCCATTAAAATCCTCTTGGTCCAAACCCAACAGGTTTCGCCCTGAAGTTGGGCTAACATTTGTTGTACCGTCTCATTGAAGCCGTCGTTCTTGTTCTTCATTAATTAAAACCAGAGAAACGAAAACAAACAGAAAAACAAAATGTTTTTTTCACCGCTAACGCTTTCAGGGTCTGTGATTTATTTGCTATACCTAGGCTCATTCCTTACATATCATATCATGCATCGCGCATGCATGCGTAACAGGCTCTCCTCCTCTTACCTCCTAGTGTTTGAAGGAGAGACGCCTGAAGAACTTGTTGATCTCAAACACTCCGGGTCTGACTGATCCGCTGGCCTTCCCCCCCTCCCCCAGCCGCACGATCTGTCCCCCAGCAATGGCGGCTCTTAGGCTCATGCTCTTCACCACCTGAGCCCCAGGCTCCGAGTCGGAAGTAGGCCGTGAAGACACGGTGATGTAAGAAGCATCCTTTTGCTGCTCTTCATAACTCACTAGACGCGAGAGGGTAAAACAAGAGGAATCGAATAGCATCCTGCTAAAAACTATCATCTGTTTGGCTAGAATGTTTATCAGTAAAATACAAGTTAGGCAAAAATGATCACTATAGAAATCATTGGTTACTGTGTATAAACTGTTATTAGAGCTATATAAATGGGTTGTTATCACAAATTACCTGCAGCACTGAGGATGGTGTCGGTGGTGCTGGCGAGCTGCATGAGGATTGTGGGATACGTAGGATGCAGCAGGTAGAGTTTTCGGATGAATGGCCCTGCCGGAG
This sequence comes from Galaxias olidus, assembly GCA_026901105.3. Lineage (NCBI taxonomy): Eukaryota > Metazoa > Chordata > Actinopteri > Galaxiiformes > Galaxiidae > Galaxias > Galaxias olidus. Next base: position 47,562 of record JAPMUY010001846.1, read on the forward strand.
TCACTCCTGGTGGCACCTTGGGAAAAATTAAGCAGGAACAGATGCCAGCATAAAATGTATATATTATTATTCCTGCCTAATTTCAGTATGGAATGCACATTTAACTAAACATGTTTTGTTTAATTGGGCGTACACTGCAAGCATAACAGTGAGTTAATGGTAAAACTTACACACGCATCCAAATGATTGCTGATATAGGATATATGAGGACTATAAAATAACCACCTATGGCTTCATACGAGCAAACTCACAGTTGTTTTGGTAACATTCTTTGTTGCTTTGAGCGGATCGCCGGCCCAGAACAGGAAAGCGGACAGCCCAGACGTGGTGGCGATGGAGGAGCCCTCCAGCTTCAGACTGGGGCAGATAAACTGCGCCAACCACAGGCCACGCCCATTGGCCCCGTTAAACACCTGTACCTGAGAGCACAAGAGACAAAGGCTTAGCGTAGGGTCACCTTCAAACAATAGCAAAATGATGGTTGATGATGATGTGTAACATATACACTTATTACATAATAAATTTTTCTGAATATATAATTGATAAATAGAGGTCAGAAATTCATTGTTTTTGCCATAGTTTTGGCTGTGCATGATGATTAATGTTATATAACATTTGGGTTTTAATGTAATACATGACTTGAAACGCGTATGCAAAGCGTACCTTTCTGATTCCATCGCCTGACTGCTGAACGAGGACATCTGGTATCCCGTCGCTGTTGAACTGGCCGGGTGTTGGTCGACTGACACACACGAAGGAAAGGCGTCAGGGCAAATCTATAGGAGCTTAACATCAGCCTGTTGTTTCTATTCTATGAAGCGTCTTTGAGTATTTAGAAAAGCGCTGCACAAGGTTAATGTATAATTGTTAATCACATCTCCCATTAGGGCTTTGATAACACTATATTTAAAAAAAAAATCCTAAAAATAGACACTGATTTGGGTCAGATCGGCCAGAGGGCCACTGTCCCATTTGACTGTAACATGACTTGCCTTAACCCTCTTTGAATCCTACCTGTGCATAGCAGAAGCATTCACAGTCCATTCCGTGTGTGCGTCCCTCTCCCTCAGGACTGACAGTTTGTTGGCGCCGCTGACCGTGACCCAGTCACTCCTGCTGGCGTTCAGGTTTGACAAGGCGTCCAGACTGTTGTGGTTATTACATAACCCTGCCACCAGGGGGAGCATGAAATCCACTTGCTCAGTACCTCTACATAGAGGAGAAGAGAAACGGCATGTTTAAAAAAAATGACATTTCCCAATTTCCTAAGAGATACACATAAACAAAAGGTTAAGCTATTAACCCCATTTAAGCAAGTTAAAGGATAACTAGCAAGTTTTAGAACAATTGAATTGAATCACAGATTAAAAAAGTCGCTTATTTCACAGTAACTCTTGTGTAATGTGTAACTAGAGCACTCCCATGATCACTAAGGCATACCTGGAAATGTGTATAAGGGACGGGGAGTATGTTTTGATATTTTCAGAGCTACAAAAAGCCACTGATTTCACAGAAACTCATGTGTAACGTGTAACGAGAGCACTCCCACGAAGGCCTACCTGGAGATGTGTATAAGTGAGGAGGAGTTTGTTTTCTTTAGCTTCTCCCAGCCGGGGTCCTTGAGCCTCAAAGAGGGAGACATTGGCATTTTGCCTGTTGCCCTCACATAAATATCTCTGAGGGAAACGGCCTCTACAGTACCTGTGGCGGGAAATAAAACGCGAACATTAATGCACATTATGTTTTATCTTACAGAAGTACAGTCCCAGTCAAAGGTTTGCAAACACTTTCCCATTCACTCGAATGGGAAAGTGTGTCCAAACCTTTGACTGGTACTGTATAAGTAAAAACTTTGCATATTATTTAATACTTCACCTGACTCCAAAATGTATTTATCAGTTGTATTCTGCCTTGTGTAAAGCACATTGAATTGCCTTTGTGTATGAAATGTGCCACGCAAATACATTTGATTTGGATTTATTCTTGTACCTAGTCCAAACAGGATGTAGTAAGCCCCCAGCTGTGTCTCGTGCAGCAGGGGACCAATCAGCCTGCCTTGTTCCGTGAGGTTAAAGGGCACTGGGTGACCGAGCTTGGCACCGGTCAGTCCAGACAGTAAGATCAGTTTGAGGTCGGATGCCTGGAATGAAACCAAATAGTTTTGAATCAGACGTGACGCAATGCCAATGAAATGGAAGAACAATGTAGAAATATTTCTTGTAGAGCATGTGTTACTAATCAATCCTGTGCCCTATGCGTTTACACAAAGAAAGGAAGAAGAAAACTGTAATCAGGTCTCAACAGTGTTGTCCCATCTGAAAACACAGTATACCTCGTCAACAGCTAAGGTGGAGATCAGCAGGTCAGGAACCGTGTCTCCTTGGAGATCCGGCAGTGGCACCGCCTGGGACTCTATGTTCTCCAGGGCAACAGACCACAACTTCTTACCTAGAGGGCAAAAATTACATAATTTTTGTGGCCTGCGATATATTATATGTCAAAGCATGTCAAAGTATGAAACACATCAATGTCTATTTTTCTATTTTCAATTGTCGTAATAACTTGCAATTGTAGCTGTGCAATAATACATTTTATTAATACAGGGTCTTTTCTAGGTAGTCCAAGTTGCTTATTTGAATTGACATAACCTGTGGTTCCGTTGACGGCAGTAAGGACGGTTTTCCCGATAAGGAGGCACACAGGCCCACTAGCCCGCTCTCTCTGCCCCGACAGAAGAGGCGCTGTCTGGGGGTAAGCTCTGAGTGCAGCCCCCCCGGCCGGAAGGGGGACTGGATGGGCCTCGTATTGCAGACCGCACTGGATGTACATGGCAGACTCCCTTAGGACCCTCCTCCATAACACTTGGCCACTGACCGCAGACAATGCCACCACACTGTATACTAAAGGAGAAGGGAGAGAGAGAATGTTAACATTGTTTTTGCCAACAGTAGCTCGATGTAGGACCTGAACTCGAAAGAGGTTGACAGGGAATTACAACAAAGCGGTGAAAGTAACACCATGGAACAAGAAAAAGACAAGAGCTCAAATGAGGGACTGATCAGAGGAACAGATCACGGGGAACTGAGCTCACTGAATGGTTCCAATTCTTTGGTTTAGCTGCTTACTGGGACTAGCAGGATTAAATATGAGGATTAATATGACCTAATCCCTGACGGACAGAAATAATGAAGTGAAGTGGATCATCGGGCTAAAGGCGCACACCACAAAGGCTAGTCCTTGACGCAGCGGCCTGGGTTTGAATCCGGCATGGGCCCTTCAGCTGCACGTCTCCCGTTCCCTCTCTCACAAACATTTCCTGTTTACCGACTATCCTTTAAAAAAAAAAAAATTGCCTCCCAAACAAATATCTTTTTTGAAAAAATAAATAATGAAGTGGCCCAGACGAAGCGCCAGCTTCCTAACACCTCAGTCGCACACAGTGATGCATTACCAACGCAATTACCTTTGTTATTCCCCAGTGAGGGCTGGGTGTCGTTGGTCCGGTCCGTGACTCCTAGCAGCACGTCCTCGATGGAATCCCCGTCGACATCCCAGAGAGCCAAAGCAGGCGATGGAGTCACCGCTATACCAGAGGTGATTACAAAAAAGGTACATCACAACCAGGCGGAGAAACACAGCACAGCAATACACGCAGAATTACTCTGCATTGTCTGTAGACATACATGTTGGCGCAAGTTAGATCCGACATGATTATAACAACACTCTTGCATAATCACTGCAATTTTCCGATGTGAATTATATGAACCTTATTTAGCCGAGGAATCTGCAATTATCACTGCCACTTACTTTGTAGCCTTTAACTGGTGGCTAGATGCAGACTTTGTTGACATTAGTACTGGGAAATCTTACATTCCTTGAACTAATACTCTTAATGTGGTCAAATTAAATAGTCTGATTGTAACTTTTGAAAACAGACTACTCCTTTCCTGAGAACTGTTGATGGAAATCTTATAGAGCACATTTCTTGGAATTATTTTTCTCTCACCTACTACATCACCCATTTCTCTCGCCCACTGAGGTCGTTTGTCCAGCTCCCCCTTCTGGCATGGCACCAGAAATGCACAAAGCAATACCAGCACCATGGCACAGACTAGAGGCACTAGGAAAAAAGATGCCCTCATAATACTCCTTGTCCTGGCTTTTCTTCTTTCTGGATCAGCATTAGCGGCCCCGGAACCTCCCATTCCCGAACCTCCAGAACCCACAGGCTCCCCTCTTTTATCCCCTCCTCCATCCCTGTCCGCCTCCCTCGGGTTCCAGTACTGCATGCCCTTCATCTTCTCACTCTCCTGCCAGGATGTTCTCGGGGGGTGCTCTCTCCACTCGTCCTCATCTTCTTCTTCCGCTTCATCTTTACCCCCCACAAGTCTCGGTGTCCGGCTACCCTTTAGGTCCGAGGAACCTGCGCCGTTGCCCCTTCCCAGGCCGTTCCGGGGGTAGTTGAGGACTAAGTCATCCTCCTCACTTTCGTCATCACTGTCAGCCTGGGTAAGAGGGTCATACTCTCCCAGTTCCGAGCCCTTCTTCCCTGTAGAGAAAAGACCGTTAGTAACACCAGACTAACAAAATATACGGATATAATATTACAATAACAATACTGAATCATCACAAAATTGGGGGTGGATCCCTATAAAAAACGACTTTGTTCACCAAGACCAATTATTACCTTCATTTAAGTGTCGTAAACTAATGGTGACAGGGCAACGTTTGAGCGCAAACCAGAACCGGGCCAGGGCATGATTAAAATTGATCGGTTGTCTCGTGACCCAAAGGAGACTTGCAAACAGTTAAAATCAAATGAATGTGACCGCAGATAATAACTTGGTCTTAAACAAATTTCTCAATAACACCATTGAGTAGCAATCATTATAAACGTTATAGAAGCTGTATTCGCACTGAGCAAGGCAGCTAATGTTAGCTAGCTATAATGGTTGGCATGCAATAACCGATGCGACCGACAATTCTCTAGTTATGCCGCAATGTGTGTAACGTCAGTAAAAACCAAAGCAAAATATCAAATGAACTATAAGTAATTGATGCATCCACAATCTAAATATTGTATTCATCTTACCGGTTAATTTTATCGCACGGGACAGAGCTGCAGCCATAACTGTTTCTAACAATTCGCCCGAGGCATTCAGCAGCCTGCAGATGTGTGTTTCTGTCTCTGCAGCGAACTGCGATAGTCCATTAGGGTTGTAGACGCTAGTTGAGGATTGTGGGATTCCGAGTTCTCAGTCAAAGTCCTAATCCATGCCTACGACGTTTTACCAAATAATGAATATTTAATTCACTCAAATGTTGCTGTCAACTTCATTCTTTAAATTATATTAAATAAATTACATATAGCTAACTCTGTTACACATACATGTATGCGCAACAGAGCTCGTTTTTATAATGTAATTGTTGCCTATTCGTTTTATTGGGGCTCTGTTGTGGAATTTTAAAAACTTTAATCGCGAATAATCGCATATGTGTCCATATCATCGCAAATGAATCACACATTTTGTATCTGTTCAAAATTTACCGTAAAGGAGATATGGGAGTGGACAAAATATGCTTGCGTTATGCAAATTAATTTATTTTTGGAAATCAATTAACAACACAAAACAAATATTGTCCCAAAACCCTCACAGGCTATTGCATTTAGCACAAAAAATATACCCAAATCATAATATGGTAAACTCAGACATTAGGCTTTTCAGTCAGTCATCCATCTGTAGTAAATAATAAATAAGAAGGCTATCTCACACAATGTAGCTGCATGTGTCCAATTGTTAAGCATCAAAACAAAACAACTAACTGAGTGAATCCAGGGACCCACGCGGGACAATAATTTGCCAATATGCTCAAATCACCACTCCTGACGATCTCAAGTCAAAGAAACAAACAAACAAACAAACAAAAAAGATTGATTGACAACGCAATTTAAGAAAACCCGAACAGGCTGAACCAGAGAGGTGGCTCTGGACTGAACCAACATTCTTTTTTATACATATTCAATGGGGTCGCGCTAGCGTTAAATATTGCACGCTGAGCCAACTGTAATTTCTGCGTTCTGAATAGGAATATTTAAACGAGAACACCCCTCGACGTTATTGTCTATTCTCCTATGTCGATGGACCCATAGGCTATGCTATAGGACCAAGGTACGTTTTAACCGTTTGTTTTGTCGGTACATCTGACAAAAGCAGAAACCAGAAACGACTCATTTTTTCGTATTTTAAATGTCTGACAAAAAACAAAAAACAAACATTCAGCTCAATTTTTTGTTTTCCGTTATTACTTGCATATCAAATTTACCACTCAATGTTTCGTTTTCATTGGTGGGTGAGCCTTCGGCGACACCTTACTTCTGATTGGCTAGTTGCTCTATCAATTGCGCTGAACTCTTCAAAATAAAGGGTCTACCGCTTTGCCTTTAGACAGTGCAATGTCAACACACACCTACATATACATACTCTACAACCAGACCATACTTGTATTGGAGTCGGTGCGGTATTATTATTATTATTATTATTATTATTATTATTATTATTATTATTATAATGGATGATTATAATTTCATAATTTATTATTATGCTCTTACAATGAGGTGCCGACCACAATTTTGTTTTACTACAATGACAACACAAATGTTCCTCATATCAAACGAAAGCGCCATCTTTCATTTTAAAATGTTCTGTTGCAGCAGGGATTAATGCAACACTGTTTAATTGCATTATATTTTCATGTGCATCTGAGGGACAATAACATATCATTTCTATTAGGAAAATCATAGAACTTTAGTAAGTTTTCTTCAGGATGTACTGTGGACAGGAAAGTCTGCTCTCAATAATTTGACAGAACAATGGCATAGAACCAACAGCATAAATACGCCAAAAGTAATTTCAAAGAATTAGCAGCAGGCATTGTGTGAACCTCCTCATCAATATGGTTTGTACACTTAACCTGAATCAAACGCTTGGGTAGCCTTCCACAAGCTTCTCACAACTTTGCCGGAATTTTTGCCCAATCCTTCCTGACAGAACTGGTGTAACTGGTGGGCCTCCTTGCTCGGACACGCTTTTTCAGTTCAGTCCACAAATATTCTATGGGATTCAGGTCAGGGCGTTGTGCTGGCCACTCCAATGCTTTCACTTTGTTGTCTTCAAGCCATCTTGTTACAACTTTGGAGGTATGCTTAGGATCATTGTCCTGCTGGAAGATCCAGTTACGACCAAGTTTGAACTTTCTAGCTGATGTCTTGAGGTGTTGCTTCAGTATTTCTAGATAATCCTCCTTCCTTATGATCCCATCTATTTTCTGAGGTGTACCAGTCCCTTTTCCAGCAAAACACCCCCACAACATGATGCTGCCACCCCCATGCTTCACAGTTGGGATGGTGTTCTTCTGATTACAGTTTTTTACGATCACTAACAAGCATTGACCTAAACTTAACAATCTCTTTCAAAACTCTTAACATAGCAACACACTTACATCACACAATTAGGCAAATATTAAATTTTCTGCTCAAAACCACATTTTGTTAGTTAAATACAAACTCTATATTTCAAAATGCAAAATAATTTGGTTTACATACACCTCTGTCAAAACACAGTAGACCAGACCCAATATCAAATATTTTGGCAAAACACTAGCACGTTTTCTATCCAAGAGAAACACAGTCAATCATAACACAACAACTTTCAAAACACTGACATTTGACGGCATTTCAAAAACGTCATTACTTTTCATGTTTCAATTCTACCTGCATACAGTAGACGGTATGAATTTCAAAGTTGTTTATAATCCAATGTATTTTTACTGTGAACCACTTCACGTATAGAGTGTTGAATGTGTGCATTTTGGGCACATACTATCTAACCGTGAATAAGTCATCTTTACTTTATAGAATGTAGGCCTACAGTAGAAAAAAACTGACATATTTGCTACTGTAAAAACATTATTAGCAACATGAAATTGCTGCCAATGAGCAACAAAAAGGTTATTTAGAGGAAGAAAAAATATGCATACGTATTCAATCCACACATGTATTTGCATTGAGACTGGTGGCCTACAGTTACTTTGAGACAAAGCAACAGTAATGATAGAAGAAGAGTGAAATGCATTACTTATTTGCAACGTAGTTTGTTGAAAACTCTGGATAATAGAAGCCACAGTTGACTGACAGATTACAGTAGGCAGGACTCTTTCACTAGCCTCTCTCAGTGATATACCATGGATTACTGTATTACATGGTCTATGTTGGAGGCTCTTACAGCATTACAACAGGGACAACAGCTATTACGTACTATCCATTGCCACCACCACACATTCTAACTCCTCTCCCCTACCTCTCCTTCTCCATTGTCCTGTTCCAACTAATCCTCTGCCTGGTCCAGCTACTCCTTTTCCTGGTCCTCTCCCTCATCCCACTATTGTTTTCCCTTGTCCAGACATTATTTTTCCATCACTCCTTTGTGTTGTTCTGTATCTACATTGAACAAAATCTATCCAAAAAGTCAATTTTTTACGGTATTTGTCACTGTGATGGAAATAACTTTAGTAACCTGGCTACGTATTTGATTGACATTTGGACTCAGGTGTGGTTGATGTACTTTACAGAACTTACAGTAAACCATCTATTTTCCAATGTTTCAATGATATGTTCATTCCAAAATGCTTATCAGATGTTTCAATGTAGCTTTTGAGCTGCTGAAGTACATGATTTATGCTGTATTTAAGGTTTTGAACATTATGCTTTCATTTCTGGCACGCTGTGTGAAATAATTTGTAAATAAGTCAAGAAAGATCCATCATTTGTATGTAAAGAATATTTAAGCATTTTAGAAACGTGTTAATTGATCGCATATTGGGTGAAAACGGCACGGATTGTGCTAATGGTACAGTCCAAAAAGGGTAATGTTGTGCTTATTGTGTTTAGAATTGAAAATGTGACTACAGTCACAGACCTCACACATTCATAATACTTGCAATTACTTTCATAATAGGCCACAGTTGCATTAAATAGGTAGATTATAACTAATATCCCAAGATGTCTTGCTACAATAGCTCATAGTGTTGCATTAAGGTCAGCCTTCTTTACACTGCCTTCACTGAACAAATTATTTTTAAATTAACCTGACAAAGCATGTGTTTTGTGTAATTATTCCAATGCATTCCATTCACATTGGATCCAACTAATTGAATGTTGTTTTTTTAAAGGGCATAGATCCAATTCATATTTCCCACCTTGGAGCTATGTAAACGAATCATGTTCATTTTGAATCTGAGAGTTTAGACTGGTCAGAGATTCATCCTGATATGGTCTAGTAAAAATATGGTCCTAGTTTTCATGTCTACTCAAGCAGACTAACTACATTTGGATTTAATATGTGGAATAATTGTGCTAAATGATAGTTCATCCTTTCTCTCATTATCTCTTTTGGGGCGCATTTAATACATTTAATCTCACTTTTACATGGGCATGTCTGCTTCCCTGCAATCTGATGTAGACTGTATTTGATATTTTGGTGGACTTCCTCTGCCTATTATTGGGGTCCTAACAACTTTAGAACTATATTGTTCCAAGATGAAGCGTTTATTTTATTTTACATCTGTGGGTCGGGCAGATCCTGGTCCTACTAGGCATCTCACGAAGTAAGTGAGTCACCTAGGCAGGCGGACCTGTACCCGTTCAAAAATTTATCTCGATATTTGAACGAGGACACGGGCGTCACCCCGCGTCGTTATTTTCCTTACTCATCAGTTTAAGGCATAACGAATAGAGAGTCGAGACGAGGCATAGACACTATAGTCAAACCTTTACAGTCAGGGTGCTTGGCAAATAGATTTTTCTCAGAAAGATTTTAAGATGCGGTTTGAATCGTATTCTGACAAAACCCTTAAAATGTTTTAAATGCCACATGCCTGTTACTCTAGATACATGTATTTTAGCGTTTTTAAAGTTTTAATCTAACATTTTGCGAAATTACTGCTAAGGTTCATGGGATTGATATGACGTCAAATTTTTTTTTGCATTTTAGGGCAGGAGCAATCGATACCCGATGTGAAAACCAGTTTTGCAGTTGTTTAATCTTTACTTTTTTTGGGCTACCATAAGATAGGCTATATATATCAGGGGAAGCTTTAAATATGAGGATACTAGTTTATGTTTTGCTATACAAAGATCTACAGAACTTAGAACGAGATATTGATGAATTCGCTTGGCGCTTATGTCTACTTTGGCATCTCTTGCTTGCCTTAGTTAAGTCTCATTTTCTCTCGCTCAGTTTCCGTCACGCACGCGCAGTATTAGTACAAGAAGATGGCAGACATTTCTTTAGACGAAGTAATACGACGACGTGGATTCAATATAAAAGCAACATTGAAAAGGTACAAATAGTGCATACTATAATATTATCTATAGGTTAAGAAGGCTTTTTAATCAATCTAACTTATAGTTATTGAATACATCGACAAGTTTCCTCACATTAGCTTTTAGTGACAAATCAATGCTAGCTATCAAGCTAAGAACGTAAACTAATCTATCAAAATGAACGTTCACAATGACACTAAAAGCAGTCACCAACGACTCTGCCAACACTAGACCTTTTTGGTGCCTTGATTTTCTTGGAATCCGATCTAGCGACTTTGTACATTCTGTGTTGCTTTTTTTGTTTGAAAGTTTTCCAGGCGTTACAATGCAATCCCATGGCGTTTCATTGAATCGCATCGCTATTGTGGCTAGGCTAGACGACCAAGCTGTGTTGCATTAATTAGCCTTCGGTTGGCTAACGTTGGCTGTTTGTTTCAGCCGAAATGCATTGTGTGTACTAATAATGTGAAATATTTTGTGCCTCACTGTACCTTAACAACGCAGTTTATTTTATTTAGACCGATGTTTAATAGAGGAGCTGGAGCAGGGGCTGGGAGGGGGTTTGATGCCCGTCAGAAAATTGGAACTGGTGATGTCAAACAAAGGCTGGGCGGAGGAGGAACAGGTAAACATATTATAAAGGCAATGCTTTCACACATTAGATGTAAACGATAACTTGCTTTCAACACCTTTTGATTTGTTTCATCAGGATTCCAAGTGAAGGATGCCAGAGAGAAGATTGGGCAGAAAGATGCTCGCTTCAAAATCCGCGGCAGAGGAGGAGCTGCAGGAGCAGGGGTCCAGGATGCTCGTCAGATGATCAACTCACGCAAACAGGGACAAAACCAGTTCAGTGTCCCAGTGCAAGCCACACAGCCGATAGCAGCAGTACAACTACAAAATCAGATACATAGGCCGCAGATACAGATACACACAAGCAACAACCTCGCAAGCGCTAACATGAGGCAATTTAATGCACCCAACATACAAGGACTGAACATAAGAGCTGGGGTGACACCGCAGGCAGGTGGTGCTCCTAAGAGAGTGTTGGATGCTCGTGATAGGCTGAGCCTGAAGAGGAGCCTTGGAGGTACCCCGACACACGGGGCATCAGGCCCCATGAATATGAACATGAAGATCACCAAAACCATTCAGGTCAGTGGGCAAAGCACACTGCCAGTTATCTTTTAGAATAGAAACAGTCACAATGCATAACAACAATAAAGTAAAAAAAGATTTAAACTGCCCATTACAGTGTGGCTCTCAGGCCTGAGTTTGAACGTCCGTCGAATCCTTCATAGTCAAGCCATGGTTAGCTTCTGATTTGAAAATGTCTCTTTCAACAGCAACGGCCCGTAGGCATGTCCAGTGGAATCCGCATGGGTGCTCAGGTAAAACGCACAAAATCACTTCTCTAGGCTAGTCTACATTGTAAACTATGTGCTATCCCATGTTTTTGTGATATATTGCAAGTTGTTATGGTGTGGTACTGAAGTAACGTTTAATTCCCTCCCCCACCCAGGCTCTCTCTGATGAGTATGATGGCGTGCCCATTCCCAATAAACAGATGAAGGTCCACACCAACAGCGTTGGTCCGTCTCGGGTGAGTAGTGCTGGAGTTATCCACCCGTCTCATGTGATCGCTCTCGCTCTCTCTGTCTGTGAGTGACGTTGTTTAAGTCCCGCCTATGAAGTTTGATACTCGATTTCTTAGTTACGTTTTTAGAGCACCGCATGGTCGGCCATGCAGTCATTTGGCAGATGCTTTACCTAGAGTAACTTCCAGATAGTGCAGGTTACTAAAGAAGGACAATTGACAGATTAAAGTGATTCTTGTACTTATTTATGCAAAGAGAGCCAACGTTATAGAAAAAACAAAACATTAACGGGTGCATTTTCAAGTTGTAGCAGGAGATTTTTATTAGGATTTGACTTGACTTGTCTGAGATGTTAGTGAAGTTGAGACAGAGAAAACCCTGACATGGTTTGCAAAGACATTGATAAAATCGTGGCTTGTTCTCAAAGTAGTTGTCTGGGAGTTCGCGCTCCCTCTTGCTCGTGTGTTTATCTGCCTCCCTCTTCCCACAGCCCGGGGCACAAGGCGCTCCGTTCTCCATGTCTGGCCCGATCACTAAAGTGGTGAAAAACGACACGTACACGGCGCCGCGCCCCCCAGTGCCTGTGGCCCCCACCAGGCCCAGCCCCAGTGCCGTTGCAGCAGCCTCCAGGTCTTCAGCTGCTGCCTTACAGCCGGTCTCCAGAACTCTCCAGCAGGCCAGGCCGGCAACAGCGGAGGCCGCCGCACCACCATCCATCCCCCCCCAGGTCAGAGTCTATACATCCCTGCATGCTGCCCTGTTTTTTGTCCCCCCAGTTACATAGTAGTTAGTAGATTGTCTAAGATTACTTACAGAGAAATGTTAGTTGTGTGCAGGTTTAATTTTCTCTGGCAGCTTTAACCTCGCTGCTTCCATTTTGTTCATTCTGGAGTCTGTGAATCGTTTTGGCTTGTGTGTTGCTTTTCTGCCTGCATGTATGTATGTATGCAGACTAGTGATCGCCCCAGGCTCTGTTACTCAGTATAACACTTGTGTGGTTTGTGACCCCACCATTATTATGTAAGCAGTTTGCACATCTGCTTCAGTCACTTGTGTTTGATTGTGTGGGGTCGATGTTCTCTCTTTGCAGCCAACCTTCAGTCCTCTGGAGGGGACCAAGATAACGGTGAACAACCTGCACCCCAGGGTCACTGAAGAAGACATAGTGGTGAGTGCCTTTGACTTTCCTTAATGTTCTGATCTTCCAAGCAATAGCCCCATACACATCATGACATTTACTTTGTCCGTAAACACAATCTTTGTAATTTTATAAATGTATATAAAATTAGTTAATTATACATTTCATTTGTGGGCGCTATTCAGGGCACTCAAGGTCACGGAAATCATTTTAGGATATTTTACTATTTTCGGCTTTGACAAATCTGTGCAAGTGCAGTGTTGTGTATGACGGTGTGAGTCATTTTGCCTAACAGATTTCCCATGTGTGTGCTGTCCTATCTACCTACAGGAGCTGTTCTGTGTGTGTGGTGCATTGAAGCGAGCGCGGCTAGTCAAAGTCGGGGTGGCAGAAGTGGTGTTCGTGAGAAAGGACGACGCCGTGAGTGCCTACAGGAAATACAACAACCGCTGCCTGGATGGTGAGTGCCTTAAGCAAGGACACAACGCTCACACATGTACTGGCTCTTTGGCTTCTGTGGTCTGATCAGTAAGAAGACAGTTGGGTGGTTGGGATTATGAAACTACATTTTTTTGTCTTTTTTACTTTTTGCTAGTGTCTCTGTTGAATCTGTCTGAAGATTGTCTTTGAACCTGTGTGGGTTAGTTAAAGACGCATAGATAATGAGCGGTGCGTTTGGATTTCTGCATTGACCTGAGTCACTTTTGTTTATCCTCATCTCTAGGTCAACCTATGAAGTGCAATCTTCACATACAGGGAAATGTAATTACTTCGGACCAGCCTATTCTCTTGTAAGAATGCAACCTATCCACCTGTAGTTCAAACCATTTATGACCCATATCGTTACTTTGCTGACGCTAGTGACTGATTGTTCACATAGTTAAGATATTATTTGCTGTTTTGTTCCTCTTTTTTTATCTATACAGTAATCATTTCACACTTTTTACCCATTCCCTCGACCCTAATTTACTATTTAGACTTTGCACTTGCTCTCTGCATTTACAGTTTGAAACGTTTGTAAAGCCTAAATTCACCTCTTGTTTTGTCTCGACAGGAGGCTCAGTGACACTCCAGGAGCGAGTGGCAAGAAAGATGGTCTGCCAGCTTCCCTGACTCGCCCTGCTGGTCAACGCTCCTCTTCGCAGCCGACTCCTGAGGTTGACCCCCAAACTATCCTCAAGGCCCTCTTCAAATCCACTGCCCAGTCCACTTCCACTACTGAGTCATCCGGCTCACAGGCCACTGCCTTCCGCATCAAAATATAATCCCGTCGTAACAAACATTAATTTGAAGTGACACACACGCACAAAACAAATACAGATTACTTAGCATACATACTACTGACTTTGCTGTACATTATTTCCGTATTTACACATACATTACATACAGCTCGGATCTTCAATGTTAAAACTACATGGGTGTTCTAGAAAGAATGGGAATGTCAGTAAATTAATGCAGTAATACCGTTTTTTGTTGTGTTTTCTTTTAAGAAAAAAACCCCTAATTTGTTGTCATGACGTACAAACTTCATTTATACGTTTTTAGACGGACCAATGGGAAGCGGTTTAAATTGTTCATTTGTTATTGTAATTAATTTTGGTAGGGGGTAAAAAAAAAGGAATTTAAATCCATTTTCCATTTTTTTCTCTCCTTTTTCTTTGTAGTATGGTTCTGCTTTTACTGTTCAAATAGTTCACATTGAACACCATCCGTTTTTAGAATCATGATTTTGTTGTCTTTCTGGTTGGGAGTTTTTTTTCCTCCTGTAGGCTCAATAGAGGCTCTTATAATCAATTGTGAACAGCAGATGATATTGATGTTGGTCAGCCATAAAATACATACACTGCACAGTCAGTACAGCATAGTTGGACCTTACACCTTAACATTGTTTTATTTCAGCATACTGGTTTTTACACACAACTCATATTCCATTATGTTTTTTGTGCATTCTGGATTTTGTGGCATTCAGATTGCCCTGTAGTTTTTGTGTGGATGTTTATTTTACTTGGTTGTCAGATTTGAAGCAGTGTAGAACATTCAAGCTATTTCACTCTCAATGTATGTCCAGAAACTTTAAATGACTCTTTGTACTGCTACCTTGTTTGACAGCTATGAAGACATGAGAGCGGTCAGATGTCGGTACAAGTGAATTTTTGCCATTAAATATGTTGCTTTATACAAATTGTGTCCTGGCTGTTATTGTTGCTAATGCAGTCATTTGTATTACTTGTTTGGCTAGCAATACGGTTTATAAAGTCGAATTTGAAATAGGTGACGGTAAATGATTGAAAATGTTATTTGGTTTTACGAACTAAGGACTACAACTACCAACCGGCCTTTAATTCCATTTCCGATTCAGAGTTGAAAGGCCACATTCAAGATGGCGCTGTCGGAGACGAAACATGCCAATCAATCTCGTGTTATTTCTGGAGGTTTTACAGGTAACGAGTTGTGAAACAAATATGCGATCTATTATTTATCTTTATATATAACGTTCGTTTGTATAGCTATATAATGCTTTGGTAAAATATTTGGCATGTCACGACTCGAGAAAGGTGTTCTCGAATGCCACGAGATCTAAACTCGATTCTTATGTGGCAACTGGACAGTTGTAAGACTTGCTTGTTGGGTTAAAAATGCTTGACTTTTTCCCAATGTATTATTTGGCGTGCGGGTTGCCCTGCAGTGCTGTCCCTACAGTTCAGCGCTGAAAGTGTTGCACAGCACAAGTTGTGCGTAAAAGAGCATCGGGTTAGAGCTGAGAAAACGACGAAGAGACCACTGGACAGAACCTTGTTCGTCCTCAACATTCCTCCCTACTGCTCAGAAGTAAGTATTGTTTGTTAACTTGTTAACCGACTATTCTTTGGAGTGTTATGAAGCGCAAATTCAGCACATTAAAATTGGCACAGGGGTTTTGTTACAGATCCTTAATCTTAAATCTTTATTTTCCCGTCTTGCAGAGTGTAGTAAAAGATCTGTTCGCTAAATTTGGCCCCGTCCAGTCAGTGGAGCTGAGGGAGAAGCCAGGGGCATTTGAACATGCGGAAATCAAACTGGCCAAGCCATTCACCCCAGCTCAAAAACAGGTATGATGTTTGACCTGGTTGTGATCTCTGATTTACAAACACATAGTATCAGATCTGTCAGTTCATACTCTCTCTCTTTGTTGTGTACTGATTTTTCTTTGTGACATTGTTCCACTGGTTACAGACTGAGTATCACCATTGTATGTATTGTTTTGTACCATCACTTAGTGTTTCAGAGTGGGTTACATCGTGTTCCAGAACTCCTCCAGTATAGCAGCAGCGAAGTCTCACCCACACGATGTCCCATTGTTGGTCTCCACAGATGAACGGCCTGTCAAAACAGGATTACAGAGTAAGTGAACTGATCTGAATGATTAATGCTAATAGACTGGCTATGCAAGGTTACCATGACATTAACCTGAATCTGAAATATTTTAATGAAATTGAAATCATGGCGATTGTGTTCTTTTCATCTTTTAGAATGGATAAAGCAGTATCAACAATCCTTCATTCAGCCAAAGAATCTGCAAGAGTCTATTGATACCTTCATGCAGGGATATGACAAGAGAAAAGCAGAGGTACGAGTTCATAACAACCAACCTACATTTTCTTCCTGTTATTGTCGATAGAATTGGCCTTGATTTTTACACACAACTCATTGTCTGAAAACTTCCTTTTCATGAACTTTGTAGTGAAGTTCTTGACTTGTTACATTTATATCTCATGTTGTATTAATGCATTGTATTTGTCCATAGGAGGAGGAGCGACAGAAGAAAGCAGCAGAGAAGCAACAGGAGGATGAGGAGGGATGGGTAAAAGTCACGAGAGGAAGCAAGGGTTCCAAAGCACGCCCCCACAGTGAAGTAGCCAACCAGAAGGCTCTTCAAAAAGAGACCAGGAAAAATAAGAGAAAGGAGCTTATGAACTTCTACTCCTGGCAACACAGAAACACACAGAAAGAACGTAGGTTGCATTTTATATTTGTACTACTTGCCAAATTACTACAAGGAATGTCTGAACCTCATTTCAATACAAAGCTATTCCTTTTTGTTTCAGATATTGCAGAGCTAAGGAAAAAGTTTGAGGAGGATAAACAACGAATCTCTTTGCTGAGGGCGCAAAGGAAGTTCAGACCATTTTGAAAAAACACGCAATAAATCTTTCATTGGCTCTTCCCAGCAACTTGATTGTTTTTCTACATACCCCGTTGAAACAATTTATTCTGCCGAGTTAAGTGTAGAAAAAATATTTTTCTTTGGAGTGGGAAAGAAGTTATTGCATTATATATAGTAAGCTCAGCTTTTGTACAACAACTGAGACTTAATAGGTGTAGATTCTCCACCATTGTGAATTCTGATTTAACAGCTTTAAGATGTGTTTTTGCTATGAAATGTGATAAAAACAAACTGTAGGAGCCGGAAATAGGAATTAGATAATTATTATTTATTATGAAAATTTTGGTACCACAAGAGCTGGATTCATGGCCCAGGCTTCCTGCTGGAACCAAAGTCTCACTGGCTAGGTCGTCCTGACCAGTTGAACCACCTTGCAGAAGATGATCTTGAGGTAAAGAAGACTGTTACCGTCAATGTCATGTGTGTTGCCGACAATGTCGTGTGTTGTGGTGAATGTTCGGTCAACAAATTGATCACCCACTATTCAGAGTGGCTTCATCTAAAGAAAGCTGTGGCATGGATCCTTCGATTAAAAGGAATTCGCCTACAGCTCAGCAAAAAAAGAAGTGAGCACAGCAGTTAACCGTTCTCTTTCTGACAATGACAACAAAATGATTCTACAGCGAATGCGAATGCAAATCCATAAGATAACGCTGGGCAGTAAACCACTTACTGTAGAAGAGTTGACAAATGCAGAGACTGAAATTTCTTCGCTTCAGTCAAGTTCATACATTTCAACAAGAAATCGTTGCTCTGAAGAAAGGCCGTAACGTCAAAAGGAGTTGCCGCCTTTACAAACTGGATCCCATCCTGTTGGATGGAATACTAAAGGTGGGTGGTAGACCTCACCATTCTGTGATGACTGAGGAGGCCAAACATCCAGCCATTCTGGCTAACGATTGTCATGTTGCCACACTGATCATTCGACACATTCACAAAGAAGTTAGACACTGTGGAAGGAACTACATCCTTTCCAAGCTATTAGAGCACTATTGGATCACGGGCCAATTCAGCAGCAAGGAAAGTTATTTCTAAATGTGTCATCTGCCGAAAAGTAAAAGCCAAGCCCGGGGAACAGACGATGGCAGACCTTCCTCAGGAGCGCCTGTTGCCAGACAAGCCACCGTTTACAAATGTGGGGGTGGACTATTTCGGGCCAGTGGAGATAAAAAGGGGATGTAGCATAGTAAAACGATATGGTGTGCTGTTCACTTGTTTAACAATCAGAGCAGTACACATCGAAGTTGCCCATTCGTTGGATACAGACTCATGTATCAATGTGCTTCGCCGCTTCGTTGCCAGAAGAGGACAGGTATCAGTAATGAGATCAGATAACGGCACCAATTTTGTTGGTGCAGAACGTGAGCTGCGTGAAGCCATTGAGAGTTGGAACCAGTCCAAGATACACAATGCCATGCTACGGAAGGGAATCAAGTGGATCTTCAACCCACGTGCTGGGTCTCACCACGGAGGTGTGGGAAAGGCAAATCCACACAGTAAGGAAGATTCTTAACTCTACACTTAAGTTGCAAACCTTGGATGACGAAGGCCTGTACACTGTGCTGTGTGAAGTTGAAAACATAATAAATGACAGACCACTTACTAAGTCTTCAAACGATCCGAATGACCTCGATGTTATTACACCCAATCAACTATTGTTGATGAAAACGGAACCTGCACTGCCCCCAGGCCTCTTCCAGAAAGACGACTTGTACAGTCGCCGACGATGGAGACGGGTTCAGTATATCAGTGACTTGTTCTGGAAGAGGTGGGTGCGAGAATTTTACCTCTTTTGCAAGAGCATCAAAGATGGTCCAACGTCAAGCTAAACTTCAACGTCGGAGATATTGTGATCATTGCGGACAATACCGCACCTCGGAATTCCTGGCTTATGGGCAAAGTCACCAAGACCATGCCAGACTCAAAGGGTCTTGTCCGTCGAGTGTGTGTGAAGACCAAATCAAACACTAGAGAGACCCGTAGACAAACTGTCTACTGCAAGAGGCAGAAGATGAGTAAACGACTGGTAGTACTCCACGCTGTGTATATTAAAAAAAAAAAAAAAAAGTGAAAAATTGTAATGTTGATAATCTATTTAAGTGTACATGGCTCCTTGCTTTATGTTGAAATTATTTGTTATGCTTCCAGCCTACACAATTAGGGGCCGGAATGTAGGAGGCGGAAATAGGAATTAGTTACTTATGAAAACGTTGGTAAGTGATTATTGATGTTTATTTTGTTGACACTTAGACAACGACATTAAGTTATCAATCTCTTTTCGTTTATAATTTGTTAGTGTTTGGATAATTTGTTAGGTGTTTTGTTAGTGTTTGCCAGCTGGTGGGTCGGAACAGCTAATTAGACTTTAGTTCATGATTTGGTGATGGAGGGCTGAACGAGTTTTTTTAGAAGCCTCGGTGCACTACAGTCTTTGACCATAATCTTACTGCAGAACCGTAAAGCATAACATTACAACATCAACCGTTAACCATCAACTATAAATCGAAACTCAAGGAAGCAATGTATATTTATGCCGTTGTGGTGCATCACCTATTGTGAATAAAACAAAACAAAGCAAAGAAAGATGCCTTCGCCTGCCGTGGATTTGTGAGTAGCAAAAGGTCTATGGAAGTTGGTGTCAAGTTCCCCGCTGCAGACAAGGTAAAACTAACGAAAGACAACTGATGTGCGTCAACTAGCAAAGGGGTTTCAAAACTGAAGTGGTAAATGAATTTAACTAAACGAATTGCCACTACACAAACTAAAGGATATGCACGTGTAATTTAATGCTTTATTAAGATCATTCCGTTTGTTTGGCATCATTGATGTCTGGTTCCAAGGTTGTCATTTAGACAAGTCATCCTCTGCCAAGTGACGGTGTCTGCTCCTGTACCAGACAATGATCAGGATGGCACATAGAAGGAAGATAACAGCCAAAACAATGTACAGCAACTGAAGCCCTGTGGGGAAAAAAACAATCTATTATCAAAAAGGCAGATAGCAGATACTGTAAAATATATGCAAGGTCAAACTAATACATTTGTTACATCTTGGCAGCTAGTCCAAACGCACACATTTGCAGCCTCGTGTCAGAATAAAAAAAACGTATGTATTATTCTCCTTTTTAAAGTCGGAGAGAGCTTGGTCAAAGTAAGATGACCGGTCAAATTGATCAATTTATTCAAACAAAAAAGTAAAGACAGCAAACATACAGCTCCAGGCCTACCTATGATCTGGTTAGAAACGGGGAAATTCTCTTCTTCCACGATGCTGCTCTCATTCAACAGCAGAGGGCCCCATGAAACCAGCTGGTCCTGATGTGCCCGTAGTGTGACCGCCCTCCTTTGTCTCTCCTTAGATGCTATGTAAAAACCACAACACAAGAAAGAGAGCACATAGATGGATTTCCTGAAAATAAATATATGTATTGCTACATCTTTGACATACAAGCCTGTTTAAAAATAGTGTTTAGTCCGGATTTCTTAATGGTAGATATCTAATGATATTAGAGAAGCAGGTAATGCAGTTGTATATTATGAACCATAAGCCTTCGGAGTCAATCTGGGCTTGAATGAATGCACAATTGACTCACAGTCAATAGAGCAAGGTTGTGCACAATCCATGTCCTCTGTGCAGAGCTCCACCCAGCAGTAGAAGTACATCTGAAAGATAAAGGGTTTCAACTAAATGTTCTTCTTACAAGTCACTTTCTATTTAATTTCCCTTTATTTTTTAAATGAGCCGTAATAGTAAGCTTGCCAACCTGCCTGTTTTAAAGATTTCATTTGAGCAATTTGTTTTGTCTATATCAACCACATTGAACAATACTAAGGTTAGCCTAGGTTAAACAAGACCATGTTTAATTGAATGGTTTAGACTCAGCCCATGTGATGCCCATGCTCTTAAGACCAAGGCTGCTTTTGGGGGGGAAAATCTACAATTACACTACCACAACCAATTTCTGCTAAAACTCAGACATTGTCTGGAAGTTATTGGGAAGAGTCACAGGGAAAGTGTAGCTTTTCATTTTCAACCAATATTATACAAATAAAACCTTTACCAAACCTACCTCCTCCACACTAGGAAGGCCAGACTGTGGGTCTAAGAAGGCAAAGGTCTTTACATCAAACCTCCTTATTTGAGAATGAGAGGTCGTTTCCAACAGACCGTTCTTGTGAACGGAGCTCCCCATGTTGTCCTGAGGGTTCGGACATCTGTCAAAACAAAATATTGTGCATCAAATGCCAGATGTAGAAATATATAAAGACATTTGCACTTTCAATTCACTGTCAATTGCATTTAGAGAGAATATTATATAACAAAAGTCAGAAAAAAAATCTCCCTTCCTCCCTCTCACCCATCCAAGAGTAAAGTCCACACAGAGTCCCTGGATGCAGGGTAGGCAAAGCAATCCCGCATCTGCAAGGAGATGCTTGGGTCTGGTGAAGGCTGTGCGATAAAAACCTCAACGTATACAGGTTTAGTCAAGGATAAGGTCAGAGGGAGTTCATCCTCACTGTAGAAAGAGGTGAAGGTGTCATCTGGACAAAACAAAAAGGTCATAGGGCAAATTTGACACAGGTTAGGGAGTTGTTTACATCTTTTACCACAATTAGTTTGCCAAAATTAAAACCAAAAACCTTTCTTATCTTTTGCTAAATCAAGATCTTTTTTTTAATTTGTTTTATATATTGCTCCCTTGTGGCCTTACCTGTGGCAATTCTCATATCCACTCGGACAGTTCCCATGGCTGTGACAGGTGGGGGATTGGTAGGCCCCGGGGACAGCAGCGTCATATTCTGGGTCTGCGGTGTCTCATACTGACACTGGACCTGAAGACTGGTTATTTATTGAATTAGTCATAATAAGTAGAGTATATGTTTTGCTACAGCCTCCTAGACTACTTAAACTGTTGATGAATAAAACAGCTGTTGAATAAAACAGTATTTAGGTTGTAATAATATATTCAGAATTAAATCATAACAAGCATTGACAAAAAGGAAATAACTCATGTCATTGGACCCTCAATAGACAATACTAATGCAAATCTTAATATGGAATGAGATTAACATTGCTACAGTATAAAACCACCCACAGGGAAAACAGCCCGGAGAATTCAGAGCTATAATGTCCAGGGGCGCTCTGGTGGCTCACAGGGCAAGGTGCGGGTAGTGCTGAGGCTAGTCCTCGTCGCATGGGCCCGGGTTTGATTACGACCTGAGGCCCTGTCCTGCATGTGATCCTTCTCTATATCCTTTCTTTCCTGCCTGTCTATCCATCCATCCACCTACCTCCACTGTCCTGTCTAATAAACTGAAAAGTAAAAATATAGAAAAAAAAAGAAATAAAAAGGTCCATGAAGACTACCTGAAAGGAGAATATGTGGCATTAGGCTTGTCCTGCAGCTCCACGACCTCCAACTCATAGGTGATCACATTCCCAGTTATCTGAGAAAAACAAAATGGCGTGCTTCAGTTGTAAATAATTTTGTTTGGACGAGTTTTGTGCACAAGTTTAAAAAAACTTGTCTTTCGCTTTAAATAAAGAAGCTTATTTTACACATCTTTTATGATGATTAAAACTCCACAGTATGCAATCATTTCACTGTCCATTACTTGGTTGAGGTATGTTACATTCTGATTGACGCTCCCTGTTCAAGTTAGACTTCAAAAATGTATTTGGTTAGATTTCCAGAAAGGTCTTGAATAAAACACCAGAGTTAGTTACCTCCTTAAGTATAAATCTTAAAAAAAGCATAAGAATTAAACAAAACTCTCAAGAAGTTCTGACAAACACCTCACTCTTTGTGCCACAGTCAGTCACCCTGACTTTAAACACGGCTATGTCCTCCGTGGTGATCGCAGGGGTGCAGTCTGGTCGGTCTTGGACTATGAGACGCCCGGGGGCGACAGGGGACTCTGTGTCCGCCGCCTCCACTGAGAATACAAAGTGTCCATCTAGCGAACAGGCTGAAAAGCAAAGTGAAAAGGGGGGGGGGGGGGGGACAATGACAGCCATGGAGCAAAAGTGTTTGTTAATCGGTCTCGATCAGCCATCATTCTGACACGGGCCAAGAGCTGGTGACCTTTTCTCTAGTCATCACATCATGTAAACTTGAGTGAGACAAAGTCTTTTGAATTCAAATGACAGGAATAACACGGCCTCCATGTTGATGTCGTATCATGAAACGCGCAATTGCTTTACCGTTCAGTCTGTAATAGCAGGCCGAGTCTTGGGAATGATAACAGCATCCCAGTTTGTGGCAGGCTTCATTAGAAACATCAGGGGGGCCACAGCTCACCCGCAGAGATGTCTGAATGTCGCATTTTCCTGGTAAAGCTGTGGATGACAGTGCTACTTTCATGCATGCGTTTACTGGGATTTCAGTTGCAATGCCCACTCAAGTTAACATTTTGGATTTGAACTTTTGTTCTAAAAAATGAATGCAAGCAAAATGTGTATCCTTCCCCTTAGCTTTAGTACGTTTTGCCTTATACTCACTAGAAGGGCTGTCATTTGCAATTTGGGCTTTCTTCTTTAAAGGACAACTGATATTAACTGTGTACCATTGGTCTCCTTCTGTCAGCATGACTTCAAGTGACACTGACCATGTGTTGCCCTGCAGATACAACCAATACAAAAATGAGGTGATCGATTCATGATTACATAAACAAACACTTCTCCCACAAAAGCAATCATACCTCAATGTGAGCATAGCAGCTGTCATATGTACTGAAGAATGAATGACTACCATTCTTCTCTCTGCTCTGTCTCACCCCACATTGTTCGTGAGATTTCGGGACAGGAATACTGGCCCCTGAACTGCCTGAAGCGACAGTAAAACAAACAGACACTCTCAGAACAACCAAAGCAAAACAAAGTTTAAGAGAAAGAAGAATAAAAGGAGATCTTTGAAGGTTTGTTTTACCGACGACGAGTAACGTGTCAGATCGAACGAGAGGACCAAACATTGCGCGTATATGTCGGCTGGAGCATGTTACTCTTGGCAGGACATCTCTGACAGTCTGCTCAGGTGTTTTCTTTTTCACAATAGATGAGGCCACAGAGATATGTGGAAGTGCAATAACAACAAAAAGGAAATAAACTGTGTTGGTAATGCAACACATTTTCTTTAAGGGTAAAGTATCTGTTCCCAGTGCTTTCTCTTTACGTGGCAACTTCTTTCCATTCATTCGATGCTTAGAATTTTTCTCACTTTTTACGCAGGTGCCATATAAGCCGCCAGGTTTTGCCAATTGCCACTGATTAATTGGCAACGTTATGCCTGTCCATAGGGCGCACTTTTAAACCTTGAAATATGTCTATGAAATATAAAACATGTCTGTTTTCATGTGCGGGTATTTCAAAATGCTAAAAACCTTTACCGCAGGATATGTTAAAGATGTTAAAATGTCTTTTAATAAGATGGTCAACATTTAAATAATTATTTATGGAAACGTTAATTTTTCTATTTAGTTTTCAACTTAGAAAACGTAAACTTCATAGTCCCTGCAGCTATATGTATCCACCTAATTACAAAACAATCAGGCCTGCACTTTTCAATAATAATTGGCACACAGTGACAGGCCATATAAAGGTTTAACTTTTCAGTGGAAATGGGCTATTCTTAGTTTATGAGAAAGTGTTGCTTCCCATATGTTCTTTCTGCAGCAGTTTGAAAAGGTGAAAAGAAATATGGGTACACGCAAGCGTTTATGTCACTTTCAGATAATTCATTATTGTCCTACAGCTGTTGGACCTCATTCACAATATGGGTATTACTGGTAGAATACACCTACAAGCGGAGTGGGTTTTGAAAAGCTCGTTGTAAATAATTAATTTATTTAATAATGGTTTGTATGGTTGGACAGTGAAATGTAACAAACATAACCCATAATTGATATTTTGCAGGCAAGCTAAATATTATCACTTATACATTGAATGTATCCCGATTTCATTTCCCAAGTAATTTGGCTTCTACGGAAAAGTATTGAGTGGTCGTTACTTGGTGTCCTTCTAT
Source organism: Galaxias olidus (assembly GCA_026901105.3). Lineage (NCBI taxonomy): Eukaryota > Metazoa > Chordata > Actinopteri > Galaxiiformes > Galaxiidae > Galaxias > Galaxias olidus. Next base: position 72,903 of record JAPMUY010001846.1, read on the forward strand.
TTCGACTCATATTATTAGGCGTTAATGTTTATATCCTGCCACTGCATTTTACTGGAGTTACTAACCTTTTCCATGACACATATTCTGGCTGCACATGGAGTTGAGTTATATAACATTAAAGCTCCCTCCGGGTTTTTCTGGAACATTCAACTAATGCAGTTACGAATCAAAAAGTCATAAAAGCACCTTTTAAAACAAGTAGACAACAAAATGTTTGAAGCTAGTTTCAAATGTTTGTCTTTGTTTTATCTGTAGGTTATGACCTCATAACATTTTCAAAATATATACTTTGTCTTAACATTCTTTATTGCCTTAAATCATCATGTATTCATCATATCCCCAATCTAGTTGGATCGATTCAGAGATAAATAGTTGTTGACCTGATGTTGCACGTTCTTGGATACAATGTTGCTAAACAAATTGGGTCACAAGGTGTACAACAGCTGATCATATGACGTAACACGCAGACGTGTTTGAGGTTTCCCAGTGTTCTGAGTGAGTTAGATTTACAGAAACAGACGTGTCAACAGTCCCAAAGCATGTCTTTAAATCGAAATCATTCCCAAAACGGAGGGGTATTAGTAAATAACGGCGAGAGGTAAGTCAATAGTACAGTGCTCACACGACAACTTGCCGTGTTATGCTCGGGTCGACTTGTTTACACTTCTGCGTAGTAACGTCGTTAGCTAGCTAGCTAGAAACGCTAGCTAAGTTAGCCAACGTCGTCAGATAGCTTAGCAATAACACGCTATAAAGTCTAACTATCCCTACATACCTCTTATCGCTAACTTTTCCTTACTATTCCACTAGTCTATGCGAGCCTTTAGATAGCTAGCTGTGCCAACACAGCGCAATAACATAGCTAATACATTCATTAGCCAGAAATACTTTCCAGCTGCTAGCTAACGCCATCCAATTGACCAGTCGTGGTAAAGCAGAATTGTGCTATTGTACCTCGATCCACCTGTTTTAGTTTCGGTTATCCTAATTTTCCTTACTGCAGCTAATAATTTGAGTTATTTTGGAAGTTTTATAATGTTGCTTTGTTTCATAATACATAAAACAAACATCTGCCTATACATTTCCTGGGTTAGTAACGTTTGACTAAAGTTACCAGGAAGTTATACTATGTTGACGTCTTGGCACTTGACGTGTTTTTCCTTTACGAAACCTCACTCTGTTACGCAAGGTGTTGGACACAGTTAGTTGTAAGTGGTTTGCCAATTGCTGTTTTGCTAAATGTGTTTTGTTACACAACTCTCCCAATTCCACTCTAGTGTTCTAAGGGATTGCAAGAATGTGGAGCTGTCGTTTAGTGACGTTACATGCAAGACAGACTTGCTGAAGGGAACCAAGAAGGGCACTGTCTATCTCACTCCTTACAGGGTATGAATGCTAATCAATGTCAGCGTCACTGTCGCTGCACTGGTGTATGTGAGAATATAGACAAGCCTCTTTTTAAAAGATACAAGATCAAATAAATAAACCAGCCTTACTGATTTTGTGTGGCTATCTTAATATGTTATGTCCATCTCTCTATCTCTCCCTCTCTCACTCTCTTTCTCTCTCTCTCTCTCTCTCTCTCTCTCTACATGCCCTCTCTTCTTCATTCTACCCTTTTCTCTGGCTGATTCAGTTGTTGTTCGTGTCCAGTAATGCCAAGGACAGCCTCGGGTCTGCTATGTTCCCCTACTACCTGATGAAGGGGTGCAGCATCGAGCAGCCGGTCTTTGGAGCCAATTACATCAGAGGAACGGTCTCTGCTGAGGCTGGTGGTAGGCTAAAAACTGTAGCTTTTTTTAGCTGTCAGTTATCATTGACATATGAAGGAAATACACTAAATGAAATACGTTAAATACATTTTGGGCCTAATATTTAATGATGAGGGTTGTTAAAAATATCTGACAGTGCTTTCATAAGCAAATATCAACGTATGGTGGAAACCAACCTCAACCGTATTAGACTGGCCTTCATTGAAAGAATGTTTACCTGTATGATTAAGAGTCCTGTGCTGTCAACACATATTCCTTAGTGGATCATTCATGCTAAGTCAATGTATTGATGGTCTTTTTCCTGTGGTGTGCAGGAGGTTGGGAAGGTAAGGCCAGCTTCAAGATGTCCTTCCCCAGTGGGGGAGCCATAGAACTGGGGCAGGAACTCTTCAAACTGGCCACAAATGGTAAGCTTGGTTTTAGTTTCTTGGCACACAGCTTTTGTGTTGATTTAGTCATCAAATACATGTATGTATGTGTGTGTATATATATATATATATATATATATATATATATATATATTTGACAAATTAACTAATTGATGGATATGATGGATAAATATATATAGTATTTTTTATATTATTTAAGTTTTTGTTTTAACCCCCTTATTTAAATTTATATCAGCGTCTCGTGCCCCACCTGCTCATAATGGAGGTGCCTCTTATGGGTACCCTGCTCCTGGAATGATGAATGGCTATGGGCCTGGGCCTGCACCTGCACCCGCTCCTCAGTATTACCCACCCCAGCCCCAACAGAATGGTTTTTACCAGGGTCCCCCTGTTCCCCAAGGCAACATGGGCTACCCCTATCCAACAGCTGCTGCAGGTATGATCTTTTTTTTCTTCTACTCGTAATATGCCATTTGTTTGAATGTTGATTGTCGATACCTTTATTTTAGCACAGATATGTCGTTATGAGCGTAATATTAAAGAGTCTTTGTCAGCAATTTCCAAGTTTAGAAGTAACCTGCGGCTGTTTCAATGATGTTATAAAAAATATCTTGTCTTTCACTGTTTCACTCTCTTTTTCACTGTCTCCCTCTCTCTCTCTCTCTTAACTTTCCCGTTTTCTTCATCTTGTCTCTGTTTCTGTCAGGAATGTACCCCACCGCACCGGCTTACATGGCCCCACCTCCCCCGTACCCCGGACCACCACAGAACTGGACTGCGCCTCCCCAAAACTGGGCCGCCCCACCTCCAGGTCGGGTCTCCTACGCCTCCCTCTCGCATGCTCTCAGTATGTCCGCGTCACTGACCCTGTCAGGTCACATCAGTCCCCCTCGAAATGAATCACACGGGCGCACAACAGCGAGAACGGTGTGCCGACGTCGGGTCTGGTACACTGTCAAATTAAGTGAGGGTAAACAATCAAGATGGCCATCGCTCGTAGCCGATCCGTATGCGCCTCCCCTGGACTCCGCGGGAAAGCAGCCCTCTCCTCCTTTTCCGTGTGGAATGATGCACTGCGTGCACCGTGTCGAGATGTCGAGATACCGCGCGCGCGAGTGTGTCACAGTGTCATGATGTCTTTTTGAGTGTTCTCCTCTGTGACAGCATATGTGCTTCACATGACATGCTGCACTGGGGCGCTCCTCAGTGTATCGCTTGCTGCAGTGTTTATAGCTTCATGTGTGTGTGTTGTTCATCATATTATCGCTCTCCCCCCTTTTTTTTTTTTTTTAATACACAGGCAACTGTAAAGCAGCGGAAGCAGCAGGTAGTGCCTATTACAACCCCAATGACCCACATAATGTCTACATGCCTGTGGTAGGATACCCTTTTACCCATCCTAACATCATAATTATTAATATAAACTGTTATTATTACATTTCTCAATCTTTTTAAATGTCAGTTCTCACACAGTTCCTTTTACTTCTTCCTTTGTAGGAGCCACCTCCTCCCTATGCCCCTAACCCAAACTATCCAGATAAGAAAAACAACTAAGGCGGACCGACCATCACTTGGACTATCTTTCTCTCTCCAAAATACACTACAGAAAATTATATCGTTGAATACGACTATTATTATATAGCTATATCATTATCATAATAATTACAGACCGTGGGAAACAAATGTGTTTGTACTTTATCGAAACGAAGGAAATGATGCTGGTGGGTTTCGTTTATGAACTTTGAAATACTGGAATGTATTTACACAATTCCTCTTCGGTAGAAAGTGGATTGAAAATAGTTTGCTTACCCATTCCCTTCATAAATATATAATATACCCATTCCCTTTGATTTCAGACTGCATGGTAAATTATAATGGCTGGACTTGCCATGCTGCACTGTGGTACGTTAAAGCCTAAAAGATTGCCCTAGGATTGGGTGTTTTTGACCTTTGAACTGAAAGAACAGTAGAATGAGTTTTTTCCGAGAATGGGAAATGTTTAGGCTATAGGCATTCAAATATTGTATTTTTAAAGACAGAAGATTAATACCAAACGTTTTGTAGCAATTTTTTTGATTGCAGTTCCTAAGCTTATTAACAATAGACGTTTCTATTCTATAAGATATGGTAAAGTATTTTTTAAATCACTACTGTCCCGTCTACCACAAATACATGGTTTGCTTCTTTGGTGTAATTGGTGTGCTGCCATCTTGTCTAGGCTTACATTTTAGGCACTGGTTCAAAGACCTCGCCACACAACCCAAGTTCAATCAAGATCAGCGGAACTTGTTGAACACATTCAATCATGTCACGCAATCCTTATGTGGTCTGTTTTATGTGCAATGGTTAACATACCCTTTCTAGAGTTTTTATTTCAATTTTTATGAAAGGTTGTAGTTTGTGATGTTAGACAGTAGGATCTGGCAGATGAACGTGGGAGTGCGATGCCCCTTACTATATAAGCAAATGGCTGTTGGTTATAGCTGTTTGGGTATACCCAAATAGAGCTATGCCCTAGCTTTACCCATTATTGTAATCATGTCAGAACCAGCCTCTAATCTCCAATTACTAATTTGTGTCGTTAGAAATGAGGCCGCATAGTTTGCTTTCTTTGCAGTTGCTAACTTACCATGTGAACGCAGTTTATACCTGGTTTTAACTGTGTGATTGGACTAATTTACCATATAGTTTGCAAAGCTCTGTGTGCAAAATGATATCTTTTGTGAGGATATTTGCATTACTGTTTATTTTTTTGAAGGATTAATGCGTTTCAGTTTGATGAATTAAATGATTATGTATTAATATCTTGTTTTTAAATTCTGTTCTTTACTTTGAGTTCCTTCTGTACTGATTGAAAATTCAACTAAATAAATGTTGATGTAAAACCTAATCTTTTAGGTCTGACTACGATCACTTTTCCAAAACATTTTGATATCCACATTTAAAAAGAGAACGGAGTTATTTAATTTAATAACATATTTATTAAAATAAGAAACGCTATCAAATCTTGACAATATCTTCACTCCATATTTTCACATTAAGTCACAAACTTACACAGAGGTATTCCAAAGTATGGATACAAGAATTATAATAAATAAAATTACTTTTTAAAGTCAACACTTAAAAAATAGAAATATTCACAACACTACTGGTTTCTGAAACATCTTTCAATAACACTTGATAACTAAAATACATGAATCTTTATATTATTGTATATAGGCACACAGAAAAACTATTGCAAACATATCTATAAAAAAAGACTGACTAATTCTACTTAATGGCTCAATTCCTATATTGTTCCCATTTGATATTTGGGGAGGAGGAATTTTACTAACATTAAGATCATACCGGAACTGTCTTAGATTCCTCACATTGGTATATTAAATCAGAACAGTACAATATGTCCAAAACTCATCTGTTACTGGATCTTTTTGAAATGTGGCTTTATCATCGTGATCTGATTGGACAAGGTTTGGAAAGTATTGAGTAAAATGGTTTCTGGCATGATGCATTTTTTTTTCTCAATCATTCTATAGCAGTTTCGTATATTGGGTTCTGTGGTTATGGATTTTCTCTGTCCTTTTCCGGTAAAAGGTATTGGATTAATCATCCAATGTAACCTAATAAAACTGATGTGATATCAAATCTACTTTATGTTGGGCAGTGGATAAGCTCCGACTTTATTTGTAAAGGGCAGATAACAAAGAAGCTACTTCGCTATGGTTGATTGGAAATAAATGATCTGTTCACCCTGACTACCTAACCAGAGGATCGGATAAGTGGATCTGAGAAAAAAAAAGCAGAGTATAAAGACAGCCCATAGCCATTATGCTTACACCAATCAAACGCTGTTAGCTCTACAGGAAATTAACCTTATGGCTCTTCCTGTAGGAACCAGACCTCGTTTCGACGACCATAGAGCTTGATTGGCTGATCGTAGCTGCAGCAAAAGTACTGTTTGCGTTGGAAGGGGGCGGTCTCTCCCAGGGTGCGGGTCAGGCGAGAGGCCTCCGATCGGTACTCGGACTCACCGGCGAAGCCTCCAAATTGCCTGCGGGTGGAGCAGAGAGAGCTAGGTGGGGGGTCGGAAAGGACACACAGGTCAGCCAGCTAACAACAGACTACAAACAAACCACAGCACAACTACACAGCCAGACTCCTGAGTAATGTGGTGAGGCTATCGTATTGTAATGCTGGTCTTCCAAGGGCAGAATAAGACCTTATTGTTTTTAATTGGAGAACTACTGTTAGAAGCTGGACCCCCGGAGGAGGTCTTTATTAGTTGAAATAGGTTACATTAATGTTCCACAAGAAAGATTATAGGGTAAATTGTTTGATAAGTATTGTATAACCTTTAACTTGAGAAATAATCTGTTTGCTTAAGAGAGCTAGGTCTTGTCACGCTTGAAGATGATGAGAAATAATCTGTTTGCTTAACAGAGCTGGGTCTTGTCACACGTGAAGATGTTTCAACTTCAAAAGTGAAACCATACCCAGACACTTACAGTACGTAGACAGTCATGCCTGGCCTGTCCTCAATCCGGAGGTCGGTGTCCGTCGGAGCCGGAGGAGCTATTTGATAACCGGAGGGGATCTTGAGGGCAACCACCAGGCGCCGTGACATCACACCATCATCTCTGGGATACACTGTAATGGTGAAGGGTGCAGTGATCCCCATGGCCTCGCCTGGAGGCGGATACAACAAGAAACGATGACGATGACACACGGCACATAACAGTGTTTACTGAGTTCATTGCTGTGGGGGATAACATGAATCAAGGGTCAGTTCAAAGAGAAAAGTACATTTAAAATGATGTGGATTTTTTTTTTTCTCTACAGGATTTTTCGTTTTCCCTGTCTTGTGAAGCGAACCACTGGCTTCTCTAAACTCGCAAGGTCACGACCGATGGCTGCAATTTATTTAAAGGAGACGAGAACGCCGTGGACGCAATGTTCAGCAAGTCCTACCAACAAAACAAAACAAACTAAAATAACCAGGACAGTGTTTTTACATCTGCACGTGACCACTCGGGAGGAAAAGGGTTGGCGTTCCTTCTTGCGATTGGCCCACCTTGGTCGTTGCTTCCACCGATGTACATCAGCAGTTTCCTCATCAGCTCGCCCGTCACTTGGTCGAAGGTCCGCCCCTCTGAGCTGACCGCCACGTACTTGGCCGCGTCATACCGTCGCACCTCGTAGCTCACCCCGTCCTGCGGAGGAGAGAGAGGGGGGCGTCGCGGGGGACAGCTACGGTCGTTATTAAAGGGAATGAGGGCTTATTGACTAGATTGTAAGCAAGGACATACTGGGGATCAGGTCAGGAGGATGTTTTTCAATGAAATACTGGATTAAAGAAATGGCAGCAAATGGGAATGAGAGAGACAGCTATTTCCCATGAAAGGGTGACAGCTCACTCTGCAGTTTGGATTAGAGATGAAAAACCAGTTATGATAAAACAAGAACATCTGGAATCAGTGTGATACTAGTCTCTCACAGTTGGATCCTAACTCATAAAAACTAGTGCACCAAATATATATACTCATGTACTTTTATAAAACTTGCTATTATCACTGCACCTTATAGTTACATTAATGTAATGTAATGTAATGTAATGTAATAGTTGCACATCATAGCTGACACCATCCTGTGGATGAGAGGAGAAGTTGAAGCATGATTCACCTCTGACACATACATGTAGACAAACTGCTAAGGTGAATACAGCGTTCCATATGGCAGAAAGGTGGCGGTTTGAATATGAGACGGCAAGGTAAACGTACATCTAATTGTGTGTTTGTGTGTGTATGCATGTGTGTGTGTGTGTGTGTGTGTGCATGTGTGTGTTTGTGTGGTTGTGTTTGTGCATGTTTGTGTGTGTGTGTGAGTGTGTGCATGCGTGTGTTCGTATGTGTGTGAGTGTGTGAGTGTATATGTGTGTGTGTGTGTTTGTGTGGGTATTTTTGTGTATGTGTGTGTGTGTGTGTGTGTGTGTGTGCATGTGTGTGTGTGTGTGTGCATGCGTGTGTTCGTATGTGTGTGAGTGTTTGTGTGGGTATTTTTGTGTATGTGTGTGTGTGTGTGTGTGTGTGTGTGTTTGTGTGTGTGTGTGTGTGTGTGTGTGTGTGTGTGTGTGCATTGGTGGATTTTGTAGCTGTTTGGTGTTCTGCTGATGCCCGTGAACCACTTGGGAATTAAAGTGGAGCATAGGACAGAAATTCAGCTTGGATTGGCTCTGAAACAGGATGTGGATCGACCATTATTACGCTGATTTGATTTCTCCTGCTCTGCTCTCAGGGGCCTCAGGGTTCAATCAGCCCAGAGAGAATAATGGGCTTGAGATGTCTGATGTTACATTAGACAATATGGACACTACAAATATAATGTTAAGCCATGCTTACATATTCATTTCCGCGCACACACGACACACACACATGTGCACATAGAGACACGCACAAGCCGAGTGGGGTTAATGTGCTGCGTGTTCTCTCAGTGATTTCCCTGCGCGCTGCCTGTTGTTGTAAGAGTTATTTCACTGTGTGCTGCCTGTTGTTGTCAGGGTTATTATTGGGCACTTGCCCAAGAAGCAGGCTTAAGCTGGTAAAACGGCCATGGAAGTATTTTTTTTTCGCCCACAGTGCCATTTTTAAGCTGGCTTGGTGAATTGCAGTGGATTTCAGAAAGAATGCGGCGTGGTGACAGTGATTCCATACCTTTGGTATGCCGGCTTTAGTTCCAAGCAATAATAACATGCTGCCTTGAAGTTGAACTGAGAGAGGCTGCGTCCTGCATAGTCATTACCAGCTTTGTTCTATGGCAAAATGTCACCACGACCTCCATTAACACAGTATATAGGTGGCATGCTAAGACAGCAGTTATTTCACTCCCTGTACCCTGGGTTCAGATAAAGATGCAATTAGTATGCTAGTGTCCGCTTAAGTGTCTGTTTGTGCGTGTGTGTGTGTGTGTGTGTGTGTGTGTGTGTGTGAGGACTTATTTATCCAGCTAATGATGTAGCTAATTACTCTGATCGAAAACTGCATGAACATAATTACCATGGAGACGCTCTTATTACACGATCATTTCACGTTCCATGGGATCACAACTTTAATATTTCTTCATCTTTGTAAATCTTTCTTATCATTCCCGTGTAAAAACGAGATGGGCATCACCATTAATTGTCAACCACCACCAACACCAACACATATGTAAGTGCAACTATGTTAATTAGAGGTCACTTCCAAGCCAGGACATCTGTCTATATTCTGTATAACTTTTAATTGAGAGTATGATGTCCGTAAGAAAAGATAAACACTGCCATTTATGCTATGTAGTCAAGAAACTGATTTTGTAAGCAAACTGCATACCTGCATCGTTAAATCGTTTATCGATCAATCTTGTTTTGAGCTGTAATTTAAGATTATTAACCCTGGCGTTCGTTTATTGTTCTTGAACTGCTTTCCTACAGGTCGATTCAGGCCACTGGTACAATTGGAAGGCCCCCTTGCGGATGTGTGGCTAAGTGGGTTATTTTTTTTTTTCAGTGACACTTGATTCCTTGGGTGGTTTCGTCAATGGATCCGAGACTCCTCTTTGTTCCCAGTCTGGCATTGTCTCACGTCAAAAGCGATACCTACCCTAGTCAAGAGCTCATTAAGGGTGGATTGAAAAGGTTTTCCGCATAGGAAATGTTAGGCTTATAACCGTGATCAAAAGAAAGTTTGAAATGTTTCACCTCTATTAACAGGAGGCAGCAGACATTTTCTTGTGGGCTACGCGTGCATGAACACTTGTGACAAATATACGGATTGTAAATTGGGAGTTTAACTAGATTATAAACTGAATCAATTACATACTTTCCTATGTATACACACACGCACACGCAGGCACATGCAGACGCACGCAGGCACACACACACACACACACACACACACACACACACACACACACACACACACACACACACAACTGCCGTATACTTGTATATGCCCAGAGGATAAATTAACTAAATGGGACAGAAACATGTTTAAACTCACATTTGCAGATATGCACACCCACACATACACACACAAAGAGAGAGAGAGGAGAGAGAGACATAGAGAGGGAGAGAAAGGGAGAGAGAAAGAGAGGAGAGAGAGAGAGAGAGAGAGGGAATGATAGGAACACGACCTTGTGACTTTGATCTGCAGTGACCTCAGTATTCCATTCCACTTACACTTTGTCTCTAAGGATGTTCAGGGTAAAACCACAGGTGATGTCATGGTTATAGCCTTCTTCACATGCTGTAGAAAGTATACATTTTTCACCTTTAGGTGGTCATTTGAGCCTTCAGTTTGCTAGTCACGTTGACGGTAATGATGAATGTTTAACATCCAGCTATAACAAGAACTCACGTAAACAGTAGGATTGCTATACACATTCAAGAATTGATCCCTTGCAACCCTATTAGGTCAAATTTGAACTGATCGCCCACTGTTTACATTTTCAACAAAATATTAACCTATCTAATTAACGACGCCCTTAGTAAGTCCAGCTGCTGGGCTACTGCTGGAGAATAAAGCACTAGTTTATGCAATCAATAATAATGCAACAAATATTCCATATTGGATCTTGATGGAACCGGATGACTACTTTTACGCATCTGGCCGGAGTTCTCACCCTTTGAGGCATGGAAACGCGCGCAAAGTCGAAGTGACAAAAACCTTGGTCCACATACACATTTTTCTCACGCTCGAGGTAGACTAGGTTCCCAATATATCTTACCTTTGTTTCGGTGCTGAGCAATTTGTATTCTGTCTCCTCGCTGTTTCCGAAGAGTGAATTCTTTATCATCCCAAACATCGCGCTTTGACCAGATCTGCCTCTTCTTAGAGCGCAATCCTTTATTTTTCTCAACCCCTACAGAATGTTGTTCTTAGTGTTGTTTAATCCTGCTATGACAGAGCTTTTTTACTGATTAATTAGTCCTCAAATTATGTTGTCCAGCTTTTGATTCCTTAATAGTTAATCCGTGGCCTTTTTTCAACAGTTGCGCACTAGTTCCGTTAAGGATGGTTCTTACACCTTTCCTTTCTTTTAGTAGCTTCGCTTGCTTCCAAGTCAAAGCAACATTGAAATGGTGATCTTGGATGCTCGCTTAGTTGCTGAACTGGAAAATAACTGCAACCAAAATTGAAAATTTTGTCTCCGCCCTCTCTATTCTTCTCTGAAGATTCCTGCTCCTCTCCTGTTTATCTAATGGTCCACGCACCTATTATTCGGAACCACACGTTGACGCAGTTGATATACTTGACAATGTAGACAAGATACACTTTTCCCCAGGCTTACTCTATTTTATTGGCATTTATTTCCCACCAGAGTTCAGGTTGCGTTTACTCTGATTAAAAATACACTCACTGCATAATTAATGCTGCACCCGCGAGTGTGATAATAACTCAGGATTTTTTTTAATTATTGACATCTCCCCTTGATCACACTAAAAACGCATCGATTTTTTATAGGGGGAAACATACAATGAATCTCAACCTTGTCCAATATATTTTCCCTCTTCAACAATGTGTGTCAGAGTAAGTCAACCTCTTGGTGTGTATACATTGTGGACTGTGGAGTGAAGATAAGCGTGTTGGTTCTCTACTTCCGTACCAATATAATTTGACACTAGCTATTGGTTTGTCACTATGCGTCGCATTTTCACTGCTTGCCTGAGTGTTGCTATGAATGTGAGTGCACGGGCTCGTTAGTGAGAGCTGCGCATGTGCACATATAATCTTACTACATGTGTCACAGTGTTTGTTAGCTGTAGGGTCAGTCTATTTAAATTTACACTGAAGGCAATGTTAGTCACGGTTATAAGCGAGAGCAGCGGACAAGGGGGATGCTACTGTCATTACTAAAAGAAATTAGGTTGTATTGAAGAGATACATTGTAAGCAAATATACAGTGGATCAGGAGGATATTTTTAAATGAAATACTGGATTAAAGAAATGGCAGCAGATGGGAATGACAGACAGCTATTTCCCATGAAAGGGTGACAGCTCACTCTGCAGTTTGGATTACGAGAAGCCAAACCAATTATAATAAAACAAGAACATCTGGAATCAGTGTGATACTAGTCTCTCACAATTCAATCCTAACTCATAAAAGCGATTGTCCTAAATACATATGCTCATGTACCATTATAAAACTTGCTCTTATAACCAAAATAGTTTAAACATGCAACATGACATTTGGATCGAAATGTAAATTAACATGGTAAATAAGGATCTTTTTATGTGCAAAGGCAACAGCCTAAACTGTCCTTTATTCAACTACTGTTTGATTTTTTTTTTTGCTCTGTTCTAACCTCTGGCAAAAAGAAGTGAGGCACATGTAATGTATTCAAAGGTCATAAAACACTCAATGAGTTCACAAGCATTATGAAATAGTATACACTCTATCGGGTACACTTGAGCAGTAACGTTGTCCTCGAATGAATGCATCTGACTATCCGTTGTACTCAGATTTGAATCATTAACTTTGATATTGTAAGAATATATAAAGTAGATATACATTATTAGAGTATTAATCAAGCCACTACATGTAGTGTCAGTTGAAAAAATGTACCACTAATCTAGTAAATAAATTATATAAATTTGCCTTTGATGTTAATTCCTAACGGATTTCAAGAAAAATAGACAATCAATGAAACAGTCTTTAATATTTGAATGGACAAGATGAGTTACATCAAAAATATATTTACATGTTTTTTATATTATTGCAGCTACAGAGGGAGAAAACGAGGAGTGAAGGCTGACGTTTGGAAACGGGGCAGCTGAACTTTCTTTACAGTAAGTTTATGGCTTTGCTTTTCCCTTTCATTTCGAGAAAGACTCAATTGTCCACATTCACGGTCATTAGCCATTATAATCATTCTCGCAAAAAAAAAAGATCAGCCACAAGTCCAGTTCTTTTCATTGACTGTAACCAGGGTGATTACCGACGTAGAACACCACCACATCTCCATCTTATTTCTCCCAGCCTTTTCCTCCTGGCTGGGTGGGCATCCTCAGACCCACTATTGCCGCCGCATCCTCGATGCGAAACTCCCCCTTCCGGTGGTAGATGTTGTGCAGGGCCATGTGCTGTCTTGAGGATGTGAGCAGACACAAGTAGGTGTGTGAAGCATGGAGGGCCTCCCGCTGGTCACGGCAGTACCTCTCGCTAGTGATCTAAGGGTCATGAAAAACCTTATGCTTTACTCAACCATTTTGAAGACTAAAGTAACACCCGTTGGAAATTTACCCCATAGCTATGCTAGTATAATAGACAAAATCCTTGAAAGTACTGAGATTGTAATTATCATGAAAAGACCCACAATCTGTCTTTTTCGGACTACATCGACTAAAGTACAGCATTCAGATCACTCTCCTTTGACCATGACCACATAGTGCCTCTAGTCTAGTCTGTTTTAAAGTAAATAATTTCACAAATACGTGTTAGCATGCATTTTCCTGGAGCTCTAAATTCTGACAAGCTCTGCCAATAAACAGTGTCCCAATGCCTCAAGTTAGTTCAATGCACATAAAGGGTTAATATGAGGCTTGTTGAACCTATGGCTTTGAAATGTGAAAGGGGATTATTAAAATTTGAAAGGGCCTTGAGTGAAGAGTGATTGATCGGCTGCTGGCAGACAAATGTTCCTGCCCTAAAGGGTGTATTTCACTCGTTTTACAATAACTTGACACATTGTCCACAGTTGTTCAAGACATTGAACGTAAGACTAAGAGTCGAGGCGGGCGACTTATCGGCTGCTAGACCGTCCTTAGTCGAGTTGCAGACTGCTTTCACGGTCACCTTGATGCGAAACACAGCATCATAACGCTCCCATGCGCCCACTAATATATTATAACCCAGCTACTCAATGCATACTGTTGTTATTTGATGTATATGTGAACATTTTAACTATCAGCTACATAAAATATATGGATAGTCGATTTATAATTGGGTGAAGCCTGGCTGTAGCCTGTCTAGCAAGTATTAGCTGCTGACTGAATAAGGCCCAATTTTGCGGGGTGCACAAATATGAAAACTCACTTCATTTTTCCGAAACTGATCAATTACATAGTTATATGCCAATGACTGCTTATATTCCGGTCCCTTCAGCGCTCGTAACTCCTTCAAAATCCCTCGACAAACACGGAGAGGTGGTGATAACGCTGCCATGATCGACTACGATTGTTTGTTTTCCGCCGGGGTTAACCAGGGCAGTTAGCTGTCTGAAGCTCTGCATGCATGTCGTGCCAGGCAGACTCAATCAACCTTCGATACCATCGTTCCATACCAGACACTAGGAGGCACTGCGCGACCACCAAACATTAATCCAGTTGAGACTCAAGTTTTGCAAACATTCACTTGAGATACAAGGTAATCTTGGTTTCGTATCTGTTGTTAGTACGATTTTAAAATGTTATTATCCAATACTGAACAAGTACCATTCTAATGTTAGACACAGTCAATTGCATGCAGACCAGACCAGGGGGCAGGGTTTCCGAGAAAAAGAAAAATATAGTGTTGGTATCTTAAATTAACCATTAGCTTAGTGATAGCTAACGTCAACTATTTTTGCTAGCAAGTATGAAAAACTTCACTTTAACAAAGAATGTGTGCGAGTCAAGAGTTGAGAATTTCAGAAGAGTAGACTCTATTTAACATTAAACAAAGCCGGTCTACTGAGCAACTGAAGTTTGTTCACAAAGCTTCTGTTTTATCTCTAAATTTAAGATTACTTACATCCCATTTAATGCAAAGCAACAACATCTTCTGATCGTAAACCACCATTGTCTTCCGTTCCTTAAGTACTTTCCCTCGCGACTCTTCTCATTAACATTTCATACATGATTTATGTGTCTTTCCATATAACTCAGTTACCTAAATTGTCAGCTGTGACCTTTTACCCTCATACATTCAGGGGTCTGTTTCTAATTACCTTAATTCTCTCATTACGCTAATTATCCGAGTCATCTGTGATTGGATACATACTAGACTATGCATACTTATTACTTACTTGATTACATTTGGCCTTTAGTATACCATACAAATTAAAGTTAGCTATCACAAAGCACAATTTATATTGTACACAGATATAATGGCGACAATTAAAAATGTATGTACTTATTTTCAGCATTATGAAAGATTCCTAGAAGAGTAATAATATGTGTAGGTACAATACCAATTCCTGCATCTTCACCAGTGCATCATATTGAGTTCACATAGTTGCCCGTGCCATACCCTCCAGCAGGCCTATAACTTAGCTCAGGACTTATCTGGCATGCAAAAGATTTGATCTGAGATTTCAACTCTGTTAAATTAGCACACTGTCACTGGCGTCACAATTATGATTGTTCTGAAAACTTAATGCAAACTTTTTACTGATCCTTCGCCAGGTCTTATGTTGCTGTCCTGATCCCAGCTGTAGGAATGATCCATGGACAGAACTAAGTCTTTGGATTGACACTTAGTTAAGGGGTGAAATTTTGTTCCAAACGTCCAAATTTAAATCTTATTATTTAATAAAGGGAAATAACTTTGCCAGGGCACTAGGTTAAGACAAACGTATTCTCTGGCTGAGATCTGGCAGGGATGTACACAATCAAATCCTAAATCTCACAACATATTTCCATAGGTTGTGCTAGACATCACTGAGGAGACTGCCTCAAATAGTTAAAAGACGTGGTCATATCAGTGTTTCGACTGACATGGTAAAACTAGTCTGTGTTAGAAGACCTTGAACCAAAGCAACGCCTACACTGGCTCTCCCCCATATCACTTCCTTTTTGTAAGAGAGGGTAAACGGTTTGCAGACTTGCGTGTTGTTCTGCAAAAGAACTATAGTGGCTGTGGTGTATGTAGCAGCTGAATTTGTCAGTCGTTCCAATTTCGCCTTTGGCTGCTGAGTAGCTGAGACTGTTGTTCCTGACGCGTATCCACAGGCACCCTGATCTTTTTTGTAGTTTGCACCATTTACCCTACCTTCTCTTCAAAACTGCTGTAAGGTTACTCACAAATCCAATACTAGACGTGATGGGAGGCATGGCCTTTATTTTTCAAATGCGGCATACATCGGCCTTCGTGAACTGAAAAAAAGTAAACTAGGATCATTTTTCTAAATGTTGATTTTGTTAATCATTAGGTCCGCTTTGGACACAAATTGGAATCTGAACGAAAAGGATGAGTGCCCTTTCTCATGCCAGATCAAAAAAAGTACTGAGTAGATCTAGGTTTCCTTTAAGCATAAATGTTTCCTACTCGCTTAACTGTTATACAACCTACTTGGATGTTAGTATAGACTAATCCGCAAACTATGCTCCAAGCTCCAGTAGCACACACAGATAATAATGCCCATGGCATTGTTTGGGCTGGGAGTTTATGTAAATTGTCAACAACACATTAACGCCCACTAACTAACTATACCTTAAATCTACCAGCTCGAAGATATTGGGGTGACTGGATATGGGCTTAAAATAAGGGTATAATGCATTCCTTGATAATTAGAATGACAATCAGTTAATTGCCAATGAGTCACAGTTTGGCCGACCAGAAACAGACACATAATTATGTTGTTTGCTATTGGCTGTTTTCGCTCACCCGGTTTAGTCACATGTATGATTAGACAGAATGAATTTCAGCTGTTTTCCCAATAGGAAGGATGAACAATTTACCTGTCAGCCCACTAAATGCAATGATGCATTGGTTCATTCTTTGAGTATATAAGTAAATGGTCGAAATGAGTACCTTGACATCAATTGAAAACTTTTAACAATTTCTGAATTCTTCCCAATCATGGATGTCCTAGGTCTTAGGTCTCTCCTATGCCAAATTCTTCTGTCAAATATATTGACCTTAAATGAATTGAATATAGTTTGATAAATGTACTTCTTCAGTTGTTTTAGTAAGGCTGTCGGACAGTTATCAAAGTACAATCACGAGTTTGTCAGTTAATTTAACTTTCAATTAGACTTTTTTTTAACCATTCTTTTCCAACCTTTTTGGGGAGCAGTATGGATGTTGCTGTGGTGGAGGAGCCCCCGATGAAGATCTACAAGGCCAGAAAAACAATCCCATACAGCAACAGAAAGCAACTGGAGACTCTCCATTCCTTAATCTCCCTCTCTGCCCCATTGTCACCAGCTAACCGAGAACACTCTGATGCTGGGTGTCTTGAAGCAGAACAACCAGTCAATGGACAGGGGCAAGGCAAATCTACTTCTGCGAGTTCACGTCCGGTGTTACCCTCAATTACGGAGACCGCGGACAGTTTCAACTCTTCAGATTCTCCCCCTCAACCTCCTTGTGTATGGTTTAAGGACATTCGGAAAGAGAAGCGCGAAGATGACGGCAAGTCCAAGCAGAGCTTAAACGGCGTGGCGCCAAAGGACAGTGAAACCTGTTGGGACGAGGGAGATGCCAAAGAAAACGCCGCCGTGCCCGGGTCCTCTCCTCTTCTTGAGAACGTAGAAGCAAAGGGAATTGATGGGGGAGGTCATGTTCACGCCAAAGACCAAGGTTCTGACTGCGGTCTGGCCGATCTTCCTTTACCAAACCCCATCTCCGCGTTCCCCCTGTCCCGGTGTGCGTCCCTGTCCGCCTCCTCTCCCTCCCTGTCGCCGTCGCACACAGCAGAGTCCGACCAGGACCTGGGGGCGGGCTTCCTGGTGCTCAGCGAGGATGAAGACAGCCCTCTGATAATCGATGAGGAAGAGCAGAGTGAGAGTGTGAATGAGGAGTCTTGTGAAAAGGCTGAGGGAAAGCATGAGGAAAGCGAAGGGGACGAACCGATGAGTGACAAAAGTAAGTTCTCTTCATGTTATAAATCACAGCTGGAAGGTGACAACTTGGGACGTTTTGTTACAGCAAAAAGTATTTTGACTTAGGTCCATTTTGCACTACCATAGTATTCTCAGCTACCAACCTTTTTCTAAATCCAAGTTCTAAATTGTCAAGTAACAACCATAAGGCCTTACATTCTGCAAAACTTAAAAAAACGATTGTGCATGGATTATTGTCACCATTACATTTCCCCAGTACTTTCTCCCCACACTAAAGTTCTGGGAAAAGCGGTTGATTATCTGTCAGCTGGATTCTACCAGGTGACTCCCATTCTGACTGATGAGGTGCTTCCAGCCTAATCAGAGTTGGAAAAAAAAAAAAGTTGTGCTTTGATTTGATTTATCACCTAAATACGGCACGATCGTCAATATATAATCTATGCTGTATGCTAAAAAAAGGACACCTGTTCTTCTTTTTACAAAGAGTTATCTACATGGTAAGTAAACGATAGGCCTAATGATTGCATTGCTAAGGACATCTGATTTGTTTTTCTTAACTTTCTCAACATGGTGTAGCAGAACAAGCTTTTCAACTGTACTGTGTGAATTAGCACATGTCCTTACCTCAGGCATATGGTTCCCAACAGATCTATATTGGATGGTAATGGACTACAATTCAATTTTAGCCCTATTACAATTATTGTGATTACAGAGTTTTTAAACTTAAAAATAAATTGAAGCTAATACTTTATTTGGCATTTAAAATGCACATATTGGCTTTGGTATGTTAGTTGCTGCACCTCTCCTTATTGCAAACCAGCCAATAAATCAATTACTTCACAAGACAGTTGATGCACTGAATTATGGCATGATAAGCTTGATTTTACTTATGTCAGTCTTGCACTCAAACATTTCCTGGATGGAGAATGGCATCTGGGAAATTCTGGCATACTCAAAATCATCATACAATGGACATGTTCGGAATCGCCTGCATCCTTAACATACTAATACTAAATATGACAAAAAAATGTGTATGCAATATGCCAACGGTACATAGTATGTTCAATTTTAGTACGGAAAAGTTAATGGATGACATAAAAAAAAAAATGTATCCGAGAAATGATGCTTCACGCCCCCAAAATGAAATGCGACAAACTTACTTCTGGCTTTGACAAAAAAGAAACATGCCAGGATTTTTGACACGTCTCAGTTGAGTATATTAACAATTTAAACAGATCTTGTACGTCATCCATGTACTTGTTGAGTGTTTAATGGATAGTATGTAAGTAGATAGTGTGTAAGGTTCCAAACACAACAATCAAAATATCATGGGCGTACGGCATACACACTTGACTTCAGATTTGGTATGTCGAGTATGCATGCTTCTAAGCACAGCAAATGGCTTATAGTAGTACTAATGCATGATGCATATGTAAATTGGGGGGTTATTAAGACTACCCGTGAGGTGTATTTTATCTTGCAGGGCTTTGCTTTCAGTCTAATGTATACCGTGTATCTATCATAGCTGGTTGAGTCCTGTCTGTTATGTTAGGATCAATTGTAGTTGTTGTAGGCCAATTCAAACAAACCATGTGGGCTTACATTTACCACACTGTTAAATTTGGCAAGAATAAAAAAATATGAAAATGGTTAGCAGACTGATCGATGTTGGATATTGAATGTAAACTGTTAAGGAGGAAAGTTTGGCCTCTGGTAATGTGTGTGTGTTTTATGTTTCAAGGTGAAAGGAGTATAGAAGAACACTCATATCTATCTAGGCCCCCAAGTGAAAGACATGTTAGAGAGGAAAAGATGCACGAACCGGAGAAAATCCCCTGGAAAAGGGCCAGAGCAGATGAGGAACATGAACTATCCGAAACGGAATTAAGTTTTAAGAGGCCTAGATTCGAAGCTCTCGGCCTTAAGGAAGTAACTCGACTTACAAATGGGCAAACTGTGACTGGGACGATAAATTCCAAGGATAAAAAGGCCACTGCTGTAAATGCAGAGAGTGACGCAAGAGACCTGGGGGCTTTGAAGACCACTTTGGTGGAGAAACTGAAGATGGAGTTTGAAAAGAGGAACTTGATGAAAAAGAAAGCGCCACCAGCAGATGGAGAGAGAGGTTGGAAAGAAGGAAACGTAGTCAAGTTGCTCAAAGTTGAGGGAGAGAGACCATGGAGTCCTGAGGAACGTTTGAAGATGGAGACGATTGAAAAGAAGCCTGCTGTTGATGTCGCAAGAAATCCAACGGACAAAATGTTGGCGCTACAGAAGGTTCGATCGTCCGCCTGACACAGTTAAAACTGTGGCTGTGGTGTTTGGAATTGCTTTACTACTCGTACTAAAATCCTATGGGTGTGTTCATTTTGAGGTTAATCCACAAAGCCCCCGCAGGTGTTGCTGCTCCGGCAATCAGTGGCAACAGACCAGCACACCTGTAGAGGATTTTAGTGTGACTTAATAGGCAATTGGCAAATAAATATCCACCTGCTTTATTGACAGTCGTCATCTTAGGATATTTCCTCTGGGAATCGATGGATCCTGAAGTAATGTAACCTCCTCCGTCTCTCTTAACCCCCCCCCCCCCCCCCCCTCCCCCACGGTGTAGGTGGTGAAGAAGCTGGTAGGGGTTGAGCTGAGAGTGCAGCTCAACGTGGTTGACTGCGGCCTTCAGGAGCTCCGGGACAAACTGCACGACATGGAGTATGAAGGATTCACGAAGACCCTCAACGTTCTCCAGGTGAGCCGTGAACGTTCATGCACACGCCTTTTTTAAATTTGTATTACCTTAGGGACGTTTAAATATTCAATGCGGTGTTTACAATCAGTGTTTTTTTTTTAAGGGAAAGATTGCTAAACTGTCGAGGAAGGCTCTTATTGCCTCTTACCCTCTGGATGCTTGTGCAGGCTTGAAGGTGACTAAATCTTTCTTTCCTACTCTGTGCTTACTGAGGAACAACTGAACTGAACTGAACTGAACTACTATGAAATGGCTTTGTTGTGTGAGCTTGTCCATAATGACCAAACGTGGTCACCTACGGCTTGGATGCTTTGTTTAAAATTAGTTTTGAGAAAGCGCTCATTCAGATATTCCGCAGACATTTGACAACTATCCAAGCAATGCAAGGCTCCTTGGCGCTTCATAAAGTCGCTAGGCAACAATGACGAGACTCCGCTAGGTGCTGGTCTATGGAGCCGTTCCTTGGTAACTCTGAATGGATGAATGAATGATAGAGGGTCCAGTTGTTAAGTGATCGTTCCACAACTAGCCATTGATACACAGTTGGCCTTCCCAATTTGAAAACCTGTATGTGCATATAGCATGAAATGAATGACCCAAGTAGTATAATTGGGGGGGGGGGGGGGGGGGGGGGTCTGTACTTCATGTGACTAATCAACTTTGTGATCTCTTTTGTTTTAAAGCAGAAAGTTCCTGCACCACTCACTAAGGAGCCTCATTTGCCAACCAGGTCTGAGACGGCCACCCCTGCCCCAGCCATGCCTGCCATCCCTGCCCCCGCACCCGCCCCTGCCCTACCCGCACCCGCCACCCCTACCACCCCTACCACCCCTGTCCTTGCCCCTGCCCTACCCGCACCCGCCACCCCTACCACCCCAGCCACCCCTACCACCCCTGTCCTTGCCCCTGCCCTACCCGCACCCGCCACCCCTACCACCCCAGCCATCCTTACCAGCCCTGTCCTTGCCCCACCCGCTCCCGCCCCAGCCACCCCTACCACCCCTGTCCTTGCCCCACCCGCCCCCGTCCCAGCCACCCCTACCACCCCTGTCCTTGCCACCCCTGCCCCAGCCGCACCTGTCACAACCATTTCTGTCCCAACCACCTGTGCCCCTGACCAAACCATTTCTATCACAAACACCCATGCCCCTGACCCAGCCACCCCAGCCCCTGGCACTGCCACCCCTGCAACAGCCACCCCTACAACAACCATTTCTCTCCCAACCACCCATGCCCCTGTCACAGCCACCCCTGCCCCTGTCACAGCCACCCCTGCAACAGCCACCCCTACAACAACCATTTCTCTCCCAACCACCCATGCCCCTGTCACAGCCACCCCAGCCCCTGTCACAGCCACCCCAGCCCCTGTCACAGCCACCCCAGCCCCTGTCACAGCCACCCATGCCCCTGTCACAGCCACCCCTGTCACAGCCACCCCTGTCACAGCCACCACTGTCTCAATAATTTCTGTCCCAACTACCCGTGCCCCTGGCACTGTCACCCATGTCCCTGTCACCCGTGCCCCTGTCGGGACCACCCGTGCCCCTGCCCCTGTCGGGACCACCCGTGCCACTGCCCCTGTCGCAACCACCTGTGCCCCTGTCCTCGCCATAGTCACTCCTGGCGCAACCAGTTCTGTTTCTACCAGTTCTGTTACAAACGCCACCATGGCAAAGAATCCGGAGGCCAGCGCCAAAAGCAGGTGATAATACGCACACTGTTCTGTCTGTATGTATGAGATGTAGCAACATGAATTAGTTTATTTCCAACATATAATGTGATTGTAACTGTTGGACTTAATATTTGTACATTCTAAAATGTACCGTAGGAAGTTTTAATTTCATATCAGCAATTGAAAGATGGTGACTTTAATTTGATAGAATATCATGGTGGCATGACTGTGTATTTATTTTTTTCTTAACGCAGCGCAGAGCCTCAACGCAGAGCCTCTCTACGTACAGGTGAGCATGTAGACAGTTGTAGAAACATTTCCACCAGCGCTGCTTTTTCGTGTTGATGGTGCAGTGAAGGACCCCCTTGTGTTTGTTTATATATATATATATATATATATATATATCTTTTTTATTTATTTATTTATTTCTTTCAGCTTGCTTTGACTTAACACAATAATAATTGTTAATTGTTCCTCTTCATTTTACCTCTTCTTTAGGGCTGTTATTACAAAGCATCCCCTCCTCCTCGTCCTCCGCCGTGCCACGCCCCATCCCCTGCCCCTCTTTCTCCGCTCCAGCCTTGCTCCCCACCTGCCCGTCTTCGAACACACAGACAATTCCCGTCGACGCCCTTCTACCTGCTGCCCAAAGCCAGATTCTAAGTAACAACTTGTTACCCCCGTCAATCCTAATCCAACTTCCTGGCGTCGGTCCGGCCACTATGACCAACCTGCCCGGCTCACAGCTGTTTCCTTTGTGGCTCACTGGGCTGGGCGTGCTCAGCAGAACCACGGCCCAGCCAACCACCACTACAACTACCTATCTGCTCCAGAAGAGTTTCTCCCCGTTACCCACTCTCCTTACAATAGCATCCTCCGCTGCTACACCTTCCCAGATACCCCCTTGCTCCAGCACATTGTCCCCCACAGCTACCTCCTCCCTACCACGGATCCCTGCGTGGTCCGAAGCGACCCTTCCCCCTGTGTTCTCGGCCGCCATCGAGACCACCAAAGAGCCTTGCTCAGGCAGAGACGTCCGCTCAACCGGAGTGTCTCCGTCCGACGCCGTCGCGTCCTCGTCCACGGGGACTCGAGCCCCTGCTACAGCCGCTGGGTTTGTGACGACACCTGCAGCGCATTCCGAAACGAGTGAGGAAAATCATTGTTTTCAGCAGCCAAATTTACTTACTTAAACCCGTGTCTAAAACACGCTTCTGTTCACGAGTTTATAATGCTGTGATTTCTGTCATAGATTTTTAAGATTGCGTGAATGTCATTTTTGTTGGTTAAGTAATGTTATTAAGATTTACATTTGCGAGATGTGCACTTTTCACCACATCTCTCCTCCTTCTCCTAGGTTTAAAACCCAAACAGTCGACTGTAGCAGAGCAAGTCGTTTCTATGTCTGCACTTACACCTGCCATTACACCTCCCCTTGGAACAGGTTGGCCAATACACCCACTTCCTGTTTCTCACCCTTAGAACGTAACATACCAGTTTGACTTTAAAAAATCATTACATTCAGTTATATTTTTAGAACCTTTCAAAGATTTGTAGGAAAACCGTATAAACTCCGTTAACAAATATGAATTGCCCAGCCACTCTGCAAAAGTTTGTTCCGCTGTGCTCAGAGCATAAAATGTTTTATTTCTAATTTGTTACTTTTCACTCATTTAGGTGAAACTGCCAAACAACCATACTCCACTAAATCTGAAACGGTCGCACAGGTAAGAGAACTTGCACCAAATTGATCCTTTCTTACCCTGTTGGGCTCATCTCAAACTACCCTACCAGCCCTTCAGCCAATAGGTTTGTGATTTTAGAGGTAACCAGCAAGGATGAGGGAGATCAGGGTTAAGTAAGGGTTAAATAATTTTCCTTCTATTACTCTTTCGTTTTTGCATTTTACATAAATGAGTAGCTATTTGTTAGATTTACTGCTTATTAAATTGTTCAAAGTCTGCCACATCAAAGGCAAGCAAATCTTGATGAAAGGATAGCAGGTGCATAGCTTGCTTGGGTGTATTTTTGTATTCACATACAGCGTGCTAATGTGTATCCCCATTGTAAACCCTAGAGGATTTTAAAACTGGGGATGTGTTTTTTTTTTTATTGAAAAAATCCTTTTGTAGTGCAGAGGTTTGTTTTTTGCAGGTTATTTCTATGTGATGTCGTATGTTTGGTGGGTTGTTATTGCCATGCAGCCTGTAGGCGATGATGATGATAAATTAAATGTTTTAACACTCCATTGCAGTCAGTAAAAAAACAAAAACAAAAAACAACAACTCATGAAGCATTTTGTCTCACAGGCTTCAGGGCCTGTCATTGACTTGACTGAGGAGGAAGAGGAGGATGTACAGTGTAAGGGTGAAGGAGGCACCATGTACCCACACATCGCTCTTTAACTTGACGGCTACAAGTGCTAAGTAGTGTGTCTATTTGTCGGCTGCAACTTGACCTGATCTGTATTTTTGTAGTTGTTGCGGTGATGCAGAAAGCCTCAGAGACCCAATCTACTGACACATCCATACTGGCTAACCTCCAGACCATGGTGAAATCAATGGAAACCCCCACCACCACTACCAGTAGCAGTAGTAATAGTACCCACATAGCAGTAAGCACTCGAGCAGAGGTTGGTAAGTACACCTGAGTAGGTAAAAATGCTTTACTTGACACTTTTCTGATTCCCCTCTTGTCACTAGCTTTCCACTTTTATTTTTTATATATCAACAGAACTTTAATTTTATTTCTTTGTTTGTTTGTTTGTTTGTGTATTCCTATGAATGGCTGTTGTATTCAAGTGAGTTTACTAAGAGGGAATGCACTTATGTCTTATGTCCCTTTTCAAGTGAAGAGGAAAAGAAAATATTTGGAGCCATGATTTTAGCATTTCCTTTTTTTCTTTCTGTTGTTTTTATTCAATGGCAGGACCGCCAAACCAAGTGAGACCTCGCTCTCTACAGGTGAGTCAAATTACAGACTTAACCTCTTGGCCTGGATCCTAGTAAGGCTTTGCTTTACGAGAGCCTTGCTGTAATTTAAAACGGCTCAAATATTCGGTAAAAAGAGCTGGTAATGTCGAAAGGAAGGTTTTAAAGGATTAATTTATATTTTGTGTGTCTTAATCCAGTGCTTGGCGTCCAAAAGCTCAGCAACAACTCAGGAAACACCTCCGCCACCTCCGTCAACATCCACCCAAACAGCAACTACACCACCACCACCAACACAAATAACTACGGGAAGCGCCTCCTCGCCTCCTTCCTCTTGCCCTTACGCTCTACCTCCCACACCCGAGTTCCTTTCTACCCTATCCCCGGGGGCGACCCGCACCTGCCCTCCGCAGCGGCCCCTTCTGAAGCTGGCTCGCGACCAGCTTCACGACGGCCTGGTGCTCTCCTGGTCCGTGGACCGTGTGAACGAGAGCTGCGCGTCGCTGGACTGCTACGACCTCTACGCCTGTCACCACGACAGCTCGCTCTCCGGGTCCCAGGGAGCGCCGGGGCCCTGGGCCGGCTGGAAGAAAATAGGCGAAGTGGCGGCGAAACCCCTCCCCATGGCCTGCACCCTCTCTCATTTCGTCCCGGGGACGAGGTACTATTACGCGGTGCGCGCGCGGGACGTTCACGGACGCTACGGGTCGTTTAGCGAGCCCCGTTGCTCCGACGATGCCGTGGTGGTCGGGACTAGAGAGACACTCGGGGGACGCGATTCAACGTAGCGCAACGCACAGCGATGTTTATTTTAGAAGCGTTTCGTGTTTTTGCGTTGATCTGGACACTGTTTTTTATTTTTTATTTGTTTTTTTTATTTATGTTTTGAATTTTGTTCAAATGGGGGATTCGAAGCTGGGGTTGTTTGTCACTGAGGTCTGTCTTGGTCGTCAGCTCAAAGTCTTAAAAGGATGAAAATCTATCTGATTTAGCGAAATTCCATTGAGTGTCCTAATACCTTTCTCTGACTTCATTTTACTCTACACCACTGTATTTGAGTGAGGGGGAACAAGGGGGAGGCTAGGGAAAGAGGGAGGGAGAGAAAGAGGGAGGGAGAGAAAGAGGGAGGGAGAGAAAGTCAGGGACAATTCGTCTAGCCATGGTTCTTGCAAACAATCTGAATGTACACTTCGCTTTAAGCAGTTGAGAAGGATAATGGGAATGTCAGTGCTTTCTAATTCAGTGTTGTTGTTTTTTTAACAGCAGTTTGGTGACAAAGTACTTGGCACAACGATGCAAACTTTTACCTTATTGTTGGCGATGTGCGGGTACCAAAATAAATGTTCTCTTAAACATTTCCTCACTTGCTTTGTATGCATGTGATTTCGGTCTACATTTTTGTATTAAAAATGACCCCTAGAGGGAGCCAGTTGCACGTCAATTTTTACGCCCGGTTTGGTTCCTCAACAGTTGTTGGAAAGACAGCCGTTCTCGCCCCTCCTCGTCTCCTCTCCTTTCCCCTCTCTCTCTCTCTCTATGCATACTAATGCAGCGAAAGGGCCCACCTCCCTCCCACCCGGCGTTCACAGGGATGGGCGGGAGAGGGAAGAGCAATTCCAGCTCAGTATCCTTTCTCATGAGGCAGCCAGTACTTGTCTATAAGCAGCCTCAATGCCTTTTTTCTTTTTTTTTTCTTTTTTTTCTTCTTTTTTTTTTATAATAATACCTGAGCGGTATTGATGAGGCACTGCTGCAACAAGATCTAGCCTGAATGAGTGGTATGTAACAGCTGACCAGAGTTGAGAGAGAGAGAGGCAGGATACAACAGAAAGGACATTGGTGTTGTGGCTTTCATCTGGATGGGAAGTCTCTTTTGTGTGAAGAGGAAGGAAGACGAAGAAGACTGCCGGTGAGGGGGAATAATTGGCGCTTGCCAATCCCCCCCCCTCCTCTTCCTCATAAAGCCTGGAGCACACGGAGGCCACTGGAGTATTTGCCTTTTTCTTTCGTTTTTTGTTCTTCTTCTTCCTCATCGCGTTGTTGGGAGGTGCTTTATCTTTTCATTTGCTCGCTCTCTCCGTCCTCTGCCTCTTCATCTATTTCTCTATTTACCTGGTCTACAATTTTTTCTGTTTATGAGCCAGACCGGAAGGAAGGGTAGGAGACCGAGAGAGGAGAGGGATTTTTTTTTTCTTTTCTTCATTTTTATTTACCTTTCATTTCTCTCATTCATCCCTCCTCCTCCTTTTCCTATAGTCATTTCTATCACGTCCAGTGCTTTCTCTCCCCCTGTTCACCAACGCTTCCCCTCTTTCTCCCGCTCCCCAGCAGGCTCCACTCATCGCCCATCCTTTAACTTTTTCCCATTGTTCCTTGTTTCAAATGATGCTGCCTTTTTAACCAATTACACACAAGTGTAACAAGTTTTTTTTGTTTTTAAATAATAAAATATTTTTCATTTTCTTTTATTTTTATTTTTTCATTTCTTTGTTTTTCTCCACCCTCCTCTCTTCCCCTACCATCCTATGCATCTCAATCTGGGGGATTTTGATATTTGTAATCAATTATAGGTAGGTCTCCTTTTAGTCTTTAGCATCTGTCTCCAAGTCAGTTTTGTGTGTCTGTATTTATATGTGTGTGTGTGCGTGTGTTACACATTTATCTACACTACGCTAAGTGACAGTGTGGTGTGCTGTAGGGAAGATTTCTCTCCCATCTTGCCTGTCAGACGAGCCGACAGTAGCTACATACCACGCGATCTCCTTAGCTCCCTCCTCCTCCTCACCCATGTCCTGCCATGAACTAAACATCATCTCTGTATTTTCATCAAGCAAGGACACTTCCTTTGCATAGATGACATCTTTCTGACTGTCTGTCATTTACACGCTCCTGGCAACTAATTATGTTGTTCTAACATTAAATGTCTCGAACCGTTTCTCCTGTCTCACATTCCTTCATTTTTCCACAAAATAAATCCTACAATTGTAACAAAATATTTTGTGGAATATTGTAAAGTTTTATTGGTAGGTTTAATTTGTAATTAAAAGGGGATAACAAAAGTATTTCTTGTTT
>JAPMUY010001847.1:0-10278 GCA_026901105.3 Galaxias olidus
CCAGATCGTCCTGGTCCGCGCGCCGGGCGCCGCGCCTCGAGAGGAGGGGGCTCTGTGACGCTCAAGCACAATCACACACCAGACTGAAGCGCACGGGGGACTGATTAGTTAATGTTTGTCACCTGTGGGTTTAGTTGGGTTGATGGGTTGATGGGTTGATTGTTCACAGGGTTGTGTATATATACTGCACTATGGTGGATGGGTCTTTGTGCGGTCATTGTTATGTGTTCACTCTAAATAAACGATAGCTTCATTGGATAACGTCTAACGTCTGTTTATTGGATATACTGTGAGTGGATTCCTCTCACCTCGCCTTAGCCATCCATTGTGACAACACCAGGCCTCAAAAAGCCAAGCAGACCTCGCCGGCCCCTGTGCTGCACCTCAATTACTTAATTAAACCTCATTGAAGGGAGGTCAAAATAGCTTGGAACAACGAGGCACCACTTTACGAAAAGACACCGTTTTGCTCTGCGAGCGGAGCACGCGCGCTAGCAGGAGAACGCCCCAGCAAGAGCAGTTCCAGACAGCTAGCCAAAGTGCATGAGTCCACCCATGGACAGGAGCTGAACATTTATGAATGTTTGGCCTTCAACTTTAATGTGTTGTCTTGTCTGGAAATCTTTAAGAAATGTAATTTGCCGGCTTATTTCATAAAATATATAATATAGCTCTAAAACAGAATGTTCTTGAAGCACAACTTTTAGACGGTTGTCTATGACAATGCTGAGGACTTTCTATGAAACCTTTTTGACTTGTTTACTTATCAAAGAATTGCTTCCAGTCTTTTTGCCGGAGTGAGTCAGAATTTCCCTGCTGACTGTTTTGGCTTCTCCATTATTCAGCCGACAACAACATGATCCTGCCCCCCCCCCGCGTCTCACTTCCAGTGTAAAAAAACTCCATCGCTTCTAATCAGCGTTTTCATCTAAACGTCAGTGGCGTTCCTAACTCAAAACACAGGAATCCGGAGTGATCTTTGTCTTTTCACGAGAATATAAAGTTCACTTTGTCTTTTGAACAGTGAGTACAAAAACAACCAAATAAGCCCCTGCAGAATTGAAAAGGATTCTGTTCAAAAGAAAGTGTATTTGAAAAATTCCAAACATTTTTATGAATAATACTTCAAAAACACACTGTGCTTGTTTCTATGTAAACGCATCATACTGCTAGCAGGGAAAATGGTTCACTAGCACGTAAACATCTACCTCCATCAGCTCCTGTCCTTCTTCATTTATTCGTCCTGCCCTCAGTTATTGTTACATGTCTGTATGTGTGTGTGTGTGTGCTTGCATGTCTGTGTAAATGTGTGTATGTACAATAAGACTAGATAAAGGACTATAAAAAATACGTTTTCCTGAGCCAGCGGAAGACAACTGAGGAAGTGTACCCACGTCTAAAACCAACAGCAGGAGAAAGTAGCCAGAGAGAGAAAAAGGGTTAAACCTTTCTGCATTGAAAGCTGTCGCTATCTGTAAGGGCTGGCTGAAATGGCCTGCTTTTACTTCTGTTCCTGTCTTTCTTTGTGAGCTCTTTCTTTTGTGCGGAGAAAGACTTGGAGAAACGTTGTCCTTTTCGGGTCCTCTCTTTGTTTGTTTTTTGTTGTTTCTGTGTGTGTGTGTGTGTGTGTGTGTGTGTGTGTGTGTGTGTGTGTGTATGTGTGGAGCAGACGTTCCGTTAAGTGACGCTCATAACTTCCTTCCATAACAGAGGAATGCATGAGGATGTGTTTTAGGGCTGTGTATTGGCAAGGATTCAGTGCGTATCACGATACAGGGTTTACGATTCAATTATTTTAATCTAATCTTTGAAAAACTGTTATAGTATGTAGCAAAAAAGGTTTAATTGCCTTACATTCACGCCAGCAGAACAGTGTGTATGTGAATGTGTTAGTGTATGTGTATATGTGTGTGTTTGTGTATGTGAATGTGTGTGTGTGTATGTGTGTGTGTTTGTGTGTGTGTACATGTGTATATGTGTGTGTTTGTGTAAGTGTGTGTTTGTGTAAGTGTGTGTGTGTGTGTGTGTGTGTGTGTGTGTGCGTGTGTTTATGTGTGTGTGTGTGTGTGTGTGTGTGTGTGTGTGTGAGAGCGTGCGTGTGCGGGTGTGTGTGTGTGTGCGTGTCTCCCACCTGGGAAGATGCTGAAGTCGGGGTTCTTGTTGCAGTAGTCGTCGCCGCAGCAGAAAGGCTGGATGGAGGTCTGGTCCTTGATGGACGGCGCGCAGATGAAGGGCCGGTCGCGGGGGATGAGCTCGTCCTCGCGCACGCACATGCTGCGCTCCCGCGCCACCCGCCCGCCGGAGCGCTTCAGCGCCACAAAGCACAGGCCGTCCGTGGTGCAGCTGGAGTTCACGCAGCGCTCGCAGTGACACAGGAGCGCTGCAGGGGGAGGAGGGGGGGGGGGGGGGGGAGCACATGGAAAAACAGACGGCATGAGACGCAGTCCACTCAGTCAAACCAAACAGCCAACCAAACCAAAAAAGGTAACAACAGTGCGTCTCCCGTTGGCATAGCAACGGTAGCAGGGGTGTGACATCTCTCTCCCCCACTCCCACCTCGTCCAAAATCCCGACCCCCCCCTACTTGCTTTCAGACCTACAGTGTGCTACTGTAGGAAAAGAACAGGCCTGTGTCCCCTCCGTGAGGAGAGTGTTAGTGTCTGTCCATGGGGCTGGGACTGATGAGGAGGCCCCTCCAGGCTCACAGTCCTACGTGTATGTGTGCGTGTGTGTGTGTGTGTGTGTGTGTGTGTGTGTGTGTGTGTGTTGGGAGCGGGGGGGAGTGGTAACGAGAGTTAGCGACAACTTGAGAGGTCGCCTCTCTACTATCAAGGGCCCTCTCCCCTCCTGTCTCTTTGCGAGGTTGGCTGGCGGTAGTGTTGCCACGGCGAGGCTGGTCACCCCCTGTGGTTCCACGGCCGTCAGAAGGAACGCCGGAACGCGGCACCACACTCCCCGTGCTGGCTAGACTTCCCCTCTCCGTGGGGCGTCCGAGCATGTCAGTACATGTCACCCAGTGCCACACAAACACACACTCTCTCTCCCTCTCTCTTTCACACACACACACACACAGGTCTATGAAAGGAGGCTAATGCAGGCGGTATGCATGGGCAGGCTGGGCTGTATCGGTGGCCAGACAATGCGGCTGCTGAATAATTGAGCAGACAGACAGACAGTCAGACAGAGACCAGACGTGGCCCTCTCCTCTGCCTGAAGGCCGGCTCCTCTCTGCTCCGCGTGGACGTCCCACTCAGCCCCGCACCCCTCACAGAAAGACACCAACAAACTGCGTCCTACATGGGGATTTATCCAGTCCACACTGGGTGTGTGTGTGTGTGCGTGTGTGTGTGTGTGTGTGGGTGTGTGAGTGAGCGGTCGCCCCGACAGTGGCTCACTCGGTTCAGACATTCCTAGTGTTTCCGTGTGATTCACGAGACAAAACCCGCCCACGAACACCGACAATACAAAGACATACTGCATGTCCAACCAGTGAGTGTGTGTCTGTTTGTCTGTGTGTGTATGTTTGTATATGTGTGTGTGTGTGTGTGTGTGTGTGTGTGTGTGTGTGTGTGTGTGTGTGTGTGTGTGTGCGTATGTGTGAGTGCACCACGCCCAAACCAGCTGTCCACCCTTGAGTTTGACTTTGAATACATCTGGATGGCCTCGGTGATAATCCTCCATCTCGTTCCCTAGCGCCCTTGCTTCCTTTCCTAATCTCCTTACACTGTCCCCTTGATGTGAGCGCGTAGCAGAATGCCGTATATAACATGTCTCATATACCACATAGATTATTTCTAGCAGACCATCTGTTTCAGTTACAGAATCAGCCTCCAACAGCCTATAGGGAGAATAAACCAACAGTAAAGTCAGGTTGGCACATAAAGGGAACTTCACGCGAAGGGGTTGTCTTTGGTGGGAAAGGTGGTGTGGGTTTGTAACAAAATGGCCGATACTGGACATACGTTGGACCTACCTGTCTAAGGTACGCGTGGTTTCCATCGTGATCAGACACGGCACCTCATAAGGTCTATGAGCTAGCGGAGAGGCTAGCTCCAGCGCTGCACAGCCTCGGGAGAGGCCGGCGGGGGTATTACTCCTCTCCAAATGACCAGGGCCGGCCTCCTATTGAGAGCTGGAGCACTCAGGTCCCACCCCAGCATCTGTCTGGCTCAGCCACAATACGCCACATGGCAGGCCTCCAAAGACCCCCCCCCCCCACACACACACACACACACGCACGCACACACAACAGACCCCAAGAGGGGTGAGGGTTTACTGAGAAATGTTTTTGGTTCTATAGAGGTATGATGGGGAGGGTGTCTAGACTGCCTAGCTATGCTATCTCTGTTTGTGTGTTTGTGTGTGAATTCCTCTGTATGTGTGTCTGTGTGTGTGAGTGTGTTTTTCCTCTCTCTATGAGTGTTTGTGTGTGTGTGTGTGTGTGTGTGAGTGTGTCTATCCTCTCTCTCTGAGCGTTTGCAGACGTTCTGCTAAGTGACGCTCATAACTTCCTCCTTTGAGGTTACGATTTACAGAGAAATTTCAGACAACAATCGTTCTTTGTCTTTCTTACTTTCTTTCTTTCTCGTTTTTCCCTGTGGCGAGCTCTTTCTCTCAGTCCTCCTGGGCTAATCATTGAGACGTTCTCTGAAGCTAACTGTCATCTCTGTGAACAATGGCTCTGTTCCAGCAATGTTCCTTATTATTCTGTTGGCTTTTACTGTCTTTTACGGTCTCTGTCCTTCAGCTCCTCTTCCTGCCCCTCCTCCTCCTCCTCCTTCTCCTCCTCCTCTGTCTCCCTCTCCTCCTCCTAGACAGCACAACAGGTAGACGAGTGAGGGACAAAGGGTCTCTTTTCATTCATCCGTCCATCCAGACGTTTATTCATTTACGGTCATGTACAGATGGTCTTTTAGTGAATCAGCCAGTCGTTCAGTCAGCCAGGCCTTCTAGTTCAGCCATTAGGTCCAATTAAACATCGAGGCCAGGGCTCTCTTCTCTCCGGTTAGATGGATGTGTGTGTGTGCGCGCGTGTGCGTGTGTGTGTGTGTGTGTGTGTGGGTGGATGTGGACAGACACACATCGACGTGGCGGTCGTCAGTCACCGTTGGTCTGGAGTCTATGGGCCACACGTCAGTCTGGGATGGGGGACGCCTCAATCCCAGTCTCCATCGGAGAAACACGAGGAGTTATCCGGGTACGAGAAACGTTGCCATTTGACAACCAAAACAATTTGTGCAACTGCAAGGCGGGAAGGCTATTTGTCTTGAATAAATATAGCTGACACACACACACCCCAACACACACACACACACACACACACACACACACACACACACACACACACACTGCTCGGTCAGCCTCCCCAGAACGCGACTCTATATCCAAAGCGGGGAGGAGTCGCCAGCACTAAAACGAGACGACGGTGTCTTTAGTCTGAAGGGACCATTTGCTAGGTGTCGTGAAATTGCAAAGCAAGAATAACATTAAAACACCCCTCTTTCGCTCCGTCTCACTTTCTCTCTCTCTCTCACCTCTCTTTTTCTCACGTTATATCTCTTCCCGACACACACACACACACACACACACACACACACACACACACACACACACACACACACACACAGACACACACACACACACACACACACACACACACACACACTCTCTATCTTTCTCTCACCAGCCTCTGCAACCTTACTTTGTTCCAAACAAGTAAACATTGTTGGCCCAGTGCAATTACAACAGCGCTGCAGCTCCCCAGACAACAAAACAATAGATGAGAGCTGAAATGGAATTAGGCCCAATTTGAAAGTACCGAGAAATGATTCTCTACAGGAGGGCGACAGAAATCTCTCAAATTATTACTCCCACAAATACCTTCATTCGCTCTTCATTCATAAATACACACACACGCACACGCACACACACCACACCACACACACACAGAGGAACATTCACTCTTTGTAAATGTATAATATAGACACACACACTTGCCCTACAAAGAAACACACAAGCGCGCACGCACGTAAACACACACATAACCAAACGTTCACTGTAAATGTATAATAAATACTGAGGCACAAAAACTCCCTCAGACAAACAGCATAAGGAGACCCTAGGGCATAGCCTCGCTGAAGTACGGTTCCAAATAAACAGCCTCCACACCTAAATGGGCCAGGCCTGCACTCCTACACACAACCACACTCCCAGACATTGGCAACAAATCAAAATATCTTTGTCTCGCAGATCAACGGACAAAAGTACAAAAGAAACAGGATCTCTCTTTCTCTGGGTCTTTCACAAACACACACACACACACACACGCGCGCGCACGCACACACACACAGAGAGAGAGAGAGAAAAAAACTGAAACTCATCCGACACAGTTGTTCTAACAGGGCTATGGTTGTAATGAAATCCAAGGAGGGAAAAACTGGTGTGGACAAATCCCGTTGCGACAAATCCGACACGGGGAAGCCAGGGCCGGCCAAAAAACCAGGCGACTGGTATTCTCTCTAGCAGGCGTCTCTACGGCTACGCTTTCCGCCAAAGGTGTGATTGAAACGGGCGCTGTGCTCGGCGCGCGCCAGAGAACCCCGTAGTGTTGCTTGCGGGGCAGCCGGAATGAACCTCCTCACCATAGACGCAGGCTGGCCAGTGGAACTGTTCATGAATCTATGCCAGCAGCTGTGATATTGGGCAAGCCTAACCTAATGGACTTGGGGTGTGTGTGTTAGTTTGTGTGAGAATGGGCGTAAAAGTATAAGCGCGTGTGTTTGTGCACACACACACACACACACACACACACACCTGATTAACTCATCGGTTGATGAAACGAACGAGTATGCTAAAAAAAACTCAGATTCACGCAAATAAGACTTAGCTTCATCCAAAACAATGGGGCCATCTTTAAGGACGCCTCTGACACCAATTACCATTTCTGTTTTAGATTCGAATCGCTTCCTTCAGGAAGCTAGCACTTTAAAGCGCCACTTACCGCAAGTTTTACCACGCCGTGGAAAGTGAAATTGTTTTTTTTTCTTTTTCTTTTAGCGGTAAAACTCAAGTGCTCTTGATGGATTTCCCACACTCCCGCTTGGCAACAGAAACTAGCCAGCGGCTTCCCACAGGTTTGAATAAGACGTGCGGCTGGACCTTTATCGAGCCGCGGACCAGAGCGGACGGTGTGTGTGTGTGTGTGTGTGTGTGTGTGTGTGTATGTGTGTTTGTGTGTGTGCGGTGGGAGAGGGAGGGGGAGGGGGGAGGTGGAGGGGAGGGGGAGGGGGAGGGGGGGCTCGGTCACAGAGGGAAGCCCAACTGAAATACAAATGACTCATCTGTAGCCTGAAGGAGGAATTAACGAAGGTTTGGTGAGCAGGTGATGACAGGAGAGCGGAGGATGAGAGGAGGACCGGAGGAGATACCTGCTGAGGAAGAGTCTACAGGACCCAGCCGAGCGTGAAGCCAGCCGCTCTGCGTGGGTCCGGTTTGTGTGTGTGTGTGTGTGTGTGTGTGTGTGTGTGGATTTTCAGTTTGAACGTTTCTCTCCACCTGTGTTCCAAGGAGCGAGTGTTGTTTTTCTGTGGGTACTTGTTTGACTTTTTGTACCTCTCTCTTTGTGTGTGTGTGTGTGTGTGTGTGTGTGTGTGTGTGTGTGTGTGTGCGGTCAAGTTGGGCACCAGAGTAACCAGGTGACAGTAGCCCTCAGGACTGTAGGCGTCAGCAGTCACTTACCATGACTTTTACTCTTTTGTTTTCTGCCATTCTCCTCCTCATCCTGACTGTCTAAAACGTCATCCCTCCATCCCTGGTTCCACAGCCGGCCCTGTCTCCCCCTACCCCTCCTCCCATTTACCTGTCAACCCTTTGTCTATTTCACTCTCTGCCTCTTTCTTTCTCCTATTCTCTCTGTCTCTCTCCTTCGTACGCCTGACTGCAGACAGTCACATGTTGAACAGAGGGACTGGTGGACTAACGGAGCTGTGGGCCTCACGCTCTGTGTGTGTGTGTGTGTGTGTGTGTGTGTGTGTGTGCCTCGTGAGGCCTCCAATGACCCAAAACACAGCGGTGTGTGAAAGTTCCCCCTTTCCCAGAGTTAGTATGTCACACACACACACACACACAGAGAGAGAGTGAGAGAGAGAGAGACAGAGAGAGAGAGAGAGAGAGAGAGAGAGAGAGAGAGAGAGAGAGAGAGAGAGAGAGAGAGAGAGAGAGAGAGAGAGAGAGAGAGAGAGATACACAGATGAGCAGATACAGAAAGGAAACAAAGAGAGATAGAGAGGAAACAGTAAGAGATAGAGAGATACAGAAAGACGGTCGAGATACAGAGAGGAAACGGTAAGAGATAGAGAGGAAACAGAGACAGATAGAGAGGTAGTGAGAGAGAGAGAGCGAGAGAGAGAGAGAGAGAGAGAGAGAGAGAGACACAGAGTAGGGGAACAGTACAGAGTTAAAGGGATTTGACAAGCTTATCAGAGTGAGCAGGAGGAAAAGGTCAGTCTAGAATACATAGACGTGTGATCCACACACACACACACACACACACACACACACACACACACACACACCGCGAGCCTATCTTAGTGAGTTACAGAGAGAGAGAAAGAGAGGGTGAGAAAAGGGGACGTTGGAGGTAGAGCTCCCCGATTGGCTGAGTGAGGGAGGGGAGGAAGGGCTGGGGGGAGAGAGCTGGGAGAACAGCAGGAGGAGGCAGGAGGCGCGAGAGACAACGGAATCCGACACAGATATCCAGAGCCAACGGGGAGACCACACTACTATGTGTGTGCATCACATGACCTGAGGTTTAATGAGCAAAATAAAGCAAATAAGAAAGCAAAAAAAAGAATAAGCAAAAAAATAGATGAAAGAAAAGAGATGACGAGAGTGTGGCCCATGCTAGTTGTTTTATTTTGGCTTTGAAGACCTTCTATAGCTTGTCTACGTTAGCTGGGCTACATGTTATCTTTAGACAATGGCTTTTGGTCAATCTTAGTTAGGCTACATGTTAGCTTCATACAATAGGTAATAGATACTATTTGTTTCATTTGAGTGTGCTGACGTTCTGTGTTACAGTAATATCTTGTTGAAATTTACTTTTTAAAGGTGGTTTGCTGTTATGTTGTAATGTGCTGTGTGTTGCAGTGGTATGATATGTTGCTGTGTTGTGGTGCAGTGTCTTGTGTTGCTGTTGTGTCTTTTGCTTTACACTGCATTGTGTGGTGGTATGGTGTAATGTGTTGTGTTTCTTCTGCTGTTGTACATTGTTGTAGACTTCTGCGTTGCAGTGTATGCACGTCTGTGTGTGTGTGTGTGTGTGTGTGTGTGTGTGTGTGTGTGTGTGTGTGTGTGTGTGTGTGTGTGTGTGTGTGTGTGTGTGTGTGTGTGTGTGTGTGTGTGTGTGTGTGTGTGTGTGTGTGTGTTGCTGCGTGGGGCAAACGGTTTCCCCGAGCTGCAGCCTAAAGACTAATCGACTGAAGTCCACAGCATTTACGCCTCTCATGCCGTAACTAGGCAACGCAACCCCACAATGCAGCACTGTCGGCCAGCACGCAGGAGAGGATAAACCCCACTTTACCTCTCCTTCAAACATCCCTCCATTCCTCCTCCTCTCTTCCTTTCACGCTTTCCCTTTTTCCTCTTTCTACTCATCTCAGGGCACTTTATTTTTTCAACCCTCATTTTCCCAAGTCATACAACCCTGTCCTCCCTCCTTCCTACACACCCTTCTCTGTTCACCCCATCGTACCTTCCCTCATCTCCAAACTCCTTCACACGACAGGCGGTGGGGGGACGGGGACGGACGGGGACGGGACACGTGCACAGGCGCAGAGAACAAACAGATGATCTTGAAGGCAGGCTGCCGACGGCAGGAGTCGATCCGTCAGGAAAGAGCGTTGAAGACCCAAGGTTGTGTTATCGGTTTTTCCTTAAGACGACCGGAGGAGGCCGGCGGTTTCCCAATACCCCCCCCCCCTCGCCCCCCATTACGATTGCATTAAACCTGCTGTTCCAAGGCTGTGTATGCAGATGACATGCAAATGAACCGCGAGCTGAGCAGTGGAGGCGGGCGGGAGGGGAGAAAGCCTGCCTTGCGAGAAGCGACTGATTGCCGGCAGCAGAAGCGCACTTAGAACCCACGCTGAGGCACTGTTTCATTGTGTTATAAATATTTCGTAGCACCAGGCTCTGTGTATGGAGGAGTGTTTGCTGATGCTGCTCTCACTTTGGTCTTGTGTTCGACGCAGAGCCGCGCCAGTCGAGAATGTGCAGGTG
>JAPMUY010001848.1:0-102102 GCA_026901105.3 Galaxias olidus
TGTTATGTGACTCAGTTGTTTGTGTTGTTGTTTATGTTGTATGTTCTTCTAAAGGACCCTGCAGTCTGTCAATAAAGATGAAATAAATATTACCTGTCAATCTCTCGCTAAGCTTGGAAGAAGACTTATAGGACTTAGTTTTTCATTAGCTCCAGCACCAATCACCAGCCCCGGTAACTCGCAGTGATCGTATAGTGGTTAGTACTCTGCGTTGTGAACGCAGGAACTTTTGTTCAAATCCGGGTCACGGCATTGCGGAACAATGTCACGGCACAAGGGCTGTGTTTTATCAAAAGAATGAGTATGTTCACAATCGTGCGTAAATCCCAGAAAGGCCATGCAATAGGTCCCACCATGCTGCAGGGGAGTAAACCTGTGTATCCCTATTTAAGTAAACTGGAAAGGGGACTTATAGGACTTTTTTATGCAATCTGCAATGATGAGATCTATCATATTTATGTAAGTTGAAAAGGAGACAGGCCTTTTCTTTCTTTTTTTTTTCTTTTCTTTCTTACTTTTCTTTGATATTCAAAACCGATAGACCTGTATGCCTCTGTTTCACCAGTGTTGCTCCTATACACTAATCAACGCTGGGTCGTTTTGACAACTTAAATGCTTGGTTAGACCATATTTAGATGGATCATCATTAATTTTAACCAATTTGTTGAGCCACTTGCTGGTTAGGCCTACCATTGCCCAATTTGCTGAGTTAATCAATTCGATTGCACAAACTCCAACAAACTCCAAAACAGTGATTACAGCCACAT
The DNA here is from genome assembly GCA_026901105.3 of Galaxias olidus. Lineage (NCBI taxonomy): Eukaryota > Metazoa > Chordata > Actinopteri > Galaxiiformes > Galaxiidae > Galaxias > Galaxias olidus. The sequence goes on from JAPMUY010001848.1 coordinate 768, forward strand.
TCTTTAAACTGGTAGTAGGTAATCACAGCCATTTCTGATATGTATTTGATGTGATGAGCTGTACATTAATATGATAAAATAATGTAATATAGGAAGAAAAAAACCCAATAAAGACTGCATCTATGCGGGCACATTGGCTGGGTTGCCAAAATACATTTTGGTTACTTTCAACCAACCAATTTGGAGAACGAACCCAACTTTCAATCTGCCATTAGAAGTTCTCAACATGTTGCACGTCTCTGTTGGACCTTTGGGTCCAAAACAGCTTAAGATAGCCTAATTGGCTCTTTCAAAATCATACGATTTAAATTATCAACCGACTTATATTAATTTATAATTTGCTTATGTCCTATGATCTCCCCGAACAGAAGCAGACCATCCTTGGCAGGCAATTAAACGACTGTGGAATGACAAACGGGTCTAGCAATTTGTTTGGTCAACGGCAGACTGACCCACGCGCACATAACACTTTTTAAAATTTATTTTTATCTTCCCTTTTCCTGGTTGAGACATAATTTTATTAGTGAGTTATGTGGGCTTTTGATGTGAGATTGGGTTAAATATCACTTGCTTTTTTGTGTGTGCTAAATATCAATTTCAACAGTAACATATAACTTTCGATCATAGCAGAGCCATGTCTACATGGCTCTGGATCACAGTCTAGTAAAGCACTTCGTCTCTCAGTCCATGTCGCCCCCGTAATCACCAGCCCCGGTAACTCGCCGTGATCGTATAGTGGTTAGTACTCTGCGTTGTGGCCGCAGCAACCCCGGTTCGAATCCGGGTCACGGCATTGCGGGTCAATGTCACGGCACAAGGGCTATCTTTTAACAAAAATATGAGCATGTTCGGCATACACAAATGTGCGTGGATTATGAAAATGCTGTGCAATTTGCACTGACAGGTTCCAATATTTTGAACAAGCTACTCTTGTGGGACCCAAGCTGTTACTTTGTTCTAACACTGTGTGGACATCTACAGCAGCTAGCTACCTATACCAATCTTGGAATCTACCATAGAGGTCGCCACATGTTGCAAGTTATTTAATTCATTATTTATTTGAAACAGCTGAAAATACTTTGCCAAACATGTATATTTCTGTCTAGCAAAATCCTACACTGACATCGTGTGGCACGAAGGGGTTTTTCTAAACTGGAGGTGTGACATCGTATGGTGACACCCTTCTTGGTTTTGTTCTTTTAATTCTATTTCTTGAACAGACCAGGGCCATATAAAAACGTCATCTCTGTCAGGCCCTTACTTCTTGTAGACTGCAGTACCCCAAGCAGGAAGACAACTTGCAAAAACAACTCGACGATAGCCCACGATTAGCTTTCTGGGATCAACATTAGACAAGAGGAATACAGAAAATAAAATCTGAGTGTTGTGGCATATTACGCTCGTTATTGCCCTGAATCGTGCCTTTATTTTAGACTCAAGAGGCCAACATTGACGAAAAAGCAAAAACTACGCTTAAGGGAAGCGCTAACTAGCTACCGAGCTAAGCTAGCATAACTTTGCTCTAGCTAGCATTGATTGAAGTGTTCTGACAAAATATTTTGTGGTACATTTTTGTTGTGAAACAACTTGCCACTCTGACCTTTATTTGCACAACACATCATGGGTTCCCGAGCGTCAACGCTACTCAGAGAAGAGGAGATCGAAGAAATCAAGAAAGAAACTGGATGTAAGCTTAACTAATATAATTTTAAGTTTCAACTGTCAGTCTATGCTCCCCGCCTGGCCTGTAACAACCTGTTTCTAACTGTTATTGTAATTCGAACAACGGGTTAAAACAAATTCTGAGGTGCTTTCTTGCTACTATTCGTCTTTAAGTGTTATTTCGAGTTAACGTTGTGAGGGCACGTTCATGCCTTATTATGGAACTATAAATGGACGTTGGATCTAATGTGATGTAACGCAGTGTTGGATCTTCATTGTATATTGAGCAACTCACTATTCTCTCCGCTCATGATTGTTTGTATTACCTTTTACAGTTTCTCATAGTCAGATAACTCGACTCTATAGCAGATTCACAAGTTTGGATAAAGGTGAAAATGGAACCCTCAGGTAAACTACAAAAGTTTCCAAGGGTTGAGTTTTTATTTTATTTTTATGCATGAGTTAAAATGTACAATCTTATGTTGTATCAAAATCGTATGTATGATTGTATGAGGAACATATAGGCCTATAACTTTAGAAGGCAAAATTTCAGGCATTGCTTAAGAAAAGTTCTTGATTACTTCAAATTCATGCTAACTATTTGGGAAGAGTAATGTGTAACTCTATACATTTTTGACTAATCATTTATGGTTGCTGAGAGAGTCAAAATGCATGGCTATTGACAACAAAAGCCTGCCCACATTACCATGATGTGTCTGTAAATAGCTCACCTTTTCGTGTACGGTTTTGTGGTTTCTTGGTGACTAGAGTTCTTACAGTCTATGTTTATGCACAACAACCATAAACATAGACTGAACCCCTTGTTCTTGCACTGATGCTTCAATTTATGGCATGCAGAGTGGGTCATGTGTAAGCCTTATAATTCAAGGTGACCCTTTAAAAAAAAAAAAAAAAAAAAATTTCAGTTGCCACAACACTGTTAATGTCCTATGATTGCACCGAATAGAATCACATACGACTGTATGCACACACACACAGACTGCGAAAGAGCAACGGGTCTAGCATAGACTGTATCTGTGAAGGCAGACAGAAAAAAACATGTACACACGCACACACTTGGCTGTCACACCCTGCCATTTTGCTTTTGTTATTTGTTAATATCTGTGGTTTCAGTTTCCCCAGTTTTTTGTCTTATTATCCCATTTCAACCTTTATTAAAGTATCTTACAGGCCTACATGTCCTGTGAGATCCCTAGCTCACTTTGCACACCTCTCTTTATTTCTTCAGTCGTGAAGATTTCCAGAGGATCCCAGAATTGGCTATTAATCCTCTTGGAGACAGGATTATCAATGCATTCTTTCCAGAGGGGTGAGTTTTTGGTTTGGTTGTTTTTCCTCAATGATGTAAATAATGGTGTTGAATTGGGATTTGCATAAACCACAAGTCACAACAACTTGGTAACATCTCTGTGGTTTATTTTCCCTGAAGCTGTTATGTCAGGTTTGATGGTACGTTTACAAAGAAAGGCACAGTAGCTGATTTAATATTATGTGTATCTTGAAGGTTTCCTGGTTAGAAAGATTGTTTTAGAGGAGGCAGGTTGTTTTTGGCTTGGACGCTTTTTAGCATGTTCCCATGGTAGGAGAGCCTGAACAAACCCTTGTTATAAGCAAAGTATATATACTTCTGTTGGCCAGTTGTGTTAAGTTACACCTTTTTAGATTTGGGTTTTATTGTCAGCAGACCTTGTGTGGTCACCTGCGTCATTCTTGATTATCGTATTTTCCCTTCATCTTGTTATTTTGTTTCATCGCTCAGGGAGGACCAAGTGAACTTCAGGGGATTTATGCGAACATTGGCTCACTTTAGACCAGTTGAGGACAATGAGAAGAACAAGGACCCCACAGCCAGCGAGCCTCTCAACAGCAGAACCAACAAGTTGCTCTGTGAGTATAGTAGTCCTTGTCAAGTGTGTGGACCCAGTTTCAGTTCATGACAACTCTTAGTCTCCCTGTTAATGTCACATATAGAACATTTTGTCTTTTCATTAACCACCATGTTTTTCTTCTCAGTTGCTTTCCGCCTTTATGACCTTGACAGGGATGACAAAATCTCCCGTGATGAGCTATTACAGGTGAGGGTTTTGTGTGACAGAGGTCTGTATCATAAGATTGTGAACAAACTAGGCATCTGTATTCTGTTCTCCAAATATTAAACTCATGGCATTAAAAAAAGCTCTGAGATGCCCCTTTCTTCACTTTCTTTCTTTCAGCTTTGTTTTGTGTAGATTTTATCGCGATCCATCTGATATTCGAATGATCTAATAAGGGAAGTTGGTATTGTGTAATGGCAAGCTCACTCAGGGATTAATCATTTGTCTATGATGAGACTGCCACATATCAGATAATTATGTACATTTTCCAGCGCAATTGCCTTTGGTGCTTGGTGGCTGTTCTGTTATTTGCCTTGTAACATCCTATGAACTGGCTACCTTTCTCGGTTTCTGTGACATTGACTGACCTGTAATTATGGCGAGCCCTGTTGTAAATGACTCAGAGAAGGCTGATCTCTTGTTTTTCTCTAAACATTGGTGTCAGTGTCACATTGAGCACATGCCTTAAGGACGGAGCTTTACAGTTTCAATTTTGAATAGAGTTGGTCAGAAATGTTTTTCTGGTAATGTTTAGTTTACTGTTTTGCCATTTGTTTAAATGGTGAACTGTACAATAACTCTTTCAAATTAGTATTTACTTTGGTGTTTTCAAGAAAAAGGCACGCCATTGTGTAAAAATATGTATTTTAAGATTATAATTATTTTTGTATTCGCTAAGAAGTCTTTGTAATAAGTTTTGAGCTGCAGACTTCTTACTCACACCTACAGGTCCTGCGGATGATGGTTGGTGTAAACATTTCAGATGATCAGCTAGGCAGCATTGCTGATAGGACCATCCAAGAGGCGGACCAAAATGGAGACAACTCAATTTCATTTCATGAGTTCATCAAGGTGAGAGTAGAATATATTTGGAATGCAAGTAATAATGTTATTGTCCATTTCTGTGATTCTGTCCCTGGAAAATTTGTCTCCTGTCTTTGCTTTTTTTGTAAGCCAACTAGAAGCAGTGGGGTGTCTTCCTTATTACTTTGTCAACATGCCAGACTCAATGTGTGTTCTATGACTTTCTCAGGCATTGGAGAAGGTTGATGTGGAACAGAAGATGAGTATTCGCTTCTTGCACTGAAAAGATAATAGCTTGGTGAAACTGAATCTGACCATGCCAGTTGACTCCAGTGAAGAGGACCCCATTTCAGCAGTCTATAGGCCACTGTGCCCAACCAGTACAATACATGGTCCCTGACCAAGCTTTAGGTAGATAGGGTAGATGTAGATTTTAGTCTTGAGTTTCTGCCTTGCACTGCTCCATAAACAAAGGGAAAAGCTGTGTGCCTTGGGTTGTTATATGCTGTCACTACAATGGATTTTCCCTACAGAGGCAATGTTATTTATTTTAGAAAATACAATATCCCAATAGAAGTCATGTTCAGTACTACCACTATTGTGTTAAAACTTTAGATTAACAACCATTCCTTTTGTTATACACCATGGCATGTATTGCCTTTGCAACTGTATGTAATATGAAGGCTAGTGAAGTAAAATCCATTTCAATCTTACTCGCAATGTTTTTTTTCCTTTATAGATATTTTTCATCTGTTCAATGTTTTTATGAACAATGCAGGAAAGAAATCCACCAAAAAAAGCTACATATATAGGCAAAATGTTTTATGCTACCAATTAGAAACAGGTTTTGCTTGACTGGTCATTCATTGACTTGTTGTAAAACAACTTGTGCTCGCCCCCCGCAGTTTTAATTGATCATTGCTGCTTTGAAAGTGTTTTCGAGGACGTTCTGTATTTTCAGTTGTTTCTGTCTTAACCACTTAAGTGCCATGGATTTGGTTCCTGTTCTTCAATATCAACAAAATCCACTTGGAACCAAATTATAGTGTTTGTTTTATTGTGGGTTAGCTTAGCTACTGCCAATACATTGTAATAGTTCATTTATTGCATTGGATGAGGTTTAGAAAAGAATGTTCAGAATAACATCAGGCCTCTATCTTTCAAGGATCAGCTTGTAACAATTAGTGGATACATTGTTGATTTTGATTTGATGCAGTTTTCAATATTTTTGTTAACCAGTTACAGTAAGATTAATCGCAGGTACCACAATGCAGTAGTATATTATATGTAAATGCTCATTGTACTGAAGCAAATTTCTGTACTAGAATAGTAATTCTGTGTAATGAGATTGTATGAGACATGATTTTAATGATATCTTTCAACAACTGAGGGCAGAGAATAGTAAATGAATGTTGAATATGTTAAATGAATAGAAAATGTATGTTCTCAGTTCGATTCGTAAATGTAATTATCAACTAGATGAAATACATAAATCCTGATAAATGTTACTACAGAAATGCACAAGAATCTGATTATTTGTATATTTGATTTAAATAAAAATTATTTAAGTGCCATGACAATAAAAGGTGCTATTTATTTCCAACGTTTTAACTGTATTTTGGTTTGCATACAGGATTGGGCAAAAAAAGAAAGTTACCCTAACTATACGTTCTATTTCTAACTGCAGTTTCTGCCGTGTCTGAGAGAGGGGATGTGGGTTGAGTGACAACTGTACCAGCCATACAGGAAAATCGGTGACGTAAACGTTAATAGTAAGGATAAAAAATGGCGTAGCGGCCCACGGTGGGGAAGCGTCGGGGGACATTCCCCTCATGCTTTTCCAGAGAAGAGGCCTAATTAATGTTTGCACTCAAATTATAATTACATCGACGTCCGTTAGGAATATGATGGACATTTTTTAGAGTATCAAAACAAATGTAAAGGTTGGCCGAAATCATTACCTCGAGGGAAGGCAGCCCTGGCTTTTGTTTACCAGTGTTCATCCGCAGACTGCAAAAGTCACTATTGTCTGGACATATGCTGGTTGAGGAGACAATGCCCAAGGTCAGTGGTTTTAAGTCATAACTACAGTTCCACTTCAAAATGGAGATATGCTTTTGCAATTATTCTGTTATGCCGGTCATAATGTCAGTCACGTTCCACAGTTCTCCAATCATGATGATGATGCCCATCTCTGCCCACTGGACCTTTTAAGTTCTGCCAAGCTTCTGAACAGACAGAAAAAAATCGAGTACCCTCCTCCGAGGGTTGATGGAAACTAGAGACATTATCCTCAGCAGTCACGCCTTAAAACCTCTACCATGCTGATGTCCCTAACATCGGCCCATTGATGCATGATACATGTAGCCTTCCAGGTCAACTTTAAAATCTTCAAAATGTCTTACGAAACAGTTAAAAAGTAGGAGTAAATGCATAAGTACCAGTCAAATTTGACCTTTACGTAGACCCATTATGATTATGTAGTTATCTGTTTTAACAAAGTGAGGGACACTTTAGTAGACACGGTGTACTGTAGCATTTATCTGGCTTACCCTTTTATAACAGATGTTAATATGAACACAAGTGGATATATTTTATGCACTACCTCATATACATGCCATTCAAGTATAGTGATAATGGAGGTAGGGAAGCCGGAACAGAGTAGCCAGGCTTCCATCATGCCTAGAGGCAGTTATAGATGTGTTTGTTTTCGTCAACACGTGTTGAGACCCAGATCAAATTATTATTATTTTTTGCAGGATTAAACGATTACATTTTAAGAGTATCACAAAACACGATGGATCTTTTTTTCTTTGCCCAGGTACTACTGGTCAAAGTCTATTTGTTCAATATCCCAAACGGGTGCCCTTGTATTTTGGCCAGATTCTCCTCCCTCTCCTGACTTACCCAGTGTTTGGCAAAATTGTCAAACTGCCTGCACAGGAGACTGATGAGAATCGACCCACCCTGCATGTATAACAAATATGTATTTATAAAGAGCAGGGTCTGTGCAATATTTTACTAACCTGTCATGTTGTTGACAAAATGTAAATTGTATTAACAAGTGACAAGTTGTTTGAAAGCAACAAAATCACCAATGTCTTCCATTAAGATTTGTATAGATTCATTATGCATTTTAAGTTTATTTAGCTGGACCTTTGTGCCAACGTTAGCTGTAGCCATGCATGAAAAATACTGATGCTTGCTTAATGACATAAAGTAGGTTAGTGAAATTTACAGTTTTTTTAAAATCCCAATTTAAGTCTGAGATCAGTTTGAGATTGTTTGAGAAATAACCTTCAATCACAGAAATGATAGGCCTAAACTTTCATTTTGAAACTGTCTACTTTATTAACCAAATAGTTTTTTTTCTCTTCACTATTTTCTAAGGAACTGCAAGTAGATAGTAACGTTACAATAGAAAAGTATTGATTATTTGTAGTCATGTTATGCTTATTTGTAGGAATAAACTACCTTTTAATTTGTGTATATAAAGTATATATCACAAATAACCACATATAACAGTAATAACAGATACTTATGAGAGATTGGTATGCATTTGCTTTACATTGTCAGAAGTGACAAATCAGTTACTGTAGCATACAATGTCTGGCAGTCTAAGGCTAATATAGAGATAGAATTTTTTAGACCTGCCACCCTAATGATGGAAGAAGATCTACTAATGGGTTGTCTTAAATCAATAGACTCAACACAGTCTAATATAGATGCTTATGCCTTTGGGGCAGAACATGATTTTCACCCCAAAAAAAATTTGATTATAGATTTATAAGCAATAACCAACCATAATGTATGACCATAGTGCCAGAGTATACAATTTGATTTACTGTGGATACAGTACATTATAGTTGAACAGTTGGGGAATAAAGTTCACCGTGACAAGACACTCTGGCTTTGTAACAGCTTGAAACAGAAAAGTCTGACCTTTTGCATTGCACTGACATTTAACAAAAACAAAACTTGATATTTGTTGTGTGAAAATTTGACAAGTGAAAACTTCGCATGCCGTTTTTAAATATGAATAATCAAAAGTAATATAGTGAATTGATCCTCTTGTAGCATTGTTAGATCTTATTGCTTTTGATTACAAGAAACGTTATGCCCTTGATGGACGTTATGAATTGGATATTATCTTAAAAGGATTTTCCTTCTGTGTAATCTGCTTTATAATTTTCACCCAGTCTGAAATTATGTGTTTTGAAAGCTTTGTTGGGGCTGAGTTAATTGTAGCTACATAAATAGAATATGTGAGTTATATATAATTATGCATGACTAAGAAACAGAACAAAGAATGATTTGTATTGCATGCAATAATCCAACTTTGTAATGTGAAAGTAGAAATATTACTGAAATGTTGATATCAGAAGGTTGCATAAAATGTGCCCATTTACAGAAAAACTAAAACTTTTGACACTACAGTACGTGGAATGTGCAACGCACTTGTCTGACAGGATTAGAACGATGAAATAATCACTTGGTTAATTCGGATTTGAAAAGGTTAAGAACATGTCCTAATTTTCTTGGGTTTGGGATATTGATGCCTTTGAGTGTAAAAAAAAAAATCAAACATACTTTTCATAGTGATTCTGCGTATGCTTACTGTTGTGTCAAAATACACTGTGGCGATATTGCTACACCAATAGATGCAAATTCCTTAATTCCTATTGTCATGTAGTAGGTCACAAGGTAAAAATCAATGTCAGCTTGTCATTGGGTTACACCAATGATATTACCTTGTTGACTTACAACGGGAGAGGGTTAAGTTTAGATTTAACTATGCACTCCGGAGAGAGGGAGCATGCTGTTAAGTATGTGCCTTCTGTCTGGTTTTGTATTATCTGAGCAAAATCTGTATCAGAAATTTAGCAATAAAAAGCAGCATGGTGCCAATTGGATGACTGACTTGTTATCATTTGTTTTTCAATAGTTTGTCATGTGTAATACATAAGTAACTACTTTATCACTTTTAACTATTTACAGTTTGATTATCTGCCCATCTTACAAAACTAGTCTTGATTTTTTTCATTTTCATTAACACACAGAAAACCCCAGAAATACATGACAGTTTTTGAACTTTATTGAATAGTAACATTTGAACACAAGATTACAAATAAATGTATTGAAAACAGATAAAACATACTACGTTGCTGTGAGCAGACTCAATTGGCAGCTGCTAGAGTTCAGATGTGTTGCTCCTTTCACCCCTTCTTCCATCGATTTGCGATAGGTGATCAAGTTGATCTTTTAACTGTTGTCTCAACTACAATATAGTGGGGAGAATTATTTCATTTATTTTACTAAATTGTAAGTAATTGTTTTATTAATAAACATCATTGTGCTACACATTATTTCTCTCTCCTAATTAATTAACACTTTTACCACTAAGCAAAAAACACTTTCAAAATACAGAATAGTGCTGTTGCATGGCTGAAAGGTGCTATTTCAGATAACATTACTGTTTTTGTTCCTCACAACTTTGATTGCTTTTTAACCAAACCAGCCGAGCTCCACTGGGCTCAATTCTAAGAGTGTGAGGCATACAGGTTTGGACCAGCTTCTTAATTAAAATAGGTTAAGGGCACATGACATTGATCCAATATCTAACCCAAACAATAATCATTGGAGATGTGTTGTGATATAGATCGTTGGTGACCGTCTCACCTCATTTATCTTTTCCCCAATGGGCATTAGGTCAAACTTGAGTGTAGAGGCTAGCTCCATTTTGCCACTAGTTAACATATAACTGGAAAAAGGTGAAATAACTCAATCAAAATCAAATCAAATGTATTTTGTGTGGCACATTTCATAGTACACAAAGGCAATTCATTGTGCTTTACACAAGGCAAGCAGAAACATACAAGGAAGAAACAAAAGACCAATAAATAAATACAAACAATTGTCATAAGAGAAATAAAATGGCCAAGAAGGAACAATTCAGCCAAATGCACTGGAGAACACTACATTTTTAATCTGAATTAAAAAGAGGTCAGGCTTCAAGCAAGTCTCAGCTGGAACCAACTTCCGGGGAATCTATTTGTTGTATTGTAGCTGAACGCTGCTTGACCTTCATGGTTTTAAACTCTGGGTACGGTTAGGAGACCTGTTCCAGATTACCTGAGGGGTCTAGACTCAGAGGGCTCATACTGTATGGGCATGCCGGTAATGTATTATGTCCCCACATTATTTAGTGACTTGTGAGTGACCACAGTATTTCCAAATCAGTTTTATGACACACAGGAAGCCAGAGTAGTGACTTGAGAATTGGTGTTATATGTTCATATTTTTTGGCCTTTGTTAAAAGTCTGGCAGCAACATTCTGAACAAGCTGCAGCCGTCTAGGCGTTTCTTTAGGGAAACATGAGAGACCATTATAGTAGTCCAGCCTACTGGTAATAAATGCATGAATACCTTTTTCTAAGTCCTGTTGGGACATCTGAGTCGAATTGATAGTTCAAGTCCATTCGTTGGTGCCATTGCTCTCATAAATTTGACTACATTTACAATGTATTGTAAATATTGTAACACATTTTTATTTTATGCTTATTTTTATTATTAGTTGTAATTTATATTTTCCGCCTTTAAACTGGGCACTGCTGGAAAATAGACCAGAGGCCGGCACCATAGGTAACTGGCTTGCCCATGTAAATTCAGGAGAATTTGACGTCAGGGGTAACTTCCCGATTAACCCATACTATAAAAGGTGGGTAAGTTTTACCAGCTCTATAACGCAGTAGTCAAGAAAGCTACTGTCAACTCCGACTTTCCTTGTTAACCCCGAAATAGATCGGAGTAGATTAACCTCCCTTCGTGGTCGGTTATCTCTATCACAAATATAAATGATAAATAACATCTTATGAACCAGCTGCTTGGAGGGAGAGAGAGAGAGAGAGAGAGAGCGCCTTACCATTTTAACTTCTCCTTGTTAAGAAGAAAGAGGGACCTCACCATTGCCAAATGTTCTGGGGCTGAGTAAATCACTGCACCCACAACAGACTGACAACCGGAGCAGTTAAGGACATTGTAGGCACTAAATACAAAATTAAAGCTGTTATTTCAAATGATCTTATCTTTACGGACAGCTATAGAACACAACTTACCAATTAGCCATTTTGCCTTCCTGTCCCGACTCCAGCTTTTCACTGACAGTCACATCGTGGGTTAGCTCTGTAAGAAAACCAAAACCATTTATTGCAAACTCGTTTACTGTATCCGATGAGAGACCCTTTGTAATACAAGAGGCAAAACCATACATTTTATGGATTAGGCTATGTCGTCATTTTCAAATTGTTCAATTGACCACAGAGAAAGGCAGAAAACGTCTGACAAAAGCCAAGGAAGACGAACTTTGGAAGCAAAACTTACTTGCGCAAATAAGAGTATCCAAGCCTATAACCTCTCCACAAGCACCAAGCGAGTCTCCCAAAATAGTGTTGCATTGTCCACAATGAAAAGTCATTACATTGAGGTCCATAGTCTCACTCGCGAGCTTTATATCATCCGTTCAGTGTAATTAATCGTTGCAATTAAAAATGTACATCATAAATTAAGTTTGATCTAGCTGCACATTGGCTTCAATCACGAAACTGATTGATTTGAATGCTAGGCTACCCGTGATGAGTTGATTAATTTGATCTGGTGCACCCTGGACAGAAATGTAATATTTTTTTTATCGGAATCACTTACAATTTTGATGAGACTAGAGCAATCAAATATTGTGATGGGCTACGTACCCGAAGTGACTCTTTGCCCGACTATTTAACAGCATCTATGTAGTCTACATAATTGTTTGCCAAGTTTCAACGGTTAAAAACGCCGGGCTCGCATGGGTAATTCAACAAGCGTACATCTATTTGATTGGTTACAAGGTACTTCCTTTCCATACCAATCCAATCAAATGGCTCATGAGCCCCTGTTTTGAAAGAGAAAGTTTTAACCGTCAGGCGCAATTTCTTACTTGCACAAATCGTGCTGAGGCAACTGTCTAACGCTAGCGTTACTAGCTAGTTTCCCTTCTTGCAAATAAAAAGCGGGTCAAACATGGATTTAGACTCTTTGAAATATGCTGAGCTACGAAGTCTTGCAAAACATGTTGGACTCAAAGCAAATATGAAGGTAAAGGCTGCATCACTAGAACAAGGTTGCTAACGATAGCTACGCTACGGCTTTGTTCAGCGTTAAGTAATTGTTTGCTAGCCTAGCATTAGCACCATAAATTGGGTGATCATCGCAAATAAATCATGTGGCTGGCAAGGTATCCTATTTAGTTTTACTAACCTCAATCATTTGGCTAATACTAGGCTGATAAGCTCCTGAAGGCGCTCAAGCAGCATTATCAGGATCAACAGGACAACGGTGGTGTGGTGAGTAACGTTTACACAATAACGAATTGAAATACATTTGTATTTGTTCCTAGAGACACACTAGGAATACACGTTTGCCTTAGCCTAGTACCAATCATCTGTTATATTTTGCAGGAAAATGAGAGTAATGGCAACATTGAGGCGCAAAATGAAGACGATGTAACGTTACCACAAGAACAACCAGCATCAACAACGCGAGTGTTTGTAACCAAACGTCGTGGGAAGAGTACAAAGAACAAGAGAAAGATTTCTGAATCAGAATGTGATCCTAAACTTTCACTGTGTCCAGCAAAGGTAAAGAACTAGAATAACCACGTAAATTATTTGTTGACAAAAGCTGTCAATGAACAACACTCATGTCATGCTGTTGACATAATTTGCGGTAATATATTTTTTTAATTCAGGTTGTTGATGAAGTAGCTGAATCCAGCAAGTGCCTTGTAGCTGGAATTGCAAAGAGGAGGCGGCTTTCCTCTGCTGATGATACTGGGACAAAAGTACTAACTGTGGAGGAACCTAATCAAGCAACCGAACAAAAACTTGTGAAAGATGAAGTCCTAGTGGTTTGTGAGGAAGGTTAGTCAGTCTAAGTATTTTTTATTTTTATTTTATTTTTCAGGAAATTTCCTTTTCGATGTAAGAAGTTAATGGTCTGGGATATAATTTATGTAGTCAGGTTACCAACCATTCATCAACTTTATAAGAAAAACAAGTATCTAAAGATATTTATGGGAATTCTAATATATTTTTCTTCTATTGTTGTTAATCTACCTTGTTTAGGAGAGGGAACAAAATCTGTGAAACCAGGAAAAATCCCTCGCCATGAAGGGCTCATGAAGAGGACTCGGGCAACTACACCGAGTAAGCTTAGGACATTTATATATTTTGTCACTTTATATGAGTAAATGTTCCATTGCACACTGTACTTTAAGTTACATACGTTTCTTTTTATAGACTTCAAAAAACTTCATGAGGCACATTTTAATAAGATGGAGTCTTTGGATTCATATGTACAAAGAAAGACCAAGCAGATGGAGAGTTTTGGTGCTTCAGTCAAGGAACTGAAGGTATTTGGAAAGCAAATGATAGTGTATCGCAATTACATGGGTGACCCCCCCCCCCCCCCCCCCCCACACACACACACACACACACACACACACACACACAAAAAGAAAAAAACTAGTCTGCTGACTAGCTAATATCTTGGTCTTCTTTTCAGCTGCTTTCTGACAAAACTTTAAAGCCACCTGAGGGAAAAACCAAAGTAAGTAGCATCTACACCCTGATACCTGCAGTAACCACTTTGGCCAGGCTAAATATATTGAGATTAAATAGTCTCTTTGATATTTTCCAAATGAAAATTATTAATCAACTTTCTTTTGTGTATGTTTTGCAGGGAGCAACCCCGTGCCAGGCCTCTCTGTTCAGTCCGTCAATTGGTGATAAGAGGCCAGCATCAGACAAACGCAGACACACACAGGTCTCCGCCAGGAAACTAACCAACAAAGTGGTTCCGTTCAAACCATCTGTTCTTTCCACTCGTAGGATCAATGTTCGGTAATATAGTTTTATCGGTTTTGCCACAAGCATTGTTAAAAAAAATATATATATAAGAATCCCGCATTGCTATGTTGACGATCGCTTACTATTCAAAATATGATTATGATGAAACATTATTTCTTGACTGTTGCATACCATACATTTTTCTTTTTACAGGTTTTCACAAGCTACCAGTGATAATGAGCATAAGAGAACATTGGTGAAGACACCAGTACACATGTCCCTGGGTGTTGAATGTGGCACCCCTGTTAAAAAGATTGGAACTACAGAAAAGGATGGAATTATCAAGACAACGGTGTCATCTACTACAAAGACTCCAGGTAGCAAAGACTCCCTGTTAATTCTTGTATTTGAAAGTTTGTGCATTAACAGGTCAAACTCACTGAAATACATTCCTTATTTAAATCCATAGGAACAGCATTTGTTTTCAATGGCAACACAAGTGTTTCAAAAACCCCTGCAACCAACAACAAGTCAAACTTTGACCTGAAGGCCAGTTTGTCTCGCCCCCTTGGCTACAAACCTCACAAGGGTAAAAAACTCATCTAGATTGTTTATCACAGGAAATGGAAATTATGTGAATTTGATTATAGATAAACATTTTGGTAAAATGTGGTTATCAACTGTTAGTCTTTGTTCACCCCTTTTATAGGAAAGCTGAAGCCTTTCGGTGTAACCAAAGAAAACACAGTTGGGAACACAAGTGTGATCACTCAGTCACAACAGAAGAATTACAAACAGCATCAAGTTCAGACAAGGTGAAGATCCCCACAAAACTACGAGTGATGCATTACAAAATTGTTTTAACTCATTATTTGAATCGTGACACATTAGCTACACAAAAAATTGCTTTTAATAAATTGAACTGTTTTTTTTCTTTTTCTTAAAGGGACCAAAGGAGGAATAAGCACGCTGAAGACAGAAAACAGAAGAAAGATAACCTGCTTGGGGCTAGAAGAGGCCTGGTCTTGGCATAGTTATCTCACTTTTTGTTTACTTTCAATTACTGTAAATAAGTCTGTCTATAATGGACACATACCCTGTTTATCTCCTCCATGACATTAATGAAACTCAAATGTTTTGATTATCATCAGATCTTATCGGTTATATCCACATTTTCTTTTCTGTAAATAAGTGTGTCCATTATAGACAGTTAACTTTCGCAGAAATGGTTAAACGCTACAAAGCTAAACAAATTGTTCTAATCTCTGTTAAGTTTTCCAAAAAGGTTAAAGTTGTAGCCATATGTTAGTCTAAATAAAATGTAGAGTACATTTGACATTGTGTAGATAGAAGTTGTGTGTTTTGCAACAATTGTATCTGGTTTTGCTTATGTTTTTAAAAATGTCAGTAAAATATACTGGTGAACAAAGAGGTTAAAATAAAATGTTTCACAGCTTTTTGCTAAAAAATAATTAATCTAGGAAAACAAAGACTTGTTAAGACTTTAAAAATTCAACTTCAATAACATCCCTTTTTTAAAATCCAGAATCCTTCTGTCTTAAAATAACCAACCTCCTCCCCCAAGTTGGTAGTTTCAGACCTCTGGATTCCTCTTGTACAGTTCGTAGGCAAACTCCTCTGTGTGAGCAGCATCCTTACAGACCCCAATGTAGTCAATCTCTAGTTGAAAGGGACCATCTGCTTTGTCACCCAGGGTGAATCCAACTGTGTTAACCTGTAAACACAAACAAATCTCATATTTTTTACATATTGTAAATTTGTACAAGTCTGATGATTAAGGGCTTTAAGGACTTCTCCACTAACTTCTAATGTAACCTACAACCCTTTCTGAATGGTAGAGCTTTGAATGCTACACACTTTGTCGAGCCAGATAGGATGCTGATCATCTTGTATTCTCCCTCGACTGGCAAGGAAGAACTTGGAAAAGGGTATCTGAAAAGAAGTGACTGGTGTAAGTAAGTAAAAAAGGTTTTTATGGGTCAGCCAGTAAGCAGTAGCCTAGGTAAATGATATGCAAGATCCAATTATATTCTACGAACAGGTATACTTGAGTGCCTAGTTCTTTTTGAAAGTGTACCTTGACATCTTGCCAGTAGGGTCCACCTATAGTATAAAGAAAGTAGCTGTATATGTCATCCTTCTGGTGGGAGAAGTAAGTCTCTGTTCCAATGTTTATCATCCATGGACGACCATCACCACGAACACGTAGATGAAGTGTGTTGAAACTGGTCCAATCATAGTGTTTTTTTCTGTCAAATGAAGCCTAATGAAAGAATGTTTGTTTCATCATTTTCCTTAATAGAAATTTCCTTCAATCTTCACATTCATTATTTATGTTGATTGTAACAGAATAAATCAGTTTTTCTTTTTACATAATTAAACATGTTTGGTTTACATACCACGCTGTTAATTTGATATAAAAAGGATTAACCAGTAACTACAATTTTTATTACAGCTGCTTTTTATAATTACAGGCTATCTGGGTGGTTGGGGTTATTGAAAGAATGAGATAAAACAAATAACATGGACTGTTGATTAGGGGCAGATTGAATTTGATGGTGGCAATTCCTTATTGAAATAAAGTGTCTGGAGTTGCTAGTTGAATTTCAACAAAAATGCACCAATTATAATCACCCACCAATTGTTGCTTTGAGCGCAATGTGCAGTAGCCACTGTAACGAGTTTCCCCGTCCTTTGGAGGAGCAGAGCATAGAGTTCCATAAAGAAAGCAGGTTGTATTGTTTCTGCCCAGCTTTAAATAAGCTTCACTTTTGCCTCCTATTTCTCGGTCTGAAGACACTGTCCACTGTTCCAGACTGTCAGAGCCTCTGAACTCCCATATCACTCTGTTCTGCTCAAGAATGTGCTCTGTAAGAGGTTTACCCTCTGGACCAGTAAAGCGGCCCATAAACTCACTCTTCATCAGTGAGAAATGCTTCCACATTCCTTCCACCCCTTTTGAGAAGTTGAAATTGAAATTCTTCCATGGTGGAGGGTTGTCCCTGGTCTGCCCTGGTCGCCTGTATTCGTCCTGAGAGGCAGCTCTCCGTGACACAGAGAGGGGAGAAGGTATAGGGGCCAAAAGGTGCCGTTGGCAAATGAAACACCGCAAACTCACCGGAGGGACATGTGTGATTTTTGACAAGGACATCTTTACTTTTGTTTTGACCAGCCTCAATTGATCTGCTGTGACAGAAATACCTAAAGACAATTAAATGTATAATTAATCAGCTGTACCAGCATTGTGACACAACTCGTAAATAAAAACGACAACGGTACACTAAATTTAAGATTAGGCTCGCTAGTACTGCCTCTGTTTTAATATGTTCTACGTATAGGTGGGGATAAATTTCAAATGTCACTTACCTCACATAATGGCCCAAAAATAACACCGAGGCGACAACACCTGCACGAAATAGTCAACGTTAAGGCTTAAACAGATTACAAAATAAAATCCAAGTTATGCTTTGCTGCTATAATTTCAAGCACCAAGGTTGTCAGAGGAAGGGATAGAAGTAAGTCTGGTGTGTTGCGTTCTGTACCACGGCGTTGAGTTGCGAGTTTCTCTTCAGAGCTCTTGAATGCAACCCGGTGCACCTAAGATAGTCTTCCTCTGTGTTTTCAACATAGCTGATATTTCAGTTCCTTACTCTATCAAGATACTACCAATTAATAATAATGTATCCTGTTCGATACAAGTTGCATTTAATTTTTATTACTAATGATTTGATTTAAAATGACAACAAAAATAAGTATTTAGTCTCCCATCTAAGATTGACCAAGAGCGCATGCCCTGGTGTGTGCTAACTCAAAGCAAGAGCCTTTTGTGTGGATGTCTGCAGAGCCATCTAGCGTGTAGTGCGGCAAGTAGCTAAGCTAGCTTCGTTCTGATCAAGCATTCAGGCGACTCGGAGGTAACGTTAGCTAGCTTTTATAGCTAACGTGAATCATGGTGAATGTAAAGAAACGGAAAGGTCGAGTCGTTATTGATTCAGACTCAGAGGACAGCGCTAGCGATGATAACTTAGATCAGGTAAGAATATGATTTGTCTGATACTACGGCATTTTACATTTGGCTGAGTTGTCACCCGTGTGTAAGGTTATGCTAATGCCTGTAGTTTTTTTGGCATTAGCCCTGGTTCCTTGCAAGCTAGCTAACGTAAACTAGCTAGATTATGAACGGAGGCTTCGTCTATTTGCTGCAATTGGCCATTGGGCCCCTGAGACCGTGGAATACTTTTTACAATATATTTTTTATGCTTGCACGCAGTAACGCTTTTATCTTTATCCCTGACGATGTGACTACGGACATTACGTATTTCAGCATGTATTGCATGTATTTTTTATAATCACGGCCATTAACGAGCCAGTGTTGAATGTGTTGTTTACATTCCAAGTTATAGACTGCACTCTGACATTAGTCTAGCCGAGGCTACGTTAGCTAAATGATCCTTGTGTTTGGAAAACATCGCGCCAGAGGCCTGCCCATTCCAACTGCTACCGTTGGTTAGCTTTCAGCTTATGAATAGCATGTACTAAAGTGATATTAGGAAAGGCGGCAGGTCAACAAATAAACCAAGGTTATCTAAATTATTAGCCAGTGAGTTGAAAATGGTTCATAAACGTCCCAAACATTGTGGCCTCGCGTCGGGTTTAGAGCGTTATCTCTTCACTGACGTCATGGGCGCAGTACTGAAGTTCTATTTCAGTGTTGACAAACAACAGGAACCAGCAAGCTAACATTAACCATGCAATGTAGCTAATATCGCCACTTGAATTTGTACCATATATAGTCTGAAATAGTGCACGCTCACAAATGAAAAGATACCCCTTGTCTGTCATGTTCGTGATAAGATGTATGGTACTCGCGCCGACATCAATTAGACCCGTATCTGCTAGCATCTGCCCCCTTCATAACCGAGCCCCTTATCAATCCCTTTAATCAGCTCTGGTTACTCCTTTACATAAAGGGGGAGATGCAAGTGACTAAAATAATTACAGACCTATCTCCAAACTCCCATGTCTAGTCTAGCAAAGATGTTGGAACATCTTGTAAATGAACAGCATTGTGCTTTCTTGTCCACTAACAATATTTTAGGCCCTTTTCAGTTGGGTTTCAGAGCTGTTCATGGTACTATTACAGCAGCTACTCTTGTAGTAAATTATGTAGTTACTGCTCTTGATGATAAGAAACATTGTGCTGCTTTGTTTATTGATTTGTCAAAGGCTTTTGATACAGTTAATCACAGATTACTTCTGGATAGATTAGCCTTGCTGGGATTTGATGATGCAGCCTTTACATGGTTTCAGAACAACCTCTCTGATAGAACACAGTGCATATATGCTAAAGGTTTGAAATCTAAGGTTGTAGCCATAGAAAATGGTGTGCCACAAGGTTCGGTATTAGGTCCTACGTTATTTACATTTTATATCAACGATATATGTGCCTCTGTAAAAGACTGTAAAGTACATTTCTATGCAGATGATACCATTCTTTATTTATGTGCTCCCTCCATAGAACAGGCAATGTCAAACCTGACAAGGGCATTTAATTGTGTACAGAAATCCCTTAGAAATTTAAAATTAGTCCTTAATGAGTCAAAAACAAAATATATGCTTTTCTCAAGGGCCAAAAAGTTAGATTTTAAGGCATGTAACAGTTGCTCCCTTAATGGGGCCCAAATTGAGCGGGATGGAGTTTGCAAATACTTGGGAATTTCACTAGATGAAAAGTTATCTTTTAAGACGTATGTGCTTGAACTCACAAAGAAGGTGAGGATCCGACTTTTAGCTCTATATAGAATAAGATCATACTTTTCACTTTAAAATAGAAAGACAATTTTAAAATCTACTCTCTTGTCAGTCATGGATTATGGTGATATTGTGTATATGCATGCAGCCCCAACTATTTTAAGTTCCGTGATGCTGTTTACCACAGTGCTTTGCGTTTTGTAACTGGGGATAGTTTTAGAACTCATCATTGTACACTGTATAAAAAAGTAGGATGGTCTTCTCTTAGTGATTGGAGAGAAAAACATTGCGTCTTTTTTGTTTAGAAGGCATTGCTGGGCAAGTTACCTTTTTACCTTACTTCATTATTAAAACACAAATTCAGTAGTCATAGGACACGCTCACAAGACTATATCACCCTTGAAAGCCGCAGAGTGAACACAGAACTTGGTAAATAAGCTTTCAGTTTTTCTGCCTCGGATAAATGGTACAAGATTGAACAGGAATTGAAATTATTGCAGTTTGTTTCTGTTGAAGAATTTTGACTTCACTGGAGGATTTGAGAGTTGAAGAGTGTTCTTGTTTTGGTTGAAACTTAAATATTGTACTGTATTGTAGATATTGTATTGTACATTTTTTTATTTATTTTTGCTTATTTTCTATTTATTTAGTTGTTGTAATTTATATTTTCAGCCTTTAAACAGGGCATTGCTGGAAAAGAGACCTGATCTCAGTCGGTCAACCCTGTATAAATAAAATAAATAATAATAATAACCAGTTCAGTGCCAAATCACTTTATGTATTTATTTATTTATTTATAATTCATTCGGTTTTAATAAAAGTAACAATTTAAGTCTATTGCCCTTCTCTACCATGTCATCACCATTATATTAACTCACTGTTCCCTGGTTATGCTGAATTTTTTTATTGCTTTATCTTTATGTAGGAACATCCTTTCAACACTCTTATTTTCTGTTTAAGGAGCTTCTGTCTTTGGCAAAGAGGAAGAGGGTGGATTCAGATGAGCAGGACGAACCAGTTAGTAAGCCTGCTGCTTCTACTGACTCTGAGACTTCGGACAGTGACGATGAGGTATTTTACACAGACATCTACTGGTTTCTAATTAACTAACAATCTTTACAGTGCCACATAATTGAATGGTTCATGCGTGAGTACATCCTTTGTGCGTGTTCGCATAGTGGACCGTTGGTGGCACCAAAGGAAAGAAGAAAGTTAAGCAGGGTAAAGTGCCTGACAAGAAGAATCCTGCCAAGAAGAAGGTGAACAAAACGGCAGCATCTGGTAGCTCCAATGGGGACAGTTCAGCTGAAAGCTCTGCACCAGAGGAGGGTAAGCTTTAACAAGGAGAGTCTGAGGGAGACCGTTGTTAACCAAACCTTCAAAGAATACATTTTATGTTTTTAAATGCAAAATGTTAATGCTTATTTTTTCTTCTCTTAAATTTGCTGCAATCACCAGGCGAAGTGTCTGATTCAGACAGCAACAGCTCGTCCTCCAGCTCTGACTCTGATTCATCATCGGAAGATGATGTGTTCAGGGATGGTTATGGGGAGGACTTGATGGGAGATGAGGAGGATAGGGCTCGGCTGGAGCAGATGACTGAGAAGGAAAGGGAACAGGAGCTCTTCAACAGAATTGAGAAGAGGGAGGTGCTGAAAAGACGGTGAGGGATGCATGTTTGAGAGAGAAACGGGGTTGTACTCTGGTCTTGGATATATTTTGTATTTATGTGTTTCACCCAGGTGACTGGTTCTCCTTTTTAATAGTGGTTTTAGACACACAAACGCGATAATTGCCATGTATTGAAAACATGCAACGTATATACTTCTTTTGTCCAAAGGCATACTTCTGAATTCATAATAATAAAAAAAAGTCCATCCAATTCATAAAGCGCCTATCAAAGATCCCAAGCATGCTGACTGGAGAGTAGCGTACATCGAGTGACGGCATAGTTTACATTTTCAGGTTTGAAATCAAAAAGAAACTAAAGACTGCAAAAAAGAAGGAGAAAGAAGAGAAAAAGGTTAAGAAACAGGAGGAAGAGCAAGAAAAAAGAAAGCAATCCCATTCTCAGGTTCAGGATACACAAGTGGTAAGTAACTTGTAAAAAAATGTAAAAACTTTTCAGGAACTTAATGCTCATGCATTTACCATTTCCAAATATTTGTTATTCTTGTTTATAGTCTCTGTCTCAAGCAACCACATTGTCCTTTAGGTCATGTCTCATAACAAGGAAAGGCGATCCAAACGAGATGAAAGGCTTGACAAGAAGTCCCAGGCTATGGAAGAACTAAAAGCAGAGCGAGAGAAAAAGAAAACTAGGACAGGTTTGCTGGCATATTGTCTTTCTTTACATGTATCTTGTCGGTCTGTGTGTCCTATGTGTGTGAGCAAGTCTGTCGCAATATGTTGGGTGAGCAAGTCTGGCGCAAATTGGCTGCCGTGGTGTCACTCAGACTCAGTGTTGATAGTTGTCGGTCCGTAAGTTGTTCGCTCTGTGTACTTAAGTGGCAACCAATTTGTGAAAAGTGCTTTGAGTCTTGAGGAAAGCGCTAAAAACTAAATACAATGAATTATTATATTAATAGCTGGCAAATGTTCACAGTAAAGGTGTACTTTGGCCTTATGTAGAGGGTATACAGCGCCTGAGACTTGACCATTATGTTAAACAGCAGAATTGCTAGCCAAGAAGCAGCCCCTTAAGACAAGCGAGGTTTACTCAGACGATGAGGAGGAGGAAGAGGAAGATGATGACAAATCATCTGTTAAGAGCGACCGGAGTTCACGTTCTTCATCTTACGATGATGATGAGTGAGTATAAGCCTGTTGAAGACTTCGTAGACTTCAAGTGATTTGGGCAGCTTCCAATTAGGAGCAAGGTGCAATATTTGATGTATTGCAAGATAGGTTAACAATGTAATTACTCTGTTTATTTCTAGAAAAGAGGAGACTCCGCCAAAATCCCAGCCTGTTTCACTACCAGATGAGCTCAACAAGATACGGTTGTCCAGACACAAGTTGGAGCGCTGGTGCCACATGCCCTTCTTTGCTAAGACTGTGACTGGATGCTTTGTGAGAATAGGGATTGGAAACAGCAGTAGTAAGCCGGTTTACAGGGTAAGAGGCTCTTCGTTTCTTCGTTTGCTAAAATTATGCAAATGTTTATCAATATATCTTGATACAAGTTGCATGCTATTAGCGTGCTATGCAGAAGACCTCAATTTTTTTTCCTGCTTATTAAAAGGTTGCTGAAATAGTGGACGTGGTCGAGACAGCTAAAGTTTATCAGTTGGGGACGTCTAGAACAAATAAAGGATTGCAATTACGGTATGGCTGTTAGTAATATCTACTGTATAATCTATCTATCATCTGCCTCTTCTCTTATCATCAATCTTAATCTGACCATTGATGCGGGTTGTTGTTTGATGTTTTCCTTTAGGCATGGCAACGACACCCGTGTTTTCAGACTTGAGTTTGTGTCTAATCAGGAGTTCACAGACAACGAATTCATGAAGTGGAAAGAGGCGGTACGTTGATGTGTTAACTCCTGTACATGCAAATAGTATTTTTTCAGTTCATTGTTTGTTTGTTTTTTATGCCAAACATTTCAAAATGTAACCATATGCAAGCAAATTTTTTATATCTTTACACCACAGATGATTATTGCTGGAATGCAAGTCCCAACTCTGGATGAAATCAACAAAAAGGAGCAGTCCATAAAAGAGGCTGTCAATCATAAGTTTAATGACAAAGACATCGAGGATGTACGGTTTGACTCCTAGTGTCCTTATACCAATGTCGGTTTTACTACTACATATGTTAAAGTACCATAATCATGTAGTTGAGATTGTGAAGAGATGTTTTTGTTTTTTTTCTTCCTAGATTGTGAAAGAAAAAGACCGGTTCCGAAAGGCACCTCCTAATTATGCCATGAAAAAAACCCAACTCCTCAAAGATAAGGTACCTACAACTTTATCAGAATAGATTCAATGTTTTACCTTATAACTTTATGCGTCCAAATTTCTTTGTAGGCGTCAGTGGTTTATGATGTCTTTTGTTTGTTTTTTACTCCAAAGGCCATGGCGGAAGAGACTGGAGACGGCGATAAAGCAAAGGGAATCCAGGATGAACTCAATGAACTGGAGGAAAGGGCAGAAGCACTTGACCGACAGAGGACCAAGAGCATCTCTGCCATCAGGTGAGACTGAAGTGGGAAGTTTGACGTTTATCTCCATTGTCCACAGAGATAGCACAGATATATGGTGACTTAATTGAGTCAACGATCATAGTTAACTGACTGTCAAAATATTGGTTACAGTTGAATAAATCTACATGTAACTAATGGTATGAGGACATTTGTGCAGGAAAAGGTTGTAATTTTATGTATTTCCTTTGAGATGTTTCTGTACATATTTCTATTCTGCAGCTATATTAATCAAAGGAACAGAAGTTGGAACATTGTTGAATCTGAAAAGGCTCTTGTTGTAAGTTGCGCAATTGTCATGTTCATATTTGCGTTTTTAAAATAATTTGTTGGCTTCATGCAAATATCTCTATTTACTTGCTGTTTTCCCCTTCACAGGCTGAAGGCCAGAATGCTAAGAACCAACAAATGGATCCATTCACTCGACGACAGTGCAAACCCACCATGGTGTCTAACGTGAGCTTTCTTTCTTGCTTTCTCCACACATCGCCAAATGTTTTTAATTTAAAACATTTTTAATTGTCATGGTTACAAAGCTCTTTTTTTGTGTGTCCTTTTTTTTAGTCCAGAGACCCTTCTATACATGCAGCTATTCTTGCACACTTGGACGAGAAGTATGGTAATGGTTCACAAGTGATGGCTTTCGACACGTGTCACCCGGTAAGCTAAAATGGCCTATGGTTCTTAATCAAAACTCTGATGCAAGCTTTAAAAAAAAAAAATATTTATGCCTTTTTCTTTTCTTCCTGTGGTATAGGGAAAAGCTGGTATGATGGACAAAGATGTTACCAAGTCAAACAGCGACCTTTCAGAGGACCTCTTTAAAGTCCATGATTTTGATGTTAAAATTGACCTGCAGGTTCCCAACGCAGGTGAGGGCATCTTTGTGTACTGTGTTTGTTTTTGCTGTGTCTTTGGTTTTATATGGCTGTCTGTGTGTATATTTGTATGAGTAAAATTAGCGTATCTTTGTTGCAGAGGCCAAGTCTCTTTCGGTAAGCTCCAATGCTCTTCCAGTGAAGGATGGTGCTCCTCGCAGATCTCTGAACTTAGAGGACTACAAGAAGAGGAGGGGTTTGATCTAAATGGCCCCTTACTTAAGCCCACTTTTTGTGTGTGTGAGTGTGTGAGTGTGTGAGTGTGTGAGTGTGTGAGTGTGTGAGTGTGTGAGTGTGTGAGTGAGTGAGTGAGTGAGTGAGAGTAACTAAATATGAGTGAGTTAAAAAGGAAGTATGTTTGCGTGTTGGTACAAGAGACTGTCTATCCCAAAACAGAAAATATTCATAAAGCAGCAGAAGCATTTTTTTCTCAAAGGATATTTCCTAGAAGAAAGTAGTTTTTGCCTCATTATGTGCAACTACATACTTTGAATTGTGTTTTCTTCAGTTATTTTATATTTTTAACTTTCTGTCCTCATATGGAAGATTACATATTTTTGTCCTGTATTTTTAGTTCTTGTTTGAAAAGACCATGCTTGTGGATTATAATCTTGAACATGGACACTATCCTCTGACCGTAACGTTCTGTGAAACTTGAGGATATCTGGACAGAAAAAGAAACGGAGATAAGTTTTTCTTCATCATTAACACCAAATTTGTTTTTTCTAGACTTTTTTTTTTATTCAGTGTGAGGGCATCCATACCTGCAATCCAGTACAAGCTTACCAGCTGGTGATCTGTTTCAAAGCCAAAAAATATCTATTTTGAGCTCTCGCGGTTTCTTCAAACTTTTTGGAGACTATAGGAATCTGATACAGTGGAAACCGATGTTGACTACTTGTCAACAAATTTAATTTTTAAATGACATTGAAACCAACTGATTTAAAGTTAAACTTTTTCTATGAATGATTAAACTTGTTGCTTAATTTCTTTTATCTGTAGGTTTTGTTTATGGGATATCTCCCACTTATACTCCCAGAACAGATTCTAAGTGTTATTGATTGTGTCCATAGTCAGTTATTGTATTGATGTGGCATGCCATGTAAATATACAATTTGGAGTGAGTGCGGAAGAATAAAGAGGCACTGTTTCGTATAATTTGTGTCAGTCTCTTTTATTTCTAAAATGTGTTATTGATTATTTAGATATAGTAACAACAATAAGATTAGTTGTGTTTTAGACCCAGGACTGTAGGTTTCCAATTACTTGAATCAAGTATAAGATTTATTATTGGTGGAAATCTTAATTTCACTTGTTTTTCAATCCAAATAAATCTTTTCAGTTGCTTGCTTGGGCCTTCCTGAGAATGCAATTTCTGGTGCATTCACAAACATTTTGGCAGCAGAGCTGTATACTTTTTTGTCAATGATATGCATTTCATCGTCTCCACTCTGTATGTAATACATCCCCTAATTATTGGCCATGACTGAGTAATCAAATATGTTTGTTTGGAATTGTTTTAACCACAGATCAGTACTCAAATGTTTTTAAGAGACTATTTTACTAATCTTTACAAAAACGTGTAAAGATAATGGAAGAATTAATTCATTTAAATATTCTACTTCATGTAGAAAGTTGTTAATAGGTTTTTTAAATAAGGAGAAAAAGGGAAATAAAAAATCCACAGGCCCATTTTCTATCAGGCTTTGTAACGGGCGTTCTGTTTGGGGTCCTGCCTTACTTCCTGATCCCAGGGTCCACGTAGAGAAGATCAACAAGATCCTGCAACATGACAGACAATGATGAGACCTTAGTAACTTTTAACCAAATAGAATAAAAATTTATGTCCGCCAAGTAAACCTTCCCACTAGCTTTCTGGAGTATATTGGAACTGTTGATGTCATATTTGTTAATATAAAGCCTACTTACGGTAAGTAAATATACACTGTACTAGCAGGAGAGCTAACCTCTTTGCAAGCTTACTAGTACCAGCGAACGTTAGCCTGCAAGCCGCTTCAAAATCTTACCACTCTCACTTCGTACATTTTATCTTGCTTATCCATTTGTGTATCTTGCTCGATATTAGTCAATTTGCGTTTCTTAAAAATATTCCAATCAGTTTGCAGTTGTTCGTTACAACTGTAAGCTAGTTGACTAACCTAGACCCCTTGTCCAAGTCTAAGACTTGTCAGTGTGTATATATATATGCAATATATATATAGCGTGCAGCTACTTAGATCTGTACAAACTATGTCCTTTCAGATTTTTTTTGGCCTATTGATGAATGAATAAAGATTTACTTCACAAATACCTAGCGTTGAGACTCAACTGCAGTTGCACACCATGTACAGTACGGTCGAAAAACTGCCAATGATTCAATATTATTTTGTCACATTAGAATGCAGAATGTCTTGGTTTGCTGATTTGGCCGGGAAAGCCGAAGATTTCCTGAATAAAGTAGACCAAGGAGCTGCTACTGCCCTCACCATAAAGGAGCGCCGCACGTCTTTGGTCTCTTCATCTTTTGCTGGGGATCCTACTGACAATTACAGTAGCACAGGGTACAAGACTGAATCTTCTGTTACACAACATAACTATGCATCTTCCCATGATCCATCAAGTTACATTGCTGCTGCTGCTGCTGGGAAAATCAAGATGTCCAATGCCACCCAACTTGCTAGCATGACTAACGTGTCCTCCACTCCCTTGGGTTCTTCAAGCAGTGGTTCCAGCACCCTCAAAGTCTCCTCTAACTTTGTAAGGCCTGCAAAGCCCAGCGAGCCGGATGTGGACGATGACCTTCTCTTTGACTTCCTGAACAGCTCAGACCCCCCTGCAAACGAAAGAAAAGATGCCAGACGAGAGCCTCTGAGAGTGTCAGTCCCTGTTGAAGGGACCCAAAGTCCACAGCTTCCTTCGCTGGCTCCACTTAAAGTCCCCTCTGCGCCGCCTACTCCCCCTTCCATTTGTGGCTTGTCGAGGGCCTCGAGTCTCAGCTCTCTCTCTGTTCACAGTGTGAAGACATCAGAGGATGGCTCTGCTAAGGACCAAAGCCAAGGTACCAAAGTAAAATGTTGTTTTTCGATTATGTGAAGGTGTGTAAGTTGTTTTTAAATATTACTTTTATGATGTCCTGTTACTTGTGTTTTATAGGTTTTCCTAATATTATGTATCTTTGAAAATCTTTTTTGGGACTATCTAGTGGTTCTCACTCTCCTACTCTGTCTCTTTACCTTTCACCACCACAGACACCCCTGAGAGTTCAGATTCTGGGTTGGCTGTTCCCCAAGAGACTGCAGCTTCAGAGTCTGTTCCTCTTCCTCCCACAGAAGAGCCACAGAGCCAGGTGATGTCTAGCCTGCGTCTGGAAAACCAGCTCCTACGTAATGAGGTTACCTCACTCAACCAGGAGATGGCATCACTTATCCAAAGAGCAAAAGATATGCAGGAGGGTAGGTTTTAATAGAATTATGAATTAGGGATCAAAGAGCAATGACCGATATTGTGGAATTTCAGCCTGTTGTGATGGTTGATACCCTATGTAACTGTTTCTTAATAAGGATCCCTATGGTTTTGCTAATGCCATGCTTTTACATAGAATTGAACCGGGCTCGTCTACGTTCAGACAAATGGAACTCTGACCAATCTCGCAATGACCATACAGTAAGGGATCTTAGGTCACAGGTTGATGACCTCACAGAAACCCTCTCTGCAAAGGATGGGCAGCTTGCTGTCCTAAAAGTCAGACTAGATGAAGCAGATCAATTGCTGAAGTCTCGAAGCAGTGCGCTGGAGGAAGCACAAAATGAAAGGTCCAGGTAAGTTTTCATGAATTTGGCAAATCAAACAGATCTGGTCAAGTCTTTTCATTTTATAAAAGGTTATGCACAATGTTATCCTACATTCAGAATTCTGGAAGATCACACAGAGGGGAGCAGCATGCAGTCCCAAGCTCTGCAGAACATACAAGAGAGGCTGAGAGAGGCTGATATAACTCTCAGAAGGGAACAGGACAACTACCGACAGATGCAGGTAGGAGTTCATGCCCTCAAACACATAATGCCCACACAATCTAGGCTAGGCTTCAGATTTCATTATTATTTTAATATTCCATTCCAGTAGCTATACCGCTTATCCTATGCAGGGTCGCATATTTTAATATTAGTTTCTTAAATCCTAATAAATTGTTTGATTTGCTGACCGTCTTGACTGTTGCATGACTAAAGGTTCTATTTTGTTTTTTCCCTAGAGTGAGTATACCTCCCGGCTTGCCAAAGTAGAAGCTGAGAGGCAGACCTTGGCGGAAACTGTTACCACAGCAGAACGTCGAGCCGGAGAGGAGAAGAAGAAAGCTGAGGACCTCCAACAGCAGATGAAGAGTGCAAAAGCTGCAGCGGAAACTGCCAAACAGGAGCTACAAGACTACAAACACAAGGCATCACGCATTTTGCAGGTATCGAAGGTCCATTTTGATACTTTTCTGATTTATAATAATATATGGACAAAGATAATGCTGCAGTAATAACAATGTTGTCTCTTACATTTATCTCGTAACCTTAAAATATCTTACTTTTCTAACCTCGGCAATTGCCTGTATTTCTCTCTAATCAGTCCAAAGAAAAGCTGATCAGCAGTCTGAAAGAGGGCTCTGGCCTTGATACGCTGGATGGTTCTGGGGCAGCCACTCTGGAGCTGGAGGAGATACGACATGAGAAAGAGCTGCAGAGGGAGGAGATCCAGAAACTTCAGGGCCTAGTGCAGACACTACGCACAGAGATACAGGTTGGAGCATGGGGGATGATATCAATGTCTTCCTGCTTGTATGTCATGTTTTAGTATAACCTATGTGGTCGATGAGCTCCAGCTAAAAAAAACATAGATCTTTCACCACTTCCTTCATATATTTATCAGCTCTGAGTTAGATTGTTAACCAGGCTCTCATCTTTCATGTCATAAAGCTTTACGTACTGGTCAATTGACATTGTGATGGGAATAGACGGCTCCGTGGATGAAATCGAGTGTTCCGCTGCTTTCCAGGACTTGGAGAACCAGGCCATGAGTGAAGCTGAGACCTGGAGAGAGCAGCAGGGGGAGATTCAGGAGCAGCAGGCATTAGAGAACAGAGCAAAGCAGGAGCTTGAAGCTGAGGTGGAGCGCTACAAACAGGTGACATTTATTTTTGGGGGAATCATCTTGGTCGCTTCCACTGACAACTTAAAAATTCCACTGCATATGGAGAAAGGTAGGGTAATTTGTGTGCCTATGTCATCTGCTGACAGGAACTGCAGTATGTGGAGGAAGAAAACCACCGTGCCAAAAGCTCTCTCCAGAGCCGCATCAAGGACCGAGAAGATGAAATTCAAAAACTCAGGAACCAGGTAAACCTTTTACCTGAATTCAAACCTATTACATTAAGCAAAAAGGTTACTGATACATTATATTACAGCATACCTTTATGAACCTAACTTTATTTTAACTTGTTTGATCAGTTGACCAATAAGGCTCTTAGCAGTTCAAGCCAGTCAGAGCTGGAAAACAGGCTGCATCAGCTGACTGAGACGCTGATCCAGAAGCAAACGATGGTGGAAGCCCTGGGTACTGAGAAGAGCGCATTGGTCTTCCAACTGGAACGCCTGGAGCAGCAGCTGAAGAGCGCTCAGGGAGGACCATCTGGAAACCAGGCCATTAATATAGGGAACATAGAAGGGCCAGGTAAACCCTAAGTTATTTTTTTTTTAAACAAATTATTATTTTTATTAAAGAGGTAAAGTGAATTTATAAACCAAAACATGATAATAAAAATGGCTAGATCTGGATCTTTAAATACGATTTATTATTTGTTTTTCAGGAGAGGTTTTACAATCTTTTCAATGAAGCTGCTGAACTTAAATAAATAAATGAAAGTGTTTGTTCTTGATATCCTTTTGTTTACTTTGCAGGGGCACGGCAAAGGAACACGCCAGTCCTTTTCAGTGATCATGACAGCCAGGGAGTTTATGGCCAAGTACGCAAGGCGGCCAGCACCATTGACCGCTTTAGGTAAGTTATTACATCGGATTTCTATCCTTATCATAGAAAAGGATATAGCTTTTTGTTTTGCCAAATGGCCTGTGTAAGGCGTTCACAGTGTAAACAATGTGAATTATGTTTCTTTCAGCATCCGATTGGGAATCTTCTTGAGACGTTATC
The DNA here is from genome assembly GCA_026901105.3 of Galaxias olidus. Lineage (NCBI taxonomy): Eukaryota > Metazoa > Chordata > Actinopteri > Galaxiiformes > Galaxiidae > Galaxias > Galaxias olidus. Next base: position 32,272 of record JAPMUY010001848.1, read on the forward strand.
CTATGGCCAGGCTTTTTGTAATCCTATATATGGTAAGTGTTTGACAGAGAAACAAAAACTCACTTATAATTACTTTACATTAACAAGTAACACGTGGGTATACTGTAGATGGTAAATGCATACATTTTTTTGTAACGTTGCTCTTTAACTTTTTACCTTATTGCTATTATTCCCATCTGCATTGTTGTAGATTTGTTTTGTTTTTTATTCCGAATCAGACTATCTGTTTGTCTTATTCCTTCCATAGGCACTGCTTCACCTATGGGTTATGGTAGTTCTTCTGACATACTCACCTGAAATGCACCACGACCATCCCGGTGGGAGATAAAAAAAAAACGGTTTGGTGTTATTTAAGATTTGTGCTTCATTGCTTTCAATCGAAGGATGGAGGGAGCTACTGCAATAGGATTCAAGCCTACTTGGACATGGATCATGTTCTTCTGCACAGACCTGATAGTATGGAAAACAGACTTTGGATATTTTCCCCCTATATATTATACATTCTGTTCCAAACACGTAGTGGACAAGCTTACACCCGCTTGACAATAGCATTAAATTACAGCAATTATGCCATAATATCTTTGGGGATATTAAAGTTGATTTCACTTTTTTGTCATCTACCTTTTACCCTCATGTTCTGAAATCGATATTTTTTCTCTTCTGAAAAATGTATTTAACACTATGTAAAAAGAACAGATTCTTTTAATAAACTTAACTTACATGAAATTAAAATGTTTGAAGCTTTATTTTGATAGTATGATATAGAATAGTAAGTTTAATTTTATTTTTTCTGACCGATTTTCTACTTATTATGGATAATTCGTAAGTTATGACTTGACAACATCATGCATGCAGGATGTAGTAAATAACCCACTGCCGATTGGTGGACATTGGACTGAAATGTATCATGTTGGTCCTCCAGTATCCCACAATGCTGATCGCAAGGCTATCTTCTGTCCACGTCAAACCTGACAGCCCAGCCTGCTACAGTGCTAGCCAGACCGATTATGGAAACAGTCGAGGTGGCACCCGAGTCGCCATAACGTTAGATTTAACGGAGAAGAACAGACGAACACCATCACCTGTGCATTGCAATTTTCGTTTTAGCTCTATGGCTGTGTAACTACTTAATGATGGAAACTTGGCTTTCTGGTTTAGCAATCAAACACAGCAAGGGGAAAAGTATATCCAGCTGCTGCTAGCTAGCTAATTAGCTGAACTAGATAACTCACTCGGCTCTTCCCTAAAAACGCATTTAAAGGGAAAAAAATGTTTTGTTGACACGAAAGATTGAGCTTAGATGTGCTACATGTTTTCAGACAAAATTAAGATTGGAGGGGTGACAAAGATTGGCTACTACTTTTAACCTGGCTACATTTAGCTAGTTTGACAGCTGAGCTAGCTAGCTAGCTTCTCAGGCTTTGTTCTACTTTGTTTTTGTTTTTGAACTTTTGCAAGTATGTCGTCTTGGCTGGGTGGTCTAGGCTCTGGCCTTGGCCAGTCTCTTGGCCAGGTCGGGGGGAGTTTGTCCTCCATCACTGGACAAATATCGAACTTTACCAAAGATATGCTGCTAGAAGGTGTCGAAGAAGTTGGTGGTAAGACTTCGTTTGTTTGTTGGGTGCTGAACAAGTGATAAAAACCACGTTACTGTCCTGATGCTTTGTTCAATAAGTAGTCCGATATTTTGGCTAAATTGATGTACTGTATATCCCCTTACCCAAAATGCAAACCTGTTTATTTATCTAAGTCAAACAGGCTTTGACTGATAAACGTATGACACACTCAAGAGAACTTTGATCTTGGAGCTCCAACACAGAAACAAAACTAGGCATGATGTGAAGTCATATTACAATGCACTTTGGGTGGCTGGCTGTTATGAAATGATTCCTAGACTTGTTAATATGGTAGAGTAATGATCCAATGTTGAGAATGAGCAGTATCATGGAGAATTAGCAGAATCAGTTTGAAAAATATTCTCTGCAAGCTTTTTAATCTTAGATTTGTAATCACTGAGAAAGGATCCTCATTCCCGTTTAGTAGTTATTCATTACTCCAATGCCTTGTCTTATTTTACAGACGCTACCACTGAGCTGCATGTGTCAAATTCAAGGCTGGAGGAATTAGAGACTTCATTCCTTACCCAAAAGGCTGAGGTGAGGATCTTCTTTTCTTTCAGAATCTATCACTACATCTTTCTTTCATCTTTCATTTTCTGTACACAATTAGATTTGGGGTTGAGTAAAAAAAAAAAAAAAGAAGCCTCTAATTTATATTATTTTTGTTTAATTAATCTCTTATTTTCTTTCTCTCTCTCTCTCTCTCTCCCTGCCTTCCTCTCTCTGCTGCAGTACGAGCGACTCAGGAAGATTCATGCAGAGCTGGAAGAGAAACTAGAGGCCGCAGAGATCCAGATTAACCAGCAGTCCGCAGATTATAGAAGCATGTTGCAGCAGAAAGATGTATGGACACATAAATAAGTTATAGACACTGTCACTGGCATATGCAAACAAAAGCATAAGTCCTCATTATTGAGGACTTGATGTTATGTTTTGTCTATTTGCTTTGGGGTCATGCACTGTATTATCCTTTTCTTGAATGTCTCTGCCATCGTTTGTCCATTCAGGTCGAGATCAGTCACCTGAAAGCACGCCAGAGATGTCTTCAGGAGGAAGTGCAGAACCTGCAGCACTCTGCCCAGTCAGCGTCTTTCGAGCCTGCTGTGCTTCCTGTGGCCACGACTTCTGCCACCACTACCACTACCTCGTCCTCCTTCCTGCCACATCCCTCGGGCTCCCATCGGGGTTTCCATGGAGACGAGATGGACCTCAGTGATGTCATCTGGTCTCAGCAGGAGATCAACCGGCTGTCAACAGAAGTTATGCGTCTGGAGTCAGAGGTCACCCACTGGAAGCGAATGTCTCAGGTAGCTGGGCTGGTGATTTGTCACAGCTGAGGGAAGTTCCAAACACCCTTCAATAACGCTGTTTTAAGAACATTTGAACTATTTTGAATTATATGAGGACTAACTACTGTGTTTTTGTAGGCATCAAAGACACCAGGAACAGGAAATGGTGATCAGAGTGAAATAACGCTACAACGGACTATTAAGGTGTGCGCTTGACTGAAATAAGTGTCATGGCTGCAATCGTTTCATTTTTATTTTTACGTTGCTGATGAATGTATTTTAAATACAGAAAGTGTGAATCAAAATCAGGATGACACTGAGACTCAATGCAGCTTTTTTTGTGAAAAGGAGCTGAGAGAGCAGATGAGTCGGGAGGTGGATGAACATCAACATGAGTTAACCGCAATACAGGATGCCCAGCGACAGAAGCTAGCAGAGATCACTCGCCGTCACAGAGACGAGCTGGCCGAATATGAGGAGAGGATAGAGGAGCTGGAGGAACAGATCCAGAATGGTGAGACTCTTTGAATTCTAGTGTCTTTATGTGTCCATATTGGTTTGAAGTGTAGTGTGCAAAATTTGGGTTTATTTATTTCTACTTTCTGTGCCACAGCCGCGCAATAATTTAAAATGTTTGTATATTTCGCGTCATGGTTTCTGACGTAACATGAAACTTTGTTGGTTTGGGGAAAAAAATTTAAACATATCAATATGCCAATAATTTATGGTAAACGCATTTATTAGTTTTCCCGCTCGTATTATGACCTATCATACATACTGTTCTCTAATGAGTTAGATTTGTAGTATTACGCTCACCTTTACCTTGCTAGGTGGTGGTCAGCCTAGCTTCCCTGTAGATTCCTCCAAACTGCTCGGTCTCGAGAGTACCGTCCAGTCTCTGCAGGAAGAGGCGGAGCGATGGGAACAACAGGTACGAGAGTTGACGTCCAGCCTTCAGGGGGCAGAAAAGAAAGAAGGTACCCTGCAGCTGCAGAAGGACGAGGCCCAAGCTGAGAACGCTGAGCTGCTGCAGAACTACACTCGTCTGCAGGCCTCGGTGACAGAGCTACAGACCCGGGTACAGGAGCAGGAGGGGAAGGCCTTGCATAAAGTCCAGCAAGACCATGAGATCCAGGGGCTGAAGAAGACTCTTGCAGGTAACACAGTTCACTGATGAATGTGTAGAAAATCTCCATAGTTGTGACTTTATCATCATCATCATCTTCATCCGCTTTGTCCGGGGTCGGGCCGCGGAGGTAGCAGTTCCAGCAGGGCATCCCAAACTTCCCTTTCCCGGGCCACATTAACCAGCTCTGACTGGGGGATTCCAAGGCGTTCCCAGGCCAGTGTGGAGATATAATCCCTCCACCTGGTCCTAGGTCTGCCCCGCGGCCTCCGCCCAGCTGGACTTGCCTGGAACACCTCCCTAGGGAGGCGGCCAGGTGGCATCCTTACTAGATGCCCGAACCACCTCAACTGGCTCCTTTCTACGCAAAGAAGCAGCGGCTCTACTCCGAGTCCCTCACGAATGGCTGAACTTCTCACCCTATCCCTAAGGGAGATGCCAGCCACCCTCCGGAGGAAACTCATTTCCGCCGCTTGTATCCGCGATCTCGTTCTTTCGGTCATGACCCACCCTTCATGACCATAGGTGAGAGTAGGAATGAAGACAGACCGGTAGATTGAGAGCTCCGCCTTCTGGCTCAGCTCTCTCTTCGTCACAACGGCGCGACAAAGCGACTGCAACACCGCACCCGCTGCTCCAATTCTCCGGCCCGTCTCTCGTTCCATTTTCCCCTCACTCGAGAACAAGACCCCGAGATACTTGAACTCCTTCACTTGGGGTAAAGACTCATTCCCTACTTGGAGTAGACAATCCATCGGTTTCCTGCTGAAAACCATGGCCTCAGATTTGGAGGTGCTGATCCTCATCCCAGCCGCTTCACACTCGGCTGCGAACCGATCCAATGAGTGCTGCAGGTCGCAGACCGATGATGCCATCAGGACCACATCATCTGCAAAAAGCAGTGATGCAATCCTCTGCCCACCAACCCGCAGCCCTCCTCCCCCTATGCCGTGAGATCCTGTCCATGAATACCACAAACAGGATAGGTGACAAAGCGCAGCCTTGGAGGAGGCCAACCCTCACCGGAAACGAGTCCGACTTCCTGCCGAAGACCCGGACACAGCTCTCGCTTTGGGAGTACAGAGATTGGATGGCCCTAAGTAGAGACCCCCTCACCCCATACTCTCGCAGCACCTCCTTCTCCAAATCCACAAAACACGTGTAGACCAGATTGGCATACTCCCAGGCCCCCTCAAAGATCCTCGCGAGGGTAAAAAGCTGGTCCGTTGTTCCACGGCCAGGCCGGAAACCGCATTGTTCCTCCTCAATCCGAGGTTCGACTATCGGTCGAACCCTCCTTTTCAGTACCCTGGAGTATACTTTCCCGGGGAGGCTGAGTAATGTGATGCCTCTGTAGTTGGCACACACTCTCCGGTCCCCCTTTTTGAACAGGGGAACCACCACCCCGGTCTGCCACTCCTTAGGTACTGTCCCCGACTTCCACGCAATGTTGATAAGACGTGTCATCCATGACAGTCCCTCAACACCCAGAGCCTTCAGCATTTCTGGGCGGATCTCATCAACCCCTGGGGCTTTGCCACTGTGGAGTTGTTTGACTACCTCAGTGACCTCCGCCAGGGAGATTGATGCTGATCCCCCATCATCCTCCAGCTCTGTCTCTACTATATAGGGTGGGTTTGTCGGGTTCAGGAGTTCCTCAAAGTGTTCCTTCCACCTCCCAATCACCTTGTCAGTTGAGGTCAACAACGTCCCATCCTTACTGTATTAAGCTTGGATGGTTCCCTGCTTTCCCCTCCTGAGGTGTCGGATGGTCCTCCAGAACCGCTTTGGTGCCAGCCGAAAGTCCTTCTCCATGGTTTCTCCGAACTCCTCCCACACCCGCTGCTTTTCCTCTGCCACGGCCGAGGCTGCAGTCCTTCGGGCCTGTCGGTACCTTGCAACTGCCTCCGGAGTCTCCCGGGATAGCATGTCCCGGAAGGCCTCCTTCTTCAATCGGACGGCTCCCCTGACCACCGGTGTCCACCAGGATGTTCGAGGGTTACCGCCCCTTGAGGCACCTAAGACCTTGAGACCACAGCTCTCAGACGCAGCTTTAGCAATGGAGGCTTTGAACATTGCCCACTCCGGTTCAATGCCCCCAGCCTCCACAGGGATGCCAGAGAAGCCCCGCCGGAAGTGTGAGTTGAAGGCCTCCCGGACCGGGGACTCCTCCAGACGTTCCCAGTTCACCCGCACTACACGTTTGGGCTTACCAGGTCTGTCCAGGGGCTTCCCCGCCACCTGACCCAACTCACCACCAGATGGTGATCAGTTGACAGCTCTGCCCCCCTCTTCACCCGAGTGTCCAAAACATATGGCCTCAGGTCCGATGATACGATAACAAAATCGATCATCGACCTTCTGCCTAGGGTGCTCTGGTACCAGGTACACTTATGAGCATCCTTATGTTCGAACATGGTGTTTGTTATGGCCATTCCATGACTAGCACAGAAGTCCAATAACAAGCCACCACTCAGGTTCAGATCAGGGAGGCCGTTCCTCCCAATCACGCCTCTCCAAGTGTCTCCATCATTGCCCACATGTGCGTTGAAGTCCCCCAGCAAGACTACAGAGTCCCCCTCAGGAGCCCCATACAAGGCTCCATCCAGGGTCTCCAAAAAGGCCGAATACTCCGAACTGCTGTTCGGTGCATAGGCACAGACAACAGTCAGAGTTTTTCCCCCCATGACCCGCAGGCGTACGGAGGCGACCCTCTTGTCCACTGGGGTGAACTCCAACATAGAGGCACTTAGCCGGGGACTTGTGAGTATCCCCACACCAGCCTTGCGCCTCTCACCCTGGGGAGCTCCGGAGAAGAATAGAGTCCAACCCCTATCCAGAAGTGAGGTTCCAGAGCCGAGGCTGTGCGTAGAGGTAAGCCCCACCAGATCCAGCTGGTAGCGCTCCACCTCCCGCACAAGCTCCGGCTCCTTCCCTCCCAGAGAGGTGACGTTCCACGTCCCCAAAGCCAGCCTCTGCCACCCGGGTCCGATCCGTCGAAAACCTCTGCCTTCACTGCCACCTTTCTGGCAGCGCACCCGACCCCCTTGGTTTTTCCCGCGGGTGGTGAGCCCACGGGACAGAGAAGGTGAGATGTTGGTGTTGTCCACGTTGCTTTTTCGGGCTATGCCCGGCCGGGCTCCGTGGCAAGCCCGGCCACCAGGCGCTCGCTGACGGGTCCTCCTCCTGGGCCTGGCTCCAGAAGGGGACCCCGGGCTTCCTCCGGGCTGGGTATCATCCTCTCTTATAGTTTTATCCATGAGGGTTTTTGAACCATTCTTTGTCCGGCCCCTCACCCGAGACCAATTTGCCATGGGAGACCCTACCAGGAACACAAGGTTCCAGACAACACAGCCCCCAGGTTCATAGGGACACACAAACCTCTCCACCACGATAAGGTGATGGTTCCCGGAGAGGAGTTCTGACTTTATTTTATAATAATATGCAGTTTAAGACTATTGTACAACGTAGAATATAATCGTGAAGGATACATTTTTTCATTATGCCTAGATTTGTATATTTCAGTTATTCTGCTTATGTGATTGATTTGTTGTAAATATCTATATGCTCTTTGACAGGAGCGGAAGAAGAAATATTGAGACTGAAAAGTGTAATTGAGGTATTTTTATTTTTTATTTTAATTGCCTTTATACTTTGTTTAATCCTATTCCCATGGAGTTCTTTGCTATTTTTGATGATGCCATTTTTATTATATATTTTTTATATCAAACAGAGTGAACCAAAGGCAGAAGTTGAACATGCAGATATCCTAGAGCTTAACACTGTGATTGGTTCTTTGAGAAAAGAAAAGGAGACATTGGAACAGGAAAAGGTTAGTTTGTTTTTTATTTAAATGTTTTGATATCACTACTTGATCAGATTTTTGATTTTCTTTATATATACATTTTTTATTCAAGGAATGAAAGACATTTGTCAATGCCGCGTATCCAAATCAATAGACCCCCCTTGTCTGTCTTTTGGTATTCATAAACAATAGACGGCGGCGAATGTTTCTTTTGAACTGGACGTTTTAAGTTGATTGCAATGCTTTCTGATCCACTTGCATAACAGTGGGTTTATTCTGGTTATGAAGGATCACTGACGCATTCTGGTAGTTATCATGCTACATTTACTCCCAACATACAACGCACTGCTTCAACTGTATTGAAATAGGCCATGCCTTATTTTTTTATTGTAATGTTTTTACAATTTAAGGTAAATCTGAAGGAGAGACTGAAAACTGCAGAAGATAGAGTAGACAGTGTTGATGGAGGGCAGCCCAGAGATGGAGAGTTGGAAGACCTTAGGGCTGAGCTGGAGAAGAGGGAACAGACCCTTAGGGACAACCAGGAGGAAAGAGACACTCTGCTCTCAGAGCTGGAGGAACTGGACACACAGAACCAGGAAGCTACACAGGTAAAGTATGTCCATACTGAGTGCCAAATTTAAAGCAGGCTGTTTTTAGCGTAGCATCTTCTCCTTTTAGAAAAGAAGACGACTATATGGGGTCGGTAGTACTAGTAATAGATTATAGGAGTAAGGTATTTTAGCACACATACATAAAAATAATCTTATCCACCCACCTTTATGGTGTCGAGGTTCAGACCAGAATAAATCTCTAGCTGGTTTCTATTTTTAAATACGGTACATTAGCAATGCATTAGTAAGCCTAATACATTAAGACCAATTCAAACAAACAAAAGTTTATTTATATATTTAGTCTTTAGTTACAGCAAACTAAAAATGTTTTTAAATGACTTATCTTCTTGTTTTGTTTTTATTTTCTTTTCTCTAGCATTTCATCTCGGTGAAAGATCAGCTCTCGGGGCAGCTGAAGAATCTAGAAGCAGAAGTGGCCACGCTGTCTTCTGAGCTCAGCAACACTAAAGATCAGAAGGGCTTGCTGGAGCAGGAGCTAGAGTCCCAAAAGGCAAAACTGAGTCAGAGTGCTTTTACTTTAAACGACTTGCACATGGGCAGACAGCAGCTTGAAAGCACGGTGAAGGAGCTTAGAGAGGCACTCGGCCATGCACAGGAACAAACAAGAGAGAGGGGCAGGGAAGTGTCCGAGCTCCAGAGAACTCTACAGGAAAAGGAGGAGCAGCTCTCTTCTGCAAGAGCAGAGCTTTGTCAAGCCAGGGAGAGTGGGAACGAAGGGGAATCAAAGAGTGAAGATTTAGAGAAGGAAAGGGTTATTTCAGACCTCAGAAGAGAATTAGCAGAAATAAGGAACTCCCAGGAGAAGGTAATGTCGGAAGACTACGAGATGAAGATGGAAAACAGGAAGTTGAGTGAGGAGTGTGAGCAGTCTAAAGAGACTGCGGTGGAACTGAGCCGGCAAATGAAGGAAGGCCAGGCCGCTCTGAACAGAGCTGTCCTGGAGAAGGACACTCTCATTGAAGCTCTCAAACTGCAGAAGAGCCAGCTGGAGGGAGACCTTGGCCATGCTGAGAGGTCTCTGGCAGAACAGGCCATACAATACCAGCAGACCGTTGAGGAAATGACTCGAGCCCGGTCCATGGACGCCACGGCTCTACAGACTGAACACGAGAGAGCCATCAAGATCAACCAAGAGAAGGACCTGGAGATCTCCCAGCTGAGGAGGGAGATCGAGCAAATGGCCTCCGACCACAGAGACACCAACGAGATGCTCTCCATCACTGTCGCCGGGCAGAGGCAACTGACCGACCTGCTGCAGGAGAAGGACTCCTTCATGGAGACGATCAAGCAAAACGCAGCCGACGTGCAGAGGGAGATGGAGAGCGGTGTCCAGATAGCCACCCAAGAGGTACAGGCCCTCCGGCAGTTTCTGGAGGAGAAGGACAGGCAGCTGGGTGGGATGAAAGAGGAGAACAGCCACCTGAAGGAAGAGTTTGACCGTTTGAGGGACCAGCAGAGCAGGTCGCAGCCCCTTGCCGAGCCCCGGACCCTTGACATCATCACGGAGCTAGAAACCGAGATCGCCCAGCTCAAGTCCTCTAGGGATGCCCTGGAAGAGGAGGTGCAGACCCTGAGGGGAACCAGCGAGGAGCAGCGGGCCTCTCTCCTCTCCTCCCAGCAGTCGCTACAGGCACAGCAGAGTGAGCTGCAGCAGTCCCACTCCCGCCACGAGCAGAGCATTCTTAACTACGACAGGCTGATCCAAGCTCGGGATCAGGAGATTGCCCATCTCCAACAGGTAATGGGAGGGCTCAACCAGCAACGCGGGGCCCCCACCGAACAACAAACACCTGTTCAGGAGGTGGTTATTCTCCAGGAAGACAAGACCCAGCAGTCTCTGAATGGGGAGAATGGGAACGAGAAGCACGATCTGTCCAAGGGGGAGATCGAAAGGCTAGTGAAGGGCATCAAAGAAAAAGAGACGGAAATTAGCCAGCTCAACGAGAAGAACGTGTGTTTGACCAAGCAGCTGGACCAGATGGTGGTGTCCCGCGACGAGATGGGGAAGCTCTCTCAGATGGTCCTACAGAAAGACCTGGAGATCCAGGCTCTGCACGCCCGAGTGTCCTTGGGCGGTGCGAGCCACAACCAGGACCTACTGTCACTCCAGCAGTATGTACAGGCTTACTCGGTGGAGAGGGAGCAGCTTCTGGGCGTGCTGAACGAGAAGACCAGGGAGAACAGCCAGCTCCGCTCGGACTACCACCGCATCATGGACATAGTGGCAGGCAAGGAGGCGGCTCTGCTGAAGCTCCAGCAGGAGAACCAGCGCCTCTCCACCATGAGCGACCCTTCGGGCAGCCAAGAGATGTTCAGGGAAACGATCCAGAACTTGTCTCGCATCATCAGAGAGAAGGACATCGAGATTGACGCTCTGACGCAGAAGTGCCAGACCCTGGTGTCCGTGCTGCAGGCGTCCGGTGCAGGCGGGGCAGACTCTGGCGGCGTGAGCAGCAACCAATTTGAGGAGCTCCTGCACGAACGGGACACGTTGAAGCAGCAGGTGAAGAAGATGGAGGAGTGGAAGCAGCAGGTGATCACCACGGTGAAGAACATGCAGCACGAGTCGGCCCAGCTGCATGAGGAGCTGATCAAGCTGCAGGGACAGGTGTCGGCAGACAGCGACTGCAGCTCCCAGCTGTCGGTGGACTACTCCAGGCTCATCCAGAGCTACGAGCACAAGGAGAGGAGGCTAGGGAGTCTCAGCCAGGAGCTGGCCCAGGTCCAGCAGACCATCAGCCAGCTCAGCAGCACCAAAGACGCCCTCCTGGGCAAGCTCGATACTGTAGGTCAGACGCCAGAGGCTGCGCTGTCTGAGCAGATGTCCATGCCTGTCGTTGCAGCTGAGCCTCCAAGCCAACTGGGGGCAGTAGCACCAGGAAACAATGAGGGCCTGCAGCAACAGATACAAAGAATGAAAGTGTTGCTGGCCGAAAGAGAAACGACAATCAGGACTCTGCAGGAAAACAACCACCGGCTCTCCAACTCGGCGTCCGCGTCTGAGAGTGAGCAGCGAGGACAGGCAGAAGAGGCGAGGCAGGTCAGGGACAGGCTGGACGCCCTGCAGAGGTCTGTCAGAGAAAAGGACCTTCTGATCAAGACCAAAGGAGACCAGCTGAGTCACGTTAGCGAGTCTCTGCGTAACCGAGAAAACGACAACGAGGTGCTGAAGCAGGCGGTGACCAACCTGAAGGAGCGAGCCCTCATCCTGGAGTTGGACGTGAGGAAGCTGAAGGAGGAGAACGAGCTGGTGGCCACGCGCTCCAGGGAGAAGGAGTCGGAGTTCCGGGCGTTGCAGGAGACCAACATGCAGGTGTCTCTCCTGCTGAGGGAGAAGGAGTTTGAGAGGAGCTCAATGAGCGAGAAGGCCGAGGCCATGGAGAAGATGCTTAAGGACAAAGAACAGGTTAAACTTGAAATTATATTTAACCCTCACCTAAACCTTTTTTATTTTCACTGATGAAAACGCTATGGATTCAGTGCATTTAAGAGACTACTTTCTATTAACCTTAATGGAGATCAAAGGCTTAATTGTGATCTTTACTCTAATATCTAATAGGGAAAATCCGGTGAGCTGAACCAGCTATTGAATGAGATGAGGTCCATGCAGGGGAAAGCGGTGGCCTTCCAGCAGGAGAGAGACCAGTTGATGTTGGCGCTCAAACAGAAACAAATGGAAACCACTGCAGTACAGTCTGAAGTACGATGCTGGGTGTACTAAATAGTCCAATACAATACTTTTCCACACGTTGCTATATTATATAGAATTGATTAACGTGTATATTCAGCTACTTTTAGTTTATTGAAGGTAATTATCAAAGTTATAACTGAAAGTTATTCATAATCTTTCATATAGACGTGTGATATGAATGTGCCTTTTCTTTTCTTCTAAACCCCCCAGCTGCAGCATGTGAAGGACAAAGAGCAGCGCTCTAAGTTGGAGCTGGACCGACTGCGTAATCACCTGCTGGACATCGAGGACTCGTACACTCGAGAGGCCATGGCTGCAGAGGACAGGGAGGCGGACCTACGCAAGAGGGTGGCACTGCTGGATGACAGACTGGCCACTTCTTCAAGTGCAGTGGAGAATGCCAGGTACGCCTAGTGCAGCAAAACTGTATCCTGTGATAGTGAATGTGATTTAGGCATATTACCCCTGAACCAAGCTATAGGTGGAGCAATATTGTGTATCACCTATTTCTCTTTACCTCTGCAACGTTGTGCCTTTCTCCTGTCCCCTCCCCCCTGCCTTGTGCAGTCTGCAGGCCAGCATGCAGGTGGAGTCCCTGCAGGAGCAGCTGAGTGGAGCGGTAAGGCAGAGAGACGAGGCTTTGATCCAGCTTCACACCTCCCAGGAGCAGGTCAACCAGTACGCAGTGTCTCTGACCAACCTGCAGATGGTACTAGAGCAGTTCCAGCAAGGCAAGCAGCGCTGTCTCTACTTGTCACAGCGAATTGTTTCCCTATTGAATCGTACACTGCTAAAGAGCCCATATGCAGTAGCATGAAGCTGTCTGAACTGATTATCTTTAATAGTTCCTTATGTTGCAAAACACATTTCCTCAAATGCAAGCTATTAGTTTAGTTTTCCCTACTGTGCTAGCCATGCCAAAGGGCTCAAAACACATAATCTATAGCAATATTAACAAAAAAGGTAAGAAAATTCGGATTCATAGTAACTCTGTCAGTTTGGAAATGGAAAAGCCAGAAAATTAAGCTGGCACCGATTAGCCCTGCTTCGTGCACACATGTAGTGAAAATCAGGCTTTTGTGTTGAAAATTAGTGGCATTTAATAGTTGTTTAATAAATAAGCAGAGTGACTAAAGTGTTATTTCTAAAACCAATCCTCTCCTTTTTTGTAACTTTCAGAAGAGAAAGCCATGTACTCATCAGAGCTCGACAAGCACAAGAGGGAGAAGGATGAGTGGAGAAGAAAAGCCCTACATCTGGAGGACAGAGCGTCCTCTCTTCAGGTACCTTACCTGATACTAACCCACGTATCACACACACTCATTAACGTTCTAAATCTGTCCAGTTATCACTCGTGGGTTCAACCTAGGTCTGATGTGAACAGAAAATGACATCGCCTTTGTTAGATACACAATGAGGAAAGAGTGGATCCCCTTTTAAAATCCTGTGGTGAAACTAAGTAAAATATACAGTATGTTGACAAAAAAAAACAACTTATAATCGAGCTTCTCCTTTTGCCTCCCTGTGTCCCAGATTAACCTTGATGAAGCCAATGCTGCTCTAGACTCTGCCTCTCGCCTCACTGACCAGCTGGACCTGAAGGAAGAGATGATTGAAGACTTGAAGAGACAAAGTGAGTGATGCCATTGTGGTTGGATAAGATGATCTGGGCTAGAATTACAAAATGTATTTCATACTTCAAACACGTAGTAATGAGGGTGCATAGACATCTGTGCATGTAAGTGATAGCATTTAAAACTCAGATTTTCGTTTTGGACCAACAGGTATCTTCACATATCTCCTTAGCAGATTTATATCTTGGACTCCAATACCTTTGATACCATGTGCTCTTTTCACTTTAGACCGTAACGAACGATATGCATTTTTGTGCTATACAAAAATGCGGCCTTTCTCGGCATGTATATTTTTTCTGTTCTGATTCTCAAGTGTTTTCTGAGCAATTTGGCTCTTATTTCTAATTTATTTTTGCTGGTTTCATTTGAATCATTTTTTTGTGCCTTTTAAAAGGCATTTCTTTTCATTATTGAAAGAAACATTTCACATGTTCTTATCAAAGGCAAAATCATAGAATAAATCATATTATAACAGCTTTGAATTCCTCCTGGGTGAATTTTCCCACATCGTTCTTTGTGTTTGTCTTTTCTGATTTCACGCCTATCAGTTTCAGACATGTGTCATTACGTCACACAAAATACTCCGACTGCGGCGTTATATTTATTTATTTCTTTTTCACTTGTCAGCTTTTAGAGCTCTACTGTACCTTTCCTGTCATCGGTGAGCTTATTTATTTGTTTTACATGTAAGGCAGTGAAACCGTTAAACAGGGGACTCTTAATGACGAACTGTGAGCATATCGTGATCTGTCACTTCACTGATGACAGAGGTTTTCTTTGGCATTCTTTACAAAAATGTACGCACTATGAGAGAGTGAGACTTAACTCGGGGGGGGTGTGTGTGTGTGTGTGTGTGTGTGTGTGTGTGTGTGTGTGTGTGTGTGTGTGTGCGTGCGTGCGTGCGTGCGTGCGTGCGTGCGCGCGTGCGTGTGTGTTTTCTTTGTAGTGGACCTGCGACAAGAGATGTTGGAAGAGGCCCAGAAGAAACTAATGAACCTTCTTAACAGCACAGAAGGCAAGGTAGACAAGTAAGTTGCACATTCCATTTTTAATGAAATTTCAAATTGCTCTCGCAGTTGCATACAAAGATAATTGACAGACACAATATGACATTCCAGATATGAAACCCTTTTTTTTCCCTATGCTCCATCACGTATAAGTTAGTGAAAAGTCAATGAATTGAATCATACGCAGTCAATTCACCAGTAGTTGTACATTGTTGTTTTTGCCTTCAGGGTTCTCATGCGTAACCTGTTCATGGGCTACTTTCACACACCTAAGAACAAGCGACACGAGGTGCTGAGTCTTATGGGAAGTGTGCTGGGACTGGACAGAGATGAAGTTGACAAGGTGACCAATTTCCTCCAATGGTACTCGTTTGTTATTGGTACAGTGAATAAATCCAGTTCTATAGACTTGTGAAAATAACATTACACATAAATGTGTAACCTTTTGGAGACTTCACTATTAAAGCATTATTTCAGGAGTGTACCGGTTTTTACCAGTGCCGAAGGGAAAATATTTTATATCCATTTGATTTTTTTTTGACTTAATGTATAATATAATTGCATGTGTTCAATAGGGGAAATGTTTTTTGCTGATAAAGATAAAAAAAGGCATTATTCCAAGGTAACTAACAATTAGTCAACAAAATCTTCTCCAATTAAATGGCTGCTGGGGACATCTTCCTCATTTTATGTTTGATTGGTCTATTACTTAGTTGAACTTGCACGGCTCACTGAAGTTAACCTCAAATCTCAAAGTCTGATCCTAATAACTTCAGCAGCCCCTGAATATTGAGTCTTGAGTCTTGAGTCTTGAGCCACTAAGAAAGCATTTCCTTATCCAGAGCCGCTGGCAGGGTTCCTATGGGAACCAACCCAACTATTCCAAGCATATTACCCAACAGCCTTAAAGAAAAACAGATTGGAGTAGATGTGAGGGCTAAATACAATTACAACTCCTGTGAAGACCAGGCTTTTATTACCCGGGAGATTGTTCCACCTCATCACTTTTTTCCCCCTCATTTCCTATTCATCCCATTGAAAACTTTCCACTAAAGGCGGTGTTTACGACCTTAAGTATCTCCCCCTAGACGAAGCCTCTTTCCAGACTGGCTCTCAGCCGAAAGCCAAAGCCTTCCTAGTTTTAATTTTTTGAGGATTATGTTTTTATTTGTTTAGCACCCAAAGGAATTCTTGAAATGGCTCACTGGGTCAGATTGTTCATGGTGTTATTTTCTGCTTAGCACTGCTTAAGGAAATTGATCTTTGATCCGTTCCTGAAATTGTGATAATAACTCACTTTCTTCCTTGATTTACAGCCATGGACTAATTGAGCAAACCAAAAAAAGTATTGAGTCACTTGTAGCCAGGATCAATGTCTTCACTGTCCCTGGCAAATGTCTAATCAGACCAGGAAGTTCCCGTAGCCTCTGGGCCCTTATGGCCGTGTGTCCACTGAACTCATCGCTGCACTTTCTTTGCCCTTTTAGATGCTGACAGAGGACGGACGACAATCCGGCTGGATGTCCAGCTGGCTGGGAGGCAGAGCAGTACAGAGTGTCCCCAACACCCCTCAAAGACCCACCAGTGGCCAAGGCTTTAACACAGTAAGTGCATGGGTATTCGCATGCAATGGAGAGTGGGAGGAAAATCCAAACGGAACAATCTCCTTTTCTCCCTCTGTCCCCTGTCTGCCCAGTCTTTGTTTCCTAATAGTGTGTTCCTTTTTGCTTCTACAGTCGTTCTCCGAGATGTTTGTGAAGTTCCTGGAGGTGGAGTCCACACCAGCCCTGCCCCCACCTAAGATGTCCATGTTGGACATAAAGACTCTGGGTGCCCCGCCCCCTGGAAGGACTACCAGCAGCGCCGCAATGCCTGCAGCAGGTAACTAAAGACCCCTCTGGGAGTTAAGGGAAGCCTGTGTGTTTCTGTCATGCTTAGTAAAGCGTGTTTAAAGCATATTACTTTCACTCTGTCACCTACCACCGAAAACAAGCAAAGGTTTATTTAACCTCTGAGATTTATGTGACTCTAATGGATTTATATGGTTGTCTGCTGATGTCTTAATGGGATAATTGTTTTGTTATGTGTGACTGGATGTCTTTTAAAAGATCACAATTTAAATAATGGTTATAGAAACTGTCACGAGCCCTCCTATGTGCAAGCAATAAATGTTGTTGTTTTTTTATGTCGAATTACCGTAGAAGTCAATAACTTGATATATCAACCATTTTCTTTTCATTAAAAAAAAGGGGCAGCAGCCAGCAAGAGAGCGGGAGATTCCAACCCCTTTCTGGCTCCGCGCTCGGCAGCCGTGCCTCTTCTGGGCTCAGGCGGTGGGAGCAGCGGAAGTGCCGGAGGAGGCCAACACCTCCTCATGAAGCCCATCTCCGAGGCCTTGCCCACCTTCACTCCCGTGCCCGTCTCTGCCGAGAGCAGCGGCGGCGCTGTGCTAAAGGACTTACTCAAACAGTGAACGGCGCCGTGTTGTCAACGTTAGTTGTTAAAATCTCTCTCTTTCTGTCCAACTGCAAAGGTAGAAACACTAAAAGGACTGAGGTTACGCGACAATTTGAAGTTGAAGCTGGATCGTAACAGTCTCGAAAATGGCTTTAACACCCAGAAATACATTACATGCCTCTGTCTTATTTGATTTATGATTCAGTTGCAAAGTTCTATTTTATTGCAACAGTTTAATTTGGCAGTTATTGTTCTATGCAAGTGTTCCCTTTAATGAGCTGTTAAAGCGTTGAAGCCTCAACATTGTTACATTGCCCAGATTGGACCTTAAAGGGGGAAAACTTTAGTTTTTTTGTGTGCAGCAGTGCAATAATTTAAT
Source organism: Galaxias olidus (assembly GCA_026901105.3). NCBI lineage: Eukaryota > Metazoa > Chordata > Actinopteri > Galaxiiformes > Galaxiidae > Galaxias > Galaxias olidus. Next base: position 49,914 of record JAPMUY010001848.1, read on the forward strand.
CTCTTCTGAGTGCGTGCATATAGCTATTTTTACATCAGAACTACAGATTGTCTGTATTTTTCTTTCTTTGTTGGGGCATTTTATACCTTATTTTAGCCATATAGTGTACTCTGCCTGATGCAAGGTTGGCCTCAAACTCTCTGGCCCCAAAGGAGCTTGGAGATTTATGTCGCTTTCTACATCTGTTAAAACCATTCAGACAGATATTTCTACAAAAGCTGGTCTTTTCCAGACAGTCTGACTGTGATAGGGCGACATAGCATTGGGATTATTACCAAAATTGTGGGCTGTGGTTTGATCAGATGATTTGACTTTACGACAGTGCTATTATATAGTGATATGTATGAAAAAGTCACCAATTTACATATTTATGGGCACTTAGGAAGTTCTGCAAGTACTATCCAAGTGCCTACATGTTTTGCTATTTAGAGCAGATTGATTTGTAAATGATTAATATAAATATATATTTACAAATTGTATAATAAAAAAAACTGCACATTATAGAACGGTTTACACACAATGAAAGCTAACGGTGTGAAATGACTGCCCTGCATCCTCCTATGGATATTTACAATCTTCTGATGCAGAATGTATGAACAGTTTTCTCTGATGGTGAATAAACCAAATGTATACATTGTAAGGTTCCTCACAGCAAAAGAAAGTATAGATTTTATAGTTTTACAAATCTGAAATTCAGAAAGGTTTAAAACTGATAAAACATGTTTAATGGGAGAATACATAATCGGGTTTAGTGCCATGTTGAAGTTGCTTTTCTGATTCAATAAAGGAATTTCTATATCCTTTCCATTTTGCAGTGCTATTGTTCACTTTTGAATGTGTTTCCAATATTGTTAAGGGTTGCAACGGACCGACCAGACAAGATGGGAGCAAAGTGTTTTTGTACAATGAGTTATAGATTTTCCACTGCCTAAACTGTAGACTGTACAGTTGGATGTCTTCAAGCCCACCGATGTGTTGACTTCTTTCCCCTAACAACTCCAAGTAGACTATTATTTCTCGCTGGGTGCTTCCAGTCAGCGCTCACCATCACCAAAACCCCTGCTTTAACCGCTGGAGTAGTTCGCTCCGCCTGCTTAGAATTGAGGGGGCTGTCTCTTTATGATTGAATCCAGCTGTTGTCAAAGGGCTCAGGGGGCCAGTCATTTGCATTGCTAAATAATATGTGGAGACCACAGAGTGGGGACGATTGGGGGTTGGTGAAAGAACCACATGCGCACTGCCTTCTCGCGCCCGTTATAGTATCTAGGCTATCAGGGGGACACTACGGGCTGTCAGGCTTGTTCTCTTATGAATTCAACCAAAACTCGGAAACAAGGGAGTTGCTTTAGGAGTTGGATTCATGCAAGGTTAGTAGTCTGAATTGTTCGGGCTCTTAACATTACTGCATAATCTTTGTGGAACCCGCTGGTACACTAGTGTTTGCAGTGTAAATGGTATTCTTAGGCGCGTTATTGATGTTTAAATAGATTTATTTCATGCATGACTTCATTATTAAACTTCCCTCTTTTCAGAATGTTGACATCATTGGGTCTTATTTTACTTTTTATCCACTCAGGAAATGGTCAAGTAAGGCACGCTCTTTCATCATATCACTATTATAAGAAGTTATATAAAAAGTATGAACATATAATTTAATGGATATATTTCATTTATTTAACATTGATCCATTCTGCTATGTTCAATGTTGGGAATGAATGAATGGATGCATTAATTAAACTAATTTCATTCTTCCATTATTGATAAATCTACTGAAATATCGTTAACTTAAAAAGCCTATGTGTTCTGTACTCTTAACTCTCCTGTAGACCTGCACTGAGGGATTTGCATATGACCGCAGAGCAAGACAGTGTATTGGTAAGGGATTACACTTACACTGACACTATCTCATATAAATGAGTCCCTTATGATTTTTTTGTCCCCCCCACCCCTTCAGACGTAGATGAGTGCCGTACGGTGCCAGATGCCTGCAGAGGGGACATGCGCTGTGTCAATCAGAACGGGGGTTACCTGTGCATTCCACGTTCCCTTTACAACACACCTTATCAGAGGTCAGAGAGCCTGGGCCCCCCTGAGCCGTCCTACCCGGACACGTCTTTGGATTTCAGTGACACCTTTCGTCCACCGCCGCCGGGGCCCGTAGAACCTAGCTACCCCATAGTGAGCCGCACCACCCCATGCATCCTGGGATACGCACTGGCAGACGATGGCACATGTAACGGTGAGTACAGCGCACCGACTCTCCACTAAACATCTCAAGAAAATGTTGTGAACTTGAAAAACGTGTCTTTTTTGCATGACGAGTGCTATTAAAAGGTGGACGAAATCATACTGAGGCAGCCTGTCTGTGTATTCATTATAGATTTAGCATAGACATAGACTGTAATGTATCTGTATCATTTCTGTGGTTGGTGTGGTGGGACAGCTTGCTTGGATTTCTGTCAAACTGCCTTGCAGGAATTTGTGTCCTATTAGTCAATTTATTCGTTAATATGTTTTCTTGAAAACCAAGCATAACATTGATCACTGGCAATTAATCCACTTTTTGTTTCGTTTTGTTGGAATGTCTGATTTCTAAAGCCCACATTTTGGAACCACTTTACCATAGCACTTCAATGTGTCTAATGGATGGCCATCTCTTATTATTGTCTAAATAGGTTCAATGTAAGGTCTTTGTTTGATTGCTGTCAGGCAACTCTATTCACATCTACTGGCATTTGATTGTTCATTCATAGCTGGTTGCAGCATACCTTACATCTGTGTGGGATTGGCTGGAGAGAACACAGGGTAGATGAGTGCACAGCGAAAGAGCTATGTCACATTCATGTTTAGATGGAGAACTCTCAACACCTCTCTCATTGTAAAATCTACTTTTGGATTGATTCAATGGAATTTCTCAATAGATAGGCTACATAGTGCAGGTCTCAAATCTAGATGAGCTGTTTCGTGTTGTTCCCAGTTGTGTCATATACACGTTAGACTTATAACATAAGCAACCCTGTGAGTCCAGCAGGAACAAGCTGTTGAAGCGTTCTTAAACACATAACGTAGGGTACTCAGGCATACGGTAGGCATCTGTCATTATGTCTAAATCAGCCGTGACTATGTTACTAGTGGAAAATGTTTTTTTTTAACTTTAAACAAGTCTTTTTCGATCCAGGGAGAAATACAGTAAACGTATCTTTTTTTATAGAGTAAAACCACTCACAAGGAATCCACTCTAAACCTTGTTTGGATAAACCACAAACTAAGAGCGCCACTTTTTTTAACCATCTGTAATGCCCATCAGCTAAAGATGAGGTAATCTGTTGCCAAATCTGTGGTGAGTTGGTAGAACAGAGATTCTTCTGTTGGGGTGCAGAAGGGCCTAATGACCGTTAGTCTTCCAACCTCTTAAGGCATGTGTTTATGTGTGTGCTCTGTGAGTGTGTGTGTTTATGTGTGTATGTTTATTTGTAAGAGGTTGTTGAATGACTCGCTCAGGAGGCAAATACTTCCCAGACCATGACATCCTGTCTCAGTTTGTTATAAACATGGCTTTGTCTTGTCCGTTTGTCCTCGGCAGGTTTCTATCAATGTCACTGCATACCACCAGACTGACAGAACAATAGAACACATTTAAATCCAATGGAAAGTATGATAAACTAAAAGATCTGGACTCTCCATGAGGCTCTTCACCCCATTGTTTCCTTGCCAACTAGTTGTTTGCTTGTTTGACTTCCAGGGAAAGTTTGAAACGTGACCGAGTTGTGTCATTGAACTCTTTGAATGCGCTGATATCAACACTTTCTGTTTCCACATGTAACTGCTTTCAATAATAATTTTCTTATTGTTTCCTGGTCTTCTGCTACAGAAATGCTCTTTGCAGAAGCGTTTTTATTGTTTTTGTTCAGTATATGTTTTACAACACAAAACGTATCTCTGTCAATTAAAATTCCCTGGACATTCAGTATTACTAAAGCATAACTAAAGGACACAAGCCAAAATATGCAGCACTGGGTACTTGACAATATATCGAGTCTGACCTAATTTTGTAGTATGCGTGTTTAAAGCCAAGTGTGATAGATATGATAGGATCTGGCAGTACGTCTCCAATAGCTGTCTGGTTCTTGATAGAGAAAGAAAAGAAAAACAACATTGTTATCTGCTTGACCTGTAGCCTACTCTATCTTGCCCCCCATTTTCCTCTTCTGCCTGTTGTGAATTTCTCTTCTAACTCTCAGATTGACTAAAATCATCAGTGTCCTAATGAAACTGCCTATACAAGGAGTTGAACTAAAACGCTCCCGGAGTGTTACACAGTTCAAGATCTCTTGAAGGTGGTAGTAGTAATACACATGGGTCACAGATGCACTTTACTGCCTTCTAATGCTGGGGGTTTTGAACCGCTAACTGCTAGCAGGTGCTGCTGGTTTTCGTTGCCTTTGGCTAGTTGCCCAGTGCTGCTGCCCTCTCCCACCACCACTCAGGTTCAGTGGACCAGCTTGGCACAATGGCCAGCACCCACCCGAAGACCTTATCGCTTCTCATGGCCGCCTGTTTAAACAAAAAGGGCTTAGTTGGACTTCAGGTTCCCACCCACTGGGCTCTCTGTTTCTCCACAAACCAGTGACATCATGGTCTGAGAACCAAAAACGGAGGTTGGAATTCTCATGTGTGATATCCTCATAAGGACATTTTGCCATTTTTAGGTAGCGTACGACAGGCCCAAGGGAAGTTGGTGTTTTTTCTCCCTAGCAATAGTATTTTGTGTGATACTACCATTTTTAACTGACTGTACAGAGTACTTCAATTTCAGATAATTTCATTTCAACAGAATAATGACTTATTTAGAAACAAAATAAATGTCTAAATGACTGCTTAGCCATGTAGAGAATATTAAGTGGAAAGTATAAGTGAAGTTAACTGTCCATGCATTTCAATTCACAGATTAATTTCTCAGGTAAATGTTTATATCCTTTCTGACCTCCAACCACAATGTTTTAAGCTATTAAGATCAATCAGAACTGTTTTTATTCCAGACATCGATGAATGCGAGACCAACTCCCACCAGTGCAACCCCACCCAGGTGTGTATCAACACTGCAGGCGGATACACCTGCTCCTGTACAGAGGGCTACTGGCTAGTGGTTGGACACTGCCAAGGTTAGACGCGTTGATGGATTCACACGCTCTTATCTCAGTGTTGCAGTGTCAGACATTAAATATTAACTGTTTCCTCCTTAACCCTGTTAATGTCTCCTGCTTCTCTTTTCTCTCTGACCAGATATTGATGAGTGTCGGTATGGCTACTGCCAACAGCTTTGTGCCAACGTGGCAGGCTCCTACTCCTGCTCCTGTAACTCTGGCTTCCTCCTCAACCCAGACAGCAGGACTTGTCAAGGTACCAACATAATCACACATACATGTACAGAAATAAGACACTTTGCTTTAGGATTCTAAAACGTTATATGTACATTATTTTAATTTAGCTTGAACTATTTTTTACATTATAATTGCTCAACTTTGACCCTAGATGTGGACGAGTGTGAGGATGAACCGTGCACTCATGGCTGCTTCAACACATACGGCTCCTATATGTGCAACTGTGATGAAGGATTTGAGCTGGCTGCAGATGGGACAACCTGCATTGGTAAAGACTATTAAAGATGATTTGAGATTTATGAGATTTACAAAAAATGTTGTTCGCGCAAGCATTTTGTCTTCACCCACTGTTTTCTCAATAACTTTTAGTCACAGTGTTTTGGCATTACGTAAAAGGCATCTTGGCCAAAGTCATTCATAACAAATAACGTCTGTATTAATTCTCTGCTTTTTGGATCCTGTAGACCTGGACGAGTGCGGCTTTTCAGAGTTTTTGTGTCAGCACACATGTATAAATACTCCCGGGTCTTTCTCCTGTACTTGTCCACCTGGCTACTATGTATTTGAGGATGGCAGGAGTTGTGAAGGTAATTATGCCATACAACTTAACACAATACGACATCACAATCATTATGCTCTTATAATGTGTTGTTATCCTCAAGAACCTTTTAATTTATTGCTAGGATTTTGAATATTGTGGCATTTCTCTTTTTCTTTGAAGTGTGCTATTAATATTTTTTATATTTTAGGCATTATTGTTGATGATGATGATGATGATGATGATGAGGATGATGAGGATGATGATTTGAGGATGATGTTTTAACTGACTTTAATTGTTGTGTCTTTGATTTTAAAGATGACAATGAATGTGAAACTGGTAACAACACCTGTACAACAGCACAAGTATGTTTCAATTTCCAGGGAGGCTATACATGCCTGGATCCTTTACAATGTAACCCACCTTATATTGAAGTCAGTGACAAGTAAGCATCCTACCACCTCTTTGTTATATGATGTTATCATTGTTGATCAAAAGCAGTGATGTTGCAATAGTGTATGTGCACTTACTCCAACGTTTGAGTTGGTATAGTCTGGTTGATATTGAGAACAAAAGGAATGCTGATCTGCAGGAATAAACAAACAGAATTAGAAATAAAAGTACATCATATGAGCCACTAAAAGATGTGTTCCCTCTTTACTGCATGCCAACACCTTAGTACTAACTTTTCTCTATGTTCTTCTACCCTCACGCCAGTCAGTGCATGTGTACTGCTGAGAACCCTGCTTGTAGAGACAGACCGTTCACCATCCTCTACCGACACATGGACCTGTCCTCGGGTCGGACTGTGCCAGCAGACATTTTTCAGATGCAGGCCACCACTCGCTACCCGGGAGCCTTTTATATCTTCCAGATAAAGTCAGGAAATGATGGAAGAGAGTTCTACATGAGGGTGAGTGCGTAGGTAGATACTCCCTGAGCTGTAAGTTAGTACTATGGTTTTCTAAATTCCTACACACAGAGAATTAAAAAAGGTAAACATTTTACAATCGGAAAATCTTCAATCTGAAAGAAATACAGATGCAATCTCCTAGGGATAATTACTTATCTTATTCAAATAGGAATTGTGGTAGTGAAAAAGCATATTTATTATATCGATAAAAACAGCCTTCAACAGAATAAATGCAATAGAAATGCTACATATTGCTCGTTGTGATGGAGAAGGCTGTGTGTAATGTTTGGCCAGCAGAGGGTGCTGTAGGAGTGCGAAATGCGTGATGAGGTTGGGTCATTGAACGAGTGAGACAGACTTACTCTCCTCTCCTCAGTGCCCATCGATGCAAAGAATACATACTTCTGGTGGTTTATTTGTTTTCAAATATATCTCATGTTATAAGCGATCATACAATCAGTGATATATTTATTGTCTCTTCCTATCTCTCATGTTTTACAGCAAACTAGTAACGTGAGTGCCACATTGGTCTTGTCGCGTCCCATCAAGGGCCCTAAAGTAGTGATCTTGGACTTGGAAATGGTCACAGTCAACAATGTCATCAACTTCCGTGGCAGTTCCATCATACGACTGACAGTATACGTATCCGAGCATCCGTTCTGAGACTCCCTGTGGGACTGTGTTTTACGACCCGGAAGGATCTGAAGCGTCCTACTATTTAGACTAATAACATCTTTCAGCAGGCACCAATGCTTGCACCTAAACAGATTGTTTTTAACAAATGATTAGTGTTTTAAAATACCACCTTGCCATCAATGTTGACTATGATCTGTTTGGATGAGCTCAAGACCATTGAGGTTTCCATGCCACAGTCCCAAAACCATACTTTATTTGGACTGTAACTGACTGTTTTCATGGACACTGTAATATGATGGACTTCTACAAAGAAGGATATTTATAGTGTCAAGACTAAATTGATGTTGTCCTCAAATTTTTAACAATGATTTGAAAATATCATTGTTGAAAGCAGTGTGTGTTTGTTTCTTATACTTCCCAGATGTGCCTTTATTTTCCTTGCACACAGTTCTGTTTGCCCTTGATGTGTCAACATGTATTTTTGTTAAGTCTTTTTCCTTCTTGTAAAATGTGAGAGTCAGTGTGTAGCAAGACACAATAGTGGCTTAAAGAGTGCCTTAATTAATTGTGCCTGAACCATCAACATACATTTTAAGCCAACAAAAGCATTTTGTCATTTTATGAGTCAAGGAAAAGAGCCTTGCCATATAACCTACATAGCTATTAAACTATTATTTTTTTCAGTTTGTCTTGACCAATTCAGATTCAGAAAATTTAAAATCGTTTTTTATTTGCTGGAAATTAATTAATTGATTAATATAAATGTGCACACTGGTATAACGCTAAACATGTTCTATGTAAGCTAAAAAAAACAACAGGTAATTTCGTCCATTATTTTTATTTGAAACTGTTTTTCTCATTGATCGTGGGAACCTGTAAGTGAGCCTGGTCAGTGAAATAAAGAAGTACTAGACCTGAAATATGTTTGATAAAAGTTTATTAAAATCTTATATATTATTATGTAATCCTATTTTTTTTCAAGGACAAAAAATGTCGTTGATCGAAAGGGGACACAAAAGTAGCTATACTATTACTGTAAACTGTGGAATGTCGCTCCTAAGGTATTCTGGGAAGGGAGCGCTCTCTACAGTGGCAATTCTGCAACGGAGAGAGAGAGTGAGAAAGAGAGAGGGGAGTGTTATATTGGAAGTGTCGTGAAAGGAATATTCCAGCTATACCATGCCACTTATTTGCTGTGGGGACGCTGAAGGCACACTTTAAAGATTTACTTTTATGTTAGCCAACGTGTCCTTCTATTCAACCTACTTTCGGAAACGTACAGTTTTGTATTTTGAAGTCGAATAACAGCAGGTAAATGGATTGTGGGAAGTTGTTTAATCGAATTTTGTTTGAGATAACAATTTATTAAATCAAAGCTAAGAACTTTCTATTTAGTTTAATGATGTTGTTGTATTTACAATCAGAATAATAGCAGTCTTCCATTGTGTTGAGTTGGACTGTGCCAGCATAGGTATTCTGATATGATTTGGCCATTGCACGCTAAATATCTCTTATTTTTAATTTTTTAGAATGGCTATGGAATGCATAAAAAACTGCTGCAAAAGCTTTATGGTCAAAGAGAAGCCCGATACACCAGGTGAATCTTTGCTGTTAATAATGATAATGACTAATAATTTAAATCTTAGCAAATTAATAAACGTATTTACCATGATAATCACATGATAACTAAGCAATCTTGACAATGTCTGTGAAGCTTAAATTCCACCTCCAAAAGCCTTCATCGATGGTTAAAGATTGGTCACATTTTGTGGGCATCACCAAGGGACCCTTTTAGAACCTGTTATTTAAATGAAAATCTTTTAGGGTTCAATTTTTTTGTGGTTTTTGTCCCCTTTGGAAGTTATCAAGATGAAGATACCCCCAGCCAACACAGCAGTCCAAGGAGGGGATGTGAGAAAGGGGGTTTCGGAGGACTACCTCTTGTCCAAGCTTCCTCCAGATGGGAGAGTTGTACCCTTCGTCCTGCCTACCTTCAAGCCCTCTTACATCCAACCGAGAGGCGCCATGTACCCGCCTTTCCAATCGGCCGTACAGAGTAGGAGCTCAGTACATTTGATCTGCACACTGTGGTTTTCTCTGAGACAGTGCAAAATTATTGACAATGTTTATTTAATTATTCTGCTATTGAAAGCAAGTTAGTTGTTTAGTCAGTATTTCATTTTGCAGATAGAGAAAGGAAATACCAGAGATTAATTAAATTCTTTCAACATGCATGTTTGCGTTCACTTATCTTGAGATGTTATTGAATTGAGTATTTACTTTCATATGAAATAGCTTATTTGCTGAACTATCTATTATTTCTGTCACTTCACTAAAATACAGGCTCAGCCAGGAATACCTATGCAGAGAGAAAGGCTGAGCTTGTGGGCAGCAACGTCTGTGATATTTACAATCCAGACTGTAACCTTCATCATGGTCGAGTTCGGGAATCCACCCCCTCTGGGACCGGCCGCAGTAACCTGACCAAAACCAAGACTTCATGTCCCCGTGACTCGGGTAGGTTCTTTGGCGACAGAACACAAGAACTGAAGTTATTATTAAGTTGTTATCAATTGCCTCAGTATTTTTTTTTTTTACAATTACTGTTTTGCTTCTGCTTTGTTATTTTTGAGGAAGTTATATGTACCTTATTTGAGGATAACCTAGCTACCAGTGTTAACGTCCAAAATCAAAAAAATGTATCCTGTAAATATCCCTTGCCTTTATGCAGTGCCTCCAGCAGGCTGGGATCTGAAAAGACAGAGACTGAGCAGCTCCATGTTTGACTTGACTAACCCTCAGGGCCACATGCAGGTGAGTGAGGATACTCTCTATAAATCTGTATCCTTTCACTCAAGAATCTGCTCTAAATCCTACATAAACAAGCCCTAATGCCTTTCTTTGGGCTGCGACACCTTAGTTCTCCCTTCAGCTGAGTCAATGTGCGTCACTGGATCCATACAGTAGTTTCCCTACCTGTTGTGCAATTTAAGTCTTTCTTTCAAAGAGGGAGAATTGCTTTGTTGATTGTATTGGGAGAAGTTGTAATTAATCAGCGTTACAATGTTGATATTACAAAGGGAGACGTTTAGGCGATTCTAGCCAGGGCGGGTTCTATTTATAGTATTATAAAAGATATTGTGTCTACTTATCCTCAAGTCTCCATTAGCTACCATGAATATTTGATAGCCGTGCTATGAGCTGTCTTTCTAATGTCTCGCCCAAAGCCGCGATAATCATTACAATCACAACTCACAATGTGATAAGCGTCATCACTTTGAGTGGGTAGCATGCCCAGATATCGTTTTGGAAAGCGACGTTCGATGATGCATGCAGTAATTAATAAACTGTATATTAATTATATATTAATGTGTGCAGTACTGTGTTTGAAGTGAAGCCAAATACAATTTACTCGCCTCTGATCGACAGCAAGGCTCTATTCTATTCTATTCTATTCTATTCTAAAGATCTTTCTTCAGTTCTATTTATTTTATGGTTACTGTCTTGCTTACTTTTGGTTCCTCCTCAGCGGTTTGACTCAGTATCCAGTGTCCAGAGCAGCACATCCTCAGTGAGCCATTCTATTGAAAGCAGCCGTAGCCTTGGTAACTATTACGTTAACACCATCCACAACAACATTGTTACTTCCCAATATTCTTAGAAGCTGGAAAGGTTTCTTTTCTATGCTTTCTTTTCTCAAATTCATCAGTGTATTCGTTCAACCCCTTCATCTATCCGCAAACGTATTTCCCTTAATCCTTCATACCTTCACTCCTTCTCCGCTCAATTGCCCCCCCCCCCCAATCTGACCTCCACTTCCAATATTCTTCTTCTCCATACCTCTTCCCCTTGTCCCCAACCTACATCCCCTTGACCCCCTCTAAACTGTTTGAGTCGGATTGAGATATTGAGATAACTACATTGTGCAATTGTGAATGGGCAGAAACTGTAATCACTTCCAAATGTTTTTACTTGGAAGCGGCTTCACATATAGGTGATAGTCATTTATAAAAACATTTTTTAAATGATGCCACTAATAGAATACATTTGGACTAGCACAGTGTCGACAAAGTGTTGTCATATTAATGTCACATCTCTTTTTCGTAGAATCCATCACGCTGTCTGGAGACGAGCGTGAACTGGGAAAAGTGTGTGTCCGGCTGAACTACGAGGAGGCTGTCGAGCAGGTGTGGATCACCCTGGTACAGGTACGGTTACAGGCCCAGAGGAGGGGCCGTTCACAGGGACAAAATGTTTCATTGTGCTTGTGTTACGGTACTCACTAGGACCTTTGTGTGTTCAGAATCCAGGCTTCTGAAAACTCCCTCTCAATTACTCCTCTCACTGCTCTATTAACTTTAGCTTACTTGCTAAAGAGAAAAGTGCTTGTTTTTCAAAAAGGTTTCACTTTCATTTTTTTAACTGAGATGGCCTTAATGATAAAATAACTACTGTATTGCTCCATTTTGGACTGTTGGACTATCGCACAACTAAAGTAAGAACTTTGCAGGAGACAGATTTTTTCATTTTTCTCTCTCTAGTGTTCAGACCTGAACCTCTCTTCAGAGGCCGTTGAACAGCAGAAGATTGGGTTCAAGGGCATCATCACCTTGGCAAAACCCATCCAGTTCAAGAGCTCAGCTAAGGAGATCTCGCAGGTAAATTAGACCAATAGTTTGTGATACAAAATGTTATATTATAACTTATATTCTTCAATATATTTTAGTAGCTATCCTACCATTATATACTATCCACACTGTCTAGCATGTTTTAGGCACAAGAGCACTTTAGCCAGTTATCTTACAACAATTCCATACTCATGTTAGCTTTTTCAATTCTTAAAAAAAAAACAGTTTGTGAAGACATAAATAAGAAATTGAATCGTGTCTTATTGCAATGCTCGTCATCATCCAGAGAAAAGGTCAATCTCTAAAACTGCTGATGTGCTCCTCTCCCCTTGGGCATTACCTTTGCTGTTTGACTTCCCCTCAATGGTAGCTTCTGGCACACTTGACTGAATTTCAGAGGTGGTTTTAGAAAAAATACGCGACTATGAAAACCTATAAATGTTGCACGAGAATGCTGAACTTTGTCTCTGTCTGTAAAAAGTTTCACAAAAAACATAAATAATATATATATTTTAAATAAATGTAGGTGAACTATGGAAATGAACACCATGCTTATCAACATGTTTCTGACCTATGTCTTCCTCCCCTGCGGCCCCTTGGTCTCCTCTTAGGACACGGTCTTTATGGAGACCTTTGTGTTTGCGCTACGTCTGCAGCAGCTGCGTGGCAGTGCCCTGGTGCTCCGCTTACAGACCCACCGCCCGAAGAAGCGCACGATGGCCGAGTGTGTCCTGTCACTGCGTCAGTTAGGCCCCACTGAGACAGAGCACTGGTTGGATCTTAGTCCACCCTCCAAATCCTCCGTGAGTGTTTTTTCTCCCTTTCTTCCTCAATATAATGGTGCGTCAAGGAAAGAGAAAGAGATGTACTGTATATTCTATAATAATATTGGTTTTAGTTGTTTGAACAATTTAAGGTATTTTTTGAGTATGCCATAAAGCCCTGACATGATCTGCCTCAGTTGGTTTGCTCTTTTGTTTACCTAGTTTTCAGTGTAGTCTCAAGAGGAAGTATCGTGGGAAAAGCACAGACCTTTGTAACTCATTTTCTGTCACTGCTTTTATAGCGTGTTTGTGTATGTGTGCTCATTCAGTAAGACCAACATCATGCACGGCATGCACCTCATAAAACTGTTCACATCTGACGTATTGTGGCCCATTGTAAACCTACAGTTGAGTCTAATGATGTTACTCTATGGAGATCTTTATATGGTTGCATAATCACGGAAAAAGATAGGTTAGAATTAGTTTTATGGATGAATTGGAAATAATACCACTCTTTGAATACTGGAACTGTGTGGTTTGGAAAGTAGGTCAGACCTCAAATTATGTAGTTCGGTCGATAATGGACCGGTAGCTGGGAAATCAGTGAATCACTCAATGAATCACCATTACGTTGTCAGAGACAGTTTTTTGTGGTTTGATCCAGTAAGTGGATCAAGTCATTAAACCATTGAAGTGTAACAGTATTCACTCCCAAAAACCATGAAAGATTTTGGAAAGACTTGGAACACCCTAGAAAAGCCTTGAAAGTTTGTGAATAAAAAATAATATAAATTCAAGGCCTTGATTGTTTTGGAATTTGGACAAGATGCGTTGTTAGTCTATGAATGTACTGTTGAATGTTTTGCTTTGAAATAGAAATTAATGCTTTGCCTCCTGCCGGGTTAATTAGAATGACTTCCTGCAACTCTTAGCATAGAATACATTTTCAAACTTCATGGCACCAAGACATTGATTAACCCCTAATCTATTTAGCAAAACATTGCAGTGTGTGGGTCATTGAATGTGATAGAATTTGGCCTAAAATATAATTGAAAACATAATATAATGTTAACAAAATGTGTGGTAATTTTGCTAACATAATGCACAAGTACAGACAGCGTCCTTTCTTGTGCATTACTTCCAAAGTGACAAGATTTAATTTAGATGACGTTAGTCCTTTGTTTAGTAGATACTTTGACTGTCAGTCCAGACTACACAAGGAAACATAAAACTAAGATATGTAAATCACTGTAGTGATGTTTCTGTCAATGTGTACCCTGACCACTTTAGCTTAATACTTACGCTTATGTTTCTTCAGGTGTGCCATTCTGAATTGCACCTGGCCACCTGTTTTCAACCTGTTAATGGACGCATCCAGCTTCAGATCCTCGCAGCTCAAAACCTTCCAGTCTCTTCGTCGCCCCTCACCCAAAGTAGGTGGCATAATCTCCTAAAACACAGAAAATGCAATTCATTAGAGGTTACATCATTGCATAAAAAAAGCTTTTCAAATCTAGTGAATAACATTCACTAAATAAACATTTTCCATCGTTTTATTTCATACCATAAAGCCTTCTTTGTGAAGGCAGAGATGCACCATTTAGGTCAGGTGGTGATGAAAAAGAAGACCCAGCCGTTGAAGTCATCTGGGGGTCAATGTTGCTGGTCTGACACTCTCTTCTTTCCCCTGACAATCATGGACCAGAACTTCCAGCTTTCAGTCAAACTTTACAGCCGCAGCTCTGTCAGAAGAAAACAGTTCCTGGGTCGGGTGAGCCTGTTCAAAAATAACATTACCCACATATGTTAGCCAACAATAAATCTCAAATTTGGACTGGTGATGTTAAAATGTTAAAAACTAATTTAATGGCTAGTTCCTCTAGTGCCAGGGGAAACAAAATTGTGAAAAAATGTAATGGGTCTTTCGTAAAAAATAAATAAATAAATAAACAAAATAAAAACAGTAAGAAGAAAATCTGTTTAAGTTACCGTATTACTCTGCAAATAAAAACATCGATCAACCCTAAGCTATGATTTCTCCAATAGTCAAATAAGATACAATAGAAAAATGTACAGATAGGTTACATGCTTTTGACTAGAAGAGTTCTAAGTTCCAAGATCTAGACAACGTGTTACATCATGAAGATAACCATGGGACTCTATTTTTGCTACAGGTTCACCTTGGATTCGACAGCCCTTTACTGGAAGCTACAGAGCAGTGGAAAGACATGATGGCTCATCCTGAGAAGGTGGTGTCAGCGTGGCATAGAGTCAGTGCATCCTGAACAACGACCTCTGAACTTTTGCTGAAAAAGGGTCTCCAAGCAGCAGACGCAGTCATTTGCATCTTAGGGGGGCTGTAGGGCCTGTTTGCTTTAGAGTTTACCGGACACAATATAGCCCTACCGCTCCCCACTGTCTCTCCTCTGAGGGATTGTAAAACCCTCAGCATTCCGTGAATGCCTGGGAGACTTCTTTTTTTTTCCTGATGATAATTTAACTATTCTGTCGAGTGTGTCGAACAAATATATTGATTTATTTTCTATTTAATGAATTGGTCAGGATGAAGTTTTAGACGATGATGTATGCTTGGTTTAAGACAGTTACATGTTTTTTTCACTGTGTATATGATATGTATATAAGGATCTTTGGTGTGTAATTTATGCTCTAAAATGATACCTTATTAAATAGATTTAACTGTACATACTTGTAGTTGTTTAGTGGCACTTTTGAATGTACCATTGTGTTATTTAATATGTTGTATAAATACAAGTGTGATTAAACCTAAATTGCTTTCAGAACTTTTCAAGTTTTAAAATATGTTCAAATGTGATTGTCATTGGTTCAGACTAATAGAGTGACCAGAGAAAGGGTGTGCATGCCAGGATCCTCAGTTATGTTAAGCACACACTTGTGGGCACCTATACTGTTAAATAGGTCAACAACTCTAAACACAGTGTAATATTTTACTGAAGTGGTTGTGACATGGCCAGAGCACTTCATTTCTCTTGATACATTTTCCATTTCTGTTTTTTGTCAATATTTGCTCATGGCCTCTTTCACCGATAAACATGTATTGAGGAATGACCTCTAGAACAGTTATCAACACAATACAGAGGTCATAAGCCACTTTATTACAAGGAGTCCTAAACTATATCTCCAGCTATTTTAGTTTTGTCTAGTCTCAAAAATGTTACAGTGTTATACCTACCAGCTGTAATGGTGCCTTTTCAAACCAATTCAGAGAAGAATTGAGTGTGGAGTAGAGACAATGATAAAGAATGTTTTTGAAGTGAGTGCTCTCTAACAGAGCAACTGGACATTTCGCGTGAGACCTGCGTCAAAGCCCTCCACATCCTGGGTGTTAAACCACCATCACCGTTTACTTAATTAATGTTTGATCTAAGGTTAATGGTTAGTCAGCCAGAAAGCATTCACGACACACCTTTCCCAATGTCTTTCCCTTATATCCAGCACTCTCCCTTTTGTACAGATGAATAAAATTTAACTCAGGCTTAAACGACTAAATAATCTCATGTTGCTTAAAGAGATAGTATCAAAAATGGTTAAGTACCTACGTTTTTTTGGTTTTCTTTGGCTAACAGATTGATTAAATTACAATCATGTTGGAATATTGCCAATCCGACTGTGTCATTTGGCCTATTACAGCTGTCGCGTTTGTGTGCACTTGTTGGCTACAAGTAAGCATATTTATATTATGTGGAGATATTGTAGAAATACTTTCTGAAGATATTTCCCCAATCATATGTCATCCTTCCTACAGTTAAATATTTGTATTAAGTAGGCCTATCAACAGTCATACCCGATATTTGACTCATTGGAATTTAGCCAAATGTTGGGACAACAGATGAGAAATTCCATAATGATTCCTGTGTTTGTTATGGACTGTTTCTCTAATAAAGACAACAAACCCGACATATGGATTGCGTCCACTGTGTACTGTGTGGTATCCTGGCCAGCCGTAGCATGCCAGCCTGGGTCCTCCCATTGGCCACAGCTGTTAGACAAAAGCGACTGCTGTTTGCCTCCAGCTGTTTCTCTTTAATTAAAAGTGGATGAACACATTTTCATCTTTCTTACATCTCCGTATGTCTCCCGGATATGTATTTTTCAACATCCCCAAAAGTACTGCCCCCCCCCCCCCCCAGCAACTTCTAGGTAATAAATAAAATTCACAAAAGACAGTGTACGAATTATCTACTCTTAAACTTGTGAACGGAGAAAGTTTTCTGAAAGATTGAGTGTTCCACCATGTGGCCGCAAATAGTAATAGCATGACAAAGTCTAAAAGCGAATTTACATATTGACTGAACGCATGTTGTCCGATTATATTTTCCCTTTACTTGTTTGAAAGACACCATAACATCTTCTGGCTGAACGTCAATTCTACTTTAAAGTAGACTAACGTAATAGGTTTCTTCGTCCCATCCCCAGGGGGCTCGCGCCCTAACATAATTCCAATGTTCTGATTTACAGGGTGTGTACACTGTGACGCACTTGAGGGTAATATACCAAGGTAGGACCCTGCAGTCAAATAGACCAGGTTAAAATCGACCACAAGCACGAACGCATTTACCGGAATGGATGTTAATCAGACAAACTCTATTATCAGAGAAGGATTCCTTGTGAAAAGGGTAAAGATGAATTATTCATATTGGGATAATATTTTTGTGGATGTTTCATTTATTTGATGGTTAATTGTGTGATCAAATTTTTTTGTTTTTTTGTGTGTTTTTTTATAAAAGGGTCACCTTGTACAAAACTGGAAGGCTCGTTGGTTTGTGTTGATGCCAGACAAGCTCTTGTATTACAAATATGATGGGAGCAAAAGAGATTCCTGTCAACGCGGAAGAATAATGTTGAAGGACTGCGTTATTACCTGTCCATTTCTGGTGTATGAGAGTCGGCCGGTAAGTTGGAAATACGAACAATTAAAGGACTATTCTGCTTTGTGCAAATATGCACCTTGAACTCCTTCTGTCATTTGGTACCATTACAAAATTTACCATAGGCTAAGTTTAGTCTTATCAATTTATATTTGACTGTGGAAATAGGATATGTATTCCTGCATAAATTACATTTCGATTTGTTACTCAGGTGTGCGTTTATTTATTTTTTTAATTTCGATTATTTTTTACATGACCTGGGGGTATACACTGTGTTCGAGCCCCGCTGACATAAAAACGTTTGAGACTCATGGTACAGGAAGGCTCTTTTAAAAGCATGCCATAGTGGTTATAATGCTCCCGATGTTTGAGTTTGAACTTAAACTTTTACTTATTTTGTCTACAAACTATTACATTATCAAGATTTGCCGTTTGTTGACATCTTGCCTCAATGAGGCTCCTTGAAGGTTTATATGATACCAACACACCACTCTTTTTCTGTGATTTATCTTAGCTGGTGTTCAAGCTGAAGACAAATTGCTCAGTTGAGCACTTCCTTGAGGCATGCTCCAGGGTGGAAAGGGATGAATGGGTAGCAGACATTTCTGCTGCAGTTCAGAAGCTCCACACAGCTGATGGTCAGACACCCACCCAACCAGAACAAACTGTTTCGAAATCACTGCAACTGCACAATGTCAACCTTAGGTAAGAATTAGGCCTACTCATTAATAATTTAGTACCTAAACATTTAAACAACAAAAATGCAGAGACATGCACACACAAGGTTACTGTGGGTTTGTGAACGGTGTACCATTGTATCAAATTAACTTATATGCTATACAGAGTTGTGATATTTTATCTTTCTCTTTAGCCAGGTGATGGACTCAATGTATGACATTCACAGTGGAATAAAAATGTCCAACCACATGGAACAAGGCAGCACATACAGTAACTGCTTTACAGGTACATCCCTAGAGTATGTATTTAAAAGTTTTTATTTGTTTGTTACTGTATTCCACTTGTGAACATATGATGTCAGAAGAACATTTAAACGCAAAGAATCAAGTTCGAATTGATATTATTGCTACATGAATGTGTCAGTATTTGTGTGTGTACTTGAAACCAACTAAACTCAATTTTATTGAGGATTGAATAGAACATTTTCACACATTGATTTACTTTTTTTTGTGCTGTCTTCTCTAGGCTCTTCGATAGTGGACTGGCTGGTGTTCATGGAGCTGGCCCTGACCCGTGTGGAAGCTGTGACTCTGGCCTCAGCCACAATGGAGGAAGGTCTAATCCGTCCAGTGGGCCTAAGGAGTGTAGAGGCACTGCGCACCGCCGGCCTCAGCCAACAGTTCCTGGATGACTCAACCGCACTCTATAGCTTTGTGAGTATATATTGCTACAACTTTGTGTCTACACGTATCCTGTTTGTCATTATTTACATTTGTGCATGTCCCTTGAGTCCTTTCAAATGTACATTTTTAAATAGGCTAATATATTTAAATGATAATGCCCCCTTTGTTTTCACCATACAAATGGTTTGTCAATGTTTTCTTCATAGTCCGATAACTTTAAGAAGAGGGGGAGTGTCAAGGCAGAAAAATTGCTGTCAGCAGTTGAGCTTAGTGGGAAAGTGATAATGAGAGGCTATCTACTTAAGCAGGTAATGTATTTTTTACGACAATAACTGTAGTTTTAAATATGTTCATAGTGTATTTCAAACTTCACCCTTCTTCCAATATAACTCATGAGTTGTTTTCAAACACAGGGCCACAAAAGAAAGAACTGGAAAGTGCGTCTCTTTGTGCTTCGTTCAGAGCCAGGGTTCTTACACTACTATGATCCTTCCAAAGTGAGTACATTATTATTTTTATTATTATTTATTTATTTATACAGGGGTAACTGACTGAGACCAGGTCTCTTTTCCAGCAGTGCCCTGTTTAAATGCAGAATATACAAATTACAAAACAAAAGCAAATAAATAAATCAATGAAAATAAGCAACAAAAAAGTGTTACAATATTTACAGTACAGTACAATATCTAAGTTTCAACCAAAACCACATCATGACCACTCAACTGTTTCCATTGCTCATTGTGGTAAATGAGACGTTTGTTTGTGTCCCGTCACTCACTTCCTGTATTATGTCACCTTTTAAGGACGGCATCAGTCCTGTTGGTGGTATCTCCCTGAGAGGGAGCCTCGTGTCGGCGCTTGAAGACAATGGCGTTCCCTCAGGTGAGTCACCCTTCGCTACAGGTCGAGCTGCCACTGATAACATTATGTAAAATGTACTTTCATATGCAGGTAATTAAGGTTACACTGATTATACTTGATTCTCAGCAGTCTTATCAATACTTTCTCTCCCACACACATAGGTGTAAAGGGCAACATTCAAGGCAACCTGTTCAAAATCATCACCCAGTCAGACACTCACTACTACATGCAGGCTCCAACCCACCAAGAGAAGATGGATTGGATCAATGTCATCAGAGAACAAACTTGAATAGAAACATTGATCTCAGCTCTGCTAACGTTATGCATATTTAGGACTGGAAGATCCTTTTCAAATTTCTTGTTCTCTTTCAATCTTATATTTTACAAAATATTTTACATTCCATGAATGTAGTCAGGTCAACATAAAATATAAATTTAGTAAATATATAATAATATTTTATTGTATCTATATATTGTATCTCTTTATAAGTATCTCTATATATGTATCTCTGAGTGTTTTTTGTTATAAAATATACTAAATTGAGCTGTACTCATTGTTCTGTACTCTGCTGTTAAGTTAATTGTGTGCTTTGTGCCTTATTTTCAACTATGACTTGTGTAGACCAGCAGTTCCTCAGGTGATTTTACAGACATAAACTCGAGTACTAACAGGCAGCATTTCAGAAGAAGGGGTTTGTCCCGCAAAGCACGTTATGGCTTGCTTCTGTTTTCTTGACATCATGCTACCACAATGTGACCTGATGATGTGGTGTGAAAACCCCTGTGCCTAATATGTGGTTGGTATCCTATCTAGACCAGTCTGCTAAAATAAATGCATTGCGCAGGTGTGTTTCTGAATGAATCACATTTAAAGAGCAAATCGAGAAAACATCAGATATTTATTGCAATGAATTATACAATTCATGTGAAACACAACGACTAGAGTAAATGTGTACAAAAGTAAATTAGACAAACATTCGTAATGTTGTTCTTAAAACTGAGCTTTAAAAGGAAGGCAACATAATGTAATGCATCAATCTATTTTGTCTTGGTCTATATCCCTTTTATTCCCTACTATGCATGCACCAATGCTACGTTGTTTGTTACATTTTAAACTAGAACTTAGTATAGCAGTCATTATGATATTAAATTGTTATTGTCAACTCATGTAACGTTCATCTTCATGCAACTTCCCATTCACAAGTGCTTGGAGAAAAGGAAATTAAGAGCTCAAGTTTTATGCACGTGGTGTCCTTACAGAACAACGTGCTCACCCTGGTTTCGTCTGCTTTACAGTATTTAAGGGTACAGCGTATGCTTAATAGATAAACATACGTTTACAATTCAAATATTTCTGTGTTCATAAGGGAGAAGTTGGTTGTCTGCAACAGTACATAGGCAAATTCTGTTTCTATCACATTCTTCAGAGGATTTCCCTTAAGACATCAAGATGACTATTACATTCAATCCACATTTTCAAGTCTTGAATTGTAAACAGGTTTTCTAGTGAAGGCACTTGTCTTAAAATCTAGTTTATTTGATGATGTAGCAAGTGTAACTTTTTTTTTTCTCTCAATAATAAAACGAATCCTAGCACACAAAAAAGTATTCAACTCTAGATTATCCTAAACCTGTTCACATCTTCAACGCTGAGTATGGATCAATGTGTCTTCTTAGGCCACCTTGGTGAGCTGAACATCTCCAAAGACTCGCAGAGTAGAGAGAGATGCAAGTGGAGACAGTCGATGAGTGAAACCACACAGGGGTTGACCGTCCACCAAGATACGAAACTGTTGGTGCTCACAAACTATTTCCATCTGAAGACAAAATGTAAAAGTTTTAATTCTGCTAGTCTCTTATTAGTTGTTTGACCTTAATTGAACAACATATGTCTGTGCCAGTGTGTTTACCTTGAAAGGTTCTCCAGAGGTGAATGGAAAATAGGAAAGGTTATTTTCAGAGGGACCCCACTTTCCAGCCAGGCGTGCGTTGCGCACAACAGCCTTATCCATAAAGCTCACCATTACCTGGAGACCTACATCCCCCTCTATGTCTTCTTCAGGTGGGTCACTGGACAAGGACACCTCCATGCTGGCCATACAAAGAAAGCAAACAAGGGACTACAATTTCAGGTAGACATAATGTAGTGCTGAATGCAGATCTTTTCTGTCTGGAAACCAGTGTTTCATTTGAAATGTGAAAAATTGTGATGGCTACATAAAAGGGTCCAAGTAGTCTTAAAATAAATGTTTAGAAAATCCAACAGTGGTGCGACAGCGACATCCTCTGGTATTTTTTAGCAAGCAATGAATAAAGTCAGCCAGCAGTCAAGTCTACAAAAAATAATAATACATCTAAGGAAATTGGGTAAATATCTAGCAAGATCACAAGGGATACATCTGATAAATTATTCAGCATAATCTCTGTTAGCCTTAATGAACTCATATGACACACAAAAATATCTCTGGTTCAACTGTTGATGAAAACATAACCAAATAAGGGAGCATGATTATCTCCAACGAAATATGCAAGAAATTCAGGGACAATGCAACATTCCCACACTAAACAGAGCGACACAATTAAACAAAGAACGGCCAACATGACTAAAACCTAATATTTTATTGTCTAAGCTACTATACAGGTCAGCCATTGAAAACATATATTATCAGCCTAATTTTTTATATTCAATATTTTATAACAATACGCGGCTATAGACAAAAGCAGGTGAGCATAGGCTACCTACCTTTTGGGTTTCTTGTTAACAATGCCCATGACAACCAGTTTCATTGAAGGCCGCATCCCTCCCTTTATTTCACCGATATACTCCTCCTGTTTAAAACATCATTGACAGACATTGAGTCTAGATTTAGACTTGTAGGCTGGACCAAGAAGCTATAATTTCACACCTGATACAACACAGGCTCACATGACAATCGCAGATTAATCCTACATAGCCTAGCTTTTAGCCAATAAATTTTTACTATAGGATATAGCCTATATTCTATATAAATTGCAAATTGTTTATAATTTTTTTATTAGAATATTTATAAAATGGTATTTAAAAGAAGCTAATTAGCATTTAGCCTGTTGAAATTAAATATGATCAACAGTGTATAAATTTAGCAGATTTCAGACGATTACATAGGCTACTACTGTGAAGTGCATTTGGGAAAAATCCCACAACTATGCATATCCTATACAACACGATCTAGCATCACGCAAAAGTAACAAAGAAGACGTACATTTGTTCTATTATCCTTTTCAGCCATTCCACTCTCAGGCGCCGGGGACAGGTTTTCGACTGTGATGCCAACAGAGTCGATTAATTCAGATGCCTTCCTCAGCTGGCAAACCCCGCCTGTTCGTTGTCATAGAGACTGTCTCTTGCCATATCCCAGTGCGAGAGAGAGAGAGCGAGAGAGAGAGAGAGAGAGAGAGAGAGAGAGAGAGAGAGAGAGAGAGAGAGAGAGAGAGAGAGAGAGAGCGATTGTGTGTTTTTGTGCGTGTATACGGGTGCGCACGCACGCGCGTTTGAATGAGTTTATAACTACAATGATGGGATCATCCTCATAGAACCTGCTTCATAATTTTTTGTGACAAACCTATATTTTTGCCAATTAGACAATAATAAATTTAATGCTATATGGTGGATAGATCATTAGCTTTAAAAAACCTTACAATCCATAATAGTGCGTAATGTAATTATTTCTCAACAAATCTGCCTTCTCTTTCTTTATATGGGGATGGGCGCGCTAGACAGTGCGCACCTTCTGCTCTATCAACCTTTGAACCAACCAGCGCCAAGGAATCAGCTGATTTTGTCACATGATCATCTTAGCATAAGCCAGGCAGTACAGTTTACGAAAGGGGAGGCTAACACATGAGCTAACAAGTTGTACACGTTCAACACACCCTTCATGGGTGTAACTGCATCTAGAAAATGAGTGAGCTATTTTTATCCATACTCTGTTTACTATTTAAACTACTCGCAGTTAGCTACGTGCTTGACACAACTTGTCTTTACTGATATTAACTGTTAAAAGTAACTCACTTTCTAGCTAGCTAGCCAGTAAGTTAGCTGGCTAGCTAATGTTTCTCAAGTCGATATGATAGCATTCCTGACAACTCGTGCATTGCTTTTGAAATATCTAATTTTACAAACTTTTTTTATGTTGGGCAAACCTGTCTCAGTTTTAGGATTTTAGCATAAATATATATAATATATATATATATATATATGTGTATATATTTATTTTTTTAATCATTTATGCTGTTCGTATTAGTTACGACTTACGCCATGGCGTTCAGCTGACAGAAAATGCGAAGTACAGCCATTGTTGTGTTTGTCGGGTCATTACATTATATCTGTAATACATATTACGGTCATCATCAGAAGCCAGTAACTTAGAACTTATAAATTGCTACTAGCCCATTGGCAATATAAAGAGAAAAAGCTAGCTGCAACAAATACATTTTTTTTTCTTCTAGTTGAGGAATGCTCGAGAGTGCTCCTTATCAACCCTCCAGTACAGCAAGTGTTTGTTTTGTGACTAGTGGCTATTCAAGTGTCACTAAAGAGAGAGAGCAGCCATGCACCCTCCAAGTTGTGATGCTGAGAGTTCTCTTCAGGAGCTGTTTGGGTATTTTAACCGTTGCCTGCAACACGGTGAGTGGGAGCTTGCCAGTGCTTGTGTGCAGCAATTGATAGACTCAACTGGAGGATTCTCAGAACATCTACAGGACATAGTCAAAGCAATAATTTCCTGTCCTTGTCTTCTAAAGTGAGTAGATTGGAAGCTTGATGAGAATAAATCCATAATCACTCACACACTTACTCTACTTGTTTTAAGATACACATATAAGCAGCATATTATGTCATGTATGTAAACTGTAGTAGTAGCTGCCATCTGATGTAAGTAATATATTTTTTTTGTATGTGGAATATAATACCTTTTTGGGGGGTTCATTGTAGATGGGAGTCGGTGGGCAGTCCCCACAAACTGGCCTGGTTTTGGCTTCAAATCCTGGAGAAAAGGACAAAACAGCAGGTACTGTGTTTTGACAAAATTATACAATTTAGTTAATTATGTTCAGTTACACAATTTAGAACTTTTAGTTTTATTATTTACTGTACATTCCCTTCTGTGCTGCAGGTTCCCCCACCTGTCAGGAGAGAGCTGGAGTTTCTACTACTCCTGGAAGAGTTAGGGGAGGATGTCCCAGCGACTGTGCACAAGGTTATTCTGTCTTTAATAATGCATTTGTATTGTAATGCGCTTTACATTGTAAGAACAATCTCAAACATGAATTTAACATAATACAATATTTAAAATATTGATAAAAGCATAAACAAACTTGAAACATTTCTCTATCTCTTTGCATTTATTTTTGTCTCTATTTTTATTTATTATTATTCTGTGTACACTCATAAAAAATGAACAATGATGTTTTATGTCAAGTTCAAAGAAAAGATCCCTTTTCGACCCTTGTGCTGATGAGCTGATGAGCTTGTAAGTAATGACACAGTAAATCCCGAATACAAACAGTAACAAATTAAACATTGTGTTGTCTTTGTTAGGAGCTGCACCAAGCATTTTTGGACACCCAGATGGAGAGAAAGAGTCCAGGAACAAAAAGGACCAATGTTACTATAGGGGCCGGTGTAGAGTCTTGCCTGCAGGGCCTAATGGAGACAAAAAGGCCCCGACTGGCCCAAGCTCTCGCCAATTTCCTTCAGGGTCAATCAGGGGAAAGCAGCCCAGGAGGTGAGCAGACTCTGCAGCACATCTTCATCCGATTTATCATGGACAGCGTTGGGAAGCTGGGGCCCGAGCAGGCTGAAGAGGGTTGGTTGGAAGAGATATGCACCGTCTTGGCTGTGATGCCGTGGAGTTTGGAGAGAGGCAGAGGGCAGCTGGAAGCGCTTTGCGAGGCCCTTTGGACAGCCAGGGACGGTCCCCTATGGGAGGAGAGGGTCCTTAGTGCCTTGACGCGTCCCCACTGCCACGGCCTGCTCTCACTTTACTGTTCCACAGCACTACGTCTTCACAGAGACCACCTACTGAGAGACACCCCGACAACACAAGGTACAATAAACATCAGCAAACTGATACATAAGTGGGAGTTTCTGTATGTAGCATATTTGTAGAAACTGCATTAAAAAGAGACTGTATAGCTATATCTTGTTCGTGATGAAGCTTCCTTTGTGAACACTAAATAAAAATGTGGCTTGTATTCAGTTTAATAAAATTTCGAGTTCGGTGCTTTGTATTAAATAACATTAAGAGTCTAATTTCTTATCATTTTTAAAGCAAGAGGAGGGAAGTCTTTGACAATGTCTTACTTGTTTGTCAGACAACTTTTGGCAGACGTCTCTTCTGCTTTTCCGTTTCTTAATGTGGTTTAACAACATTGGGCTGACAGGCAGTTATTTGACATGTGACATAACAGTTTCTGTAACAAGTTCTTTTGGTTCTCTCAAATATGTCATGCGTGATCAGGTTTCACTTGGTAAAATGGTTCCATTTGATTATGCCGATAATCGTAAGAATATAGTGTACTTCTGATTGTGATTTTAGGATTCATGTATGATGTCAGTGACAACAAACTGTAATTGAGCTATTCAATATTATAAATGTAAAATTAATAATTACTCATTTTCTGTGGATTTCCTTATTATATATTGATACAAATCCATTCACCTTCTTGTTACCACATTTTGTTGATTTATTACCTGCTTTCCGTAATCTCCGTCCAGCTTCTTATAATACCTCTTTTGTTCACCCAACTTTAGGGGACCTTCCTGAAGCAGAGAAGCTTCTTCTCAGTTTAAGTCGTCATGAGGATAGGCCCTCCGTTTGGAAGACCATTTATTTTGAGTGCCTTAGTAGTGGAAAACATTTCCTTGAACAAGTCCTAGTAAGTGCACATATAATCATCATCCAGTGATGATGCTTGATGCTAGTCCTCTGAGCTTTACTTTGGCTCACCTTATGGGAAGACTGGCATTGCCTGGCAACCTGAAAGTAGACGCTTGGTGTGACTGGAAGATATTATAACAATTTCACCCAGAAAGGATCCAGATGTAGTGTCCTACGTAGAGATGTTTCACTGTAAAGTGAGTCCTTCTTGTACATCTACTGTAGATAAAAAACTTTTTTTAAACTGAACAGAACTGGCTTTGTTCCCTAGGTAACCGCGCTGGACCTTGTTAAGCGAGAGGAGTTTTCCTTGCTGGAGCAACTGCTGAAGGCCGAGTTCCAGCCCCTGTCTCGCCTCCTTCTGTTGCTGGGCTGGACTCAGTGTCAAAGCCTGAGTTCAGCAGAAACCCTGCTACACATTCTCCATCATCAACAGGTTAGATAGATCAGTGTTTTTTTTAGTCTTCTTTCTTTTGCTCCTGGAGACTAGTTAACCTTTTGTTTGCTTGACTTCCCACCCAACGTCGTCAACCATTGGTAATAAAATGTGTATTGTGAAGTTGCTTTGGGCCTACTTATGTTTATCATTCCAATAACCCATTTCAGTAACTGCCCCTGGGCCCTGACTATAAAAGAGGCATGACTGCAGAGTTGAGGCTACTTGACTCACCTAATAGGCATTTAAGCCTGTGCTCATATGATAGTGTAGGTCTGTAATTAATGCAAATCCTCTTCCTTTTTACTAGGCTGTGGCCAATGATTCTGTCCTGAGGGAGTTTGCCAATTCTCTGTCTTCTCAGCTTGGAGTGCTTAAGTGGTGTGCAGCAAACCACCCGTGAGTTCGCTTGTTGCTTGATTGGAATAGATGTCATTAAGGATTTATATTATTATTATCGCAACTAATATGCGGCTTTGTGTTTGTGTGTAAACAGAGCAATATCTCTAGAGGCCCTGGTAGCACAGCTGCACACTCTGGACAACCACTCTGCTCTGTACGTTTTACATTCCCTGACCCCACTCGCTCAGTTTGATGAGCGCAGAGTTCTGAATCTGCTGCAACAACTACCCAAAACTTTGGAAGCAGGTTAGTTTAGTTTGTCCACTCAAGTCAGTCTGCTTGCTCTATATACCTTATGATTGTTGTACATCTGTATAATTATTTATTGTTTATCTTGTCTTATATTGTTAATTAATCTTGGATGTAACTTTTTAAACTTTGTGATCGCTCTCTCTCTTCCTCCTAGAAGACACTAAAGTCATTGACCAACCCAGCTCCACTCTCCAGAGGAACGTAGTTCTCTTCCAGGGGTTCTGTGCCATGAAGTATGCCGTCTATGCTCTCTGTGTAAATGCACACAAGTACTCCGACTGCACCGACTGTGAGGCTGCGCAACAGCACCAGATCTCTGGAGCCGAGATGGACAAAGACAAAGCTAATCATTCATCGGATGGTACTTATTCCTATTCTCTGTATAGTACTTTAAAATTTATATTGTATATTCTATGGTATATTTTAATAGATGTACTTGATTTGCAGTTTGATACAAATATGATTAACTGGCTGTAAAAATGCCCTTATGAAATGTGGACTGAAAAAAAACACACAACATTTGATTTGATTTGATTTTCCAGGTTGCCTTTCATTGTTCCATTACTTCCTGTCGGAGTGTCAGCTTTACCTGGAAGCAGTACCCGCCCTGTTCCGCCTCGAGCTCCTCGAGAACATTTTCTCCCTCCTTTTCCTGTCCTCCTCGGACTTTACCCAGCAGAGCCAAAAGGACACAAACACAACAAATGCTGCACAACCAGATTCAGAGAATAACAATAATGACATCAAAGATGTTGAAGAGGCAAACGCTAAGATGGATTTTGGAGTTGAAACTGCCCAGAGCAAGGATGACACTGACGTTCCTTCTTCAGCCCATCAAGCTCACCTAGACCTGGGCCACTTCACCCAGGGCTGCAGGGGCTTCATG
This sequence comes from Galaxias olidus, assembly GCA_026901105.3. Lineage (NCBI taxonomy): Eukaryota > Metazoa > Chordata > Actinopteri > Galaxiiformes > Galaxiidae > Galaxias > Galaxias olidus. Next base: position 78,799 of record JAPMUY010001848.1, read on the forward strand.
GTGGACGTGACGGCCATGGAGGGCTTTCTGAAGCTGCTGAAGGAGGGCCTGGAGGGCGTGTTTGTGGTCGGCCACCAGGGGGGACAGGCTGACGGGCGACCACAGGACGGGGAGGCGGAGGTGGCGGAAAGCCTGGGCTGCTCTGTGACCGTTGAGACGTTTGGTTCCCGTCTACAGAGGCTGTCCAAACGCACTGCCGAAGCCCAGTGGAGGCTGCAGATCATCAGCAGCAATCTGGGCTCTGGAAGTGGTGAGTGAAACCTAAACTCAGTCTTAACCTAAACCCACTCTTGACCTAAAGCAAAAGTTTATTTGGATTTAGACATAATGTACTATACATTTTGAATTGTACAGAATATCTGAAATCCTTTGGTCACAATATAATTAATATTTTCATGACTAAAGCTCTAGATACTTTTAAGATATCGATGTATGAACATTTTCCCAAATGAATACATGTCATCGTGGAGATAAAACTCCTCAAATGTCATCCTGGCTTGGTAGGTCGAGACAGATCCTTTCCGAACCCAGTCATCGGCCACCCTGCCCCCACTAAGAGACGCAGCAGCAGCAGCAGCAGCAGCGGCAGCGCTGGGCTGAGGAGGAGGAAGAGGCCAGGAAGACACCCTCCTGAAAGACAAGCCTCCATGGAGAAGCCCATTGGGGACGTCAGCCCCAACACCTCAGGTAAGACAGGAATAACAACGATGACATCTTCTCTCTGACACTCTCTCTCTCTTTGAACTTCGGTTATTTTGTCTCGTGCGTTCTGTCACAAGTTGGCTATCCTCTTCACTCAAGCAACTTCAAACCACAGCTTAAACAACACTTTCTTTTAGCTATCCATCGGTATTGTCTGTCCTCTGTAAGGCTGTTCTATAAATGTAGCTTGGTGTCTTTCAGATGGAGATGGAGGAACAGGGCATGTGGAACATGAGGTTTGTTCGTGCGGCGGTGCCCACAGCTGGCTTGTTCCAGCAATGCTGTCCCCTCCAGAGTCTCTCCTCATTTCCTGCATACGTCGCGGCAACTACATGGAGGCACACCAGGTAAAAGGGGTGTTGGAGCGTCATTGTAATACATTATACAATACTCAATCTCTTTCATCCAATATAAAGTTTTCCTTATGAAGAAGGCTTTGTTTTTTATAAAATGTTTTATTTGAATTCTTTACTTAGTTGAATTTTTACTAAATTTTATTTTAAGCAAAGCATTGTTAATCAAAATGTTTCATTAAAAACACACCACTACAGTGCACTTTACTCTACTGTTTTCTACATGGTAAGATCTTTTAGATAAAATTATTACGTTGAAACCTAACGGTATATTGCGGAGACCAACGATCCTGTCTCTGTCTGTGCACAGGTATCCCTGGTGTTTGGTCTAGAGGCTTCAGCGTACTGTGGGGAGCTGGTCTTCATGGAACGCTACGGAGAGGTCCTTGTAGAACTCGGGCAGGTGGAGCAGAAGATGGAGACCCAGTCCATGTCTTCCTCCTCGTCCTCGTCCGAGGGCCTGGGGTCGGCAGCGGCCCCCGTCTCCGGGAGGAGTCGCCTTGGCAGCAGTGGTCGTTTCACTCTGCAGGCCATTGGGAGTGCAGCTGCTGCCGGTACAGAACACACTGCCTCTATATCTATACACAGTTAAACCATGTTACACAGCCTTGTCTTTGTCTTGTCCTATTTTTTCCTATTTACTTAGGCACCATGTATTTTTTGCGTGACTTCCTCTCTGAACTCACTGTCTCCTTCTAGGCATGGCTTTCTACTCCGTGTCTGACGTTGCAGACAAGCTCCTCAGCACCGCGAGCCATCCTGTGCCCTCACTGGAGGAAGGCTATTGGCTAAGCCAGACAGGCTGTGATCCAGAACCTTCCGGCCCACTTCTACCGCTGCTTGAAGAGCTCAGTCCGGCCGCCATGGCAGCCTTCGACCTGGCCTGCTGCCACTGCCAGCTCTGGAAGACTGGGAAGCAGCTGCTTGACACATCTGAGCGCAGACTTAACGGCAGCCTGGAAGCTAGAGGTGAGCTGATGGGGATGTTAAGTGTTTGTTAAGGGAGGTGACTGTTAAGATCTACAGGGCATAGACGGATGTTCCAGGTTTAAAAAACAGGTTGTGGTTTGTGGGAAAAATCCAACCTGCTGTGTGAAGTCATTGTTGTGCCTACTTTAGGCCGTTTTAACCACTTAATATGTTTTCCCCCAGGAATTAGAGTGGATCCAAAGGTGCCCCATTTTGAGGAAATCTGTGGATATCCCATGGTGTTACAGCGAATTAGCAAAATCCTTAACCACACTGCCAGTAACAAAGGCTCTTTAAAAACAGGTGCGTTGTTCCACATGCAGTCTAAAATAAGATAGAACAATGTATGTTTTCAAATCTGCATGGGAGGAGAAAATGTTTCCTCGTTATTTATTTTACAAACATGCCGACAAAATGTCTTTTTGGGACAAAGAAAAAACTAAATAGGATTTGTTTTATTAAACTGATTACTTGATTTCTTGTAGAAGGTGTTACAGAGGAGCTTGTGGTGGCCACCCCTTTTGGCTGCTGTATCCAGGAAGTGTTGCTATGCTGCCACCCCATTCTGAGTGAGGAGAGCATAGCTGGACGACTCAGCTTGAACCAACGCTTGGAGTTAACCTTGCAAACTCTGGGTGCTGCCACTGATAACATGGGTCAGCACTCTTATGTTCAATGTGGTGTGTTAAGGGTATATTATTTTGTTCCAAACACTTGAATATTCCCACAAGTTATAAACATATTCCTTATATCTTGTGACTATAGTATTACTATGACTAATGACGTAACAACTTATAACTAGCTTGAATATGGTGTGGTTTCTAATAAAAGTTTCACTGAACGTGCTTATCTAGCATAAACATTTTCTCCCATTACAGAGGGCCATACAGGCAGTGCTCTGCTAGCCGCTCTAGTAGAACAGGCCAACCTGAAGAAGTCCGAGCTGGACTCGCACCCAGTGCGCTCCAACATGAAGCAGCTCCTGCGCTCCCTGGACCAGCTGTGTCCCTTTGAGCCCGACGGCAGCCATAGCAGGCCAGACTACATGCGTAGCTTCTTGGACTACGTCAACATGCTGGCGTCGGTGCTGGTCCGCAGCCTCGGCTCAGAAGGTAAAGCAGTGTAGTTGGCCCTCCACAGTTTGTCCAGTTAGGTTAAATCTAAGATGGGGAATGGCAGTTACCAAATTTTTCTTATTATTTTTTTTATATTTTGTTAAAATAAATTCCTTTTTTTAAATGTAATTCTTGGTTTTATTTAATAAAAAACTTGACTATCATATGTGTACTAAATAAACTAGTAGAAAGTGCTAAACCTCTTACTCTCTCCTCTCCAGACCAGAGTAGTGAAGTGAAGCTCGGGAACCCTCTGCTGGTGCTGCTACAGGGTCCGTCTCAGCTGCTCTCACACCTGCTGTTTGACAGACAGGTGTCTCCTGACAGGTAGGCACACTATCTCTCACTTACCTAACCTGTTAGTGTACTTTGAACGTGATATTCATTGACTTGACTTATCAACCCTAACCATTAGTAGTGACATTGGTATTAGATTGTACTTTCATTGAGTGTGAAGTTACTTTGATTACAATGCGTGTCAAGTGCTTAAACTATGTGTATATGCATGTTATTACAAGAAAAGGTAATCTAATTGATCTAATAGGCATTGAGCTCACACAGCCCTTACAGAGGTGTGTGTGTGTGTGTGTGTGTGTGTCTCCAGGCTACTGTCTCTGTTGCAGCAGGAAGGGCTGCGCCTAAGCGTGCAGGAGGTGATTGTGCAGCGCTGCTGTGACGCTCTGCCGGTGTGGAACTCCGATAAGGACACCGGGCAAGGCAAGGACACGGACGGGCTGTTCGTTATGGCCAGCATGGCTTCCCTGATGCAACAGCATGCCCAAGAGCATATGCCAGTACTTGGTGGCACGGAACCCCAGTCCAGCACCAGCTCTGAATCCGAGGCCTCACATGAGGAACTCTCCCTGACATCTACCAGCCTCTCTACCTCTCCACCTTCTGCTTCGTTCTCCTCTTCGTCCAGCTCTTCCTCAACCTCGTCTTCCTCTTTTCTACTCACCTCTTCAGCCCTGTCCTTCCTGAAGTCTCGTTCGCCCATCTTGGCCACTCTGGCTTGCCTGAGCGCTTGCAAGGGAGAGGCAGCCAAGACTCAGTCTGCCGGCTGGTCAGGCCTCCCTTCCTATTTCCGTAGCGGCCGTAAAGACGTGGTGCTGGATGGTGAACAGATCTCCCGGGAAGGAGACTCCCTGCTGAAAGACTTCCCCATCCTCCGAGCCTACTTGCAGTCCATGGCCGAGCCAGTCCTAGGGTCCCATGTAGGAGCCGCTGAGGAGGGACCCAGCGGAGCAGGACCGGGGCTGGGGTCGGCCCTCTGCGGCAGACCCCTGGTAAGCCTGCTGCTCTCTGGACCTCAGGGGTCTGCAGCTGCCCAGGCTGTGGTTAATGAGGCTTTCCAACAGGCCTTTTCCTCCAGGGACCTAGGCAGAGCTATGAAGCTGCTCGAGCTCTATGGACAAGGCTGCAGCCAGGAGGGGGCACTAAGGGACCGTCTGCTGGCCTGGGCTGCTCTTGAAGGTGAGGGGAATATTCAGTAAACAAGAGCTAACTAGGGCAGTCCATGGAAATTTTCCGATGATCATTAACTTGTTTCGTTACTGTTAAAATGTTTTTTCACTAACAATGTAGTTCACCATTGCTAACAAATTCAACACAACAAACCAATCACAAAAAAGTTGTTTGGGTGTGAGGTTAATAAATGAAATGTGAATATCAAATTATGATGATATTAATTTGCTTGGAATACTAACTTGTAAGTTTGCACCCACATTAACCTTATTCTCCTGTGTGTTCAGATGAAGAGGGAGGCATTGTGCCTCTGTTCCGAGTGCAGGACCCTTGCCTGAGAGCACGGGTGGCCCTACGGGTTCTAGAACGTTGGCCTTTAGGGGCGTGTCTGGAGATTCTAGAATTCTGTCTCAATGACCCCAAAATGGAGCCAAAACTGAGAGCCGAGCTGGAATTGAGGAAAAAGGAATTGGACATCTATAATTTGGTATTTCATTTTTAAGTAAAAACTATTTGACATCGACAATTTGAATAGCGGAGACAAGGGACAATTTGTATGGGAGATTGACTCTTGGTGCCCCTTGGTTGTTGGTCGTTTGTCCCCTAGATGTTAAAACTGCAGCCCCCCTTACCCTGGACTAGATGGCAGGAGCTGAGGACTGAATCGAAAGTGGAGCCTGAGGCTGTGCTGTCTAAGATGCTGGAGGCCAAAGTGAGTCATTCAACCAGTCTCAGTTGCAATTACCCTCAAAATAGATTATTGAACGTGTCTCAAATCTTTGTGAAACTTAACCTAAGGTTATTTTTATATGGTTGTGTCGTCAGGAGTTTGCCGTTTGTGCTCAGTGGGTCCAGCTATACCCTGTGTCAGACCAATTTGGACTGCAGCTACAAACCGAGCACCTGCTTCACTTGCTGGAGAGGGGGCACACTGAGGAGGCTTTCCAGGTCCATACCCCCCCCTGTTTATAATTCACTATTATTATCATCATCATGATAGAGTTTTCTATTTACTATTTTACATATTTATGTACCATTTACAACATTCAAATGGTTGTGGTTGTCATTAGTACTATTGTTTCCCTATTGTTTAGCTGCTCGAGAGCCTTTCGGGCAGTGCGTTGGGACTAGAGGTTTGTGAGCGCGCTCTAGATTGTCGCCCAGGATTGGCTGCCTGTCACTTCCTCGCCGACTACCTCAATCTGCACTTCCAGAGCCAAGTGTCACCCGCTCGGCGGCGCCACATTTATGCCCTTCATCTAGGGTCGAAGGTCAGTAGATATTTTTCATACTTCAGAATTAGTCTTTGTTGGTTAGATCTGGCCATTGATCAACTTAGTTTTCTCATTAAAATCTAAATTAATGCTTTTGTGTCTTAACTTTTCTAGAGGCTTTAGGGGCCTTGTGATGAAGCTCTCTTTCCTTTGTATTGCCCTCAGTGTTTTAGTAACTTAATGCATGGACTGTTACTGTGTGTGATATTCAAAGCAGCCAGAAATATTTCTAGATTCAAAAATGTTTTTATCAGTCACTGGATAACTTTTCCACAGTTATTAAATCATGTGTTCAGACGTATCCCTTTTCCCCCCTAGTTTGAACGTTTTGTCGATGTCTGTACACCCAGGTGCTGTTGACGTTGCCCGAGGCAGCCAGACAGGACTACTTCCCCTTGCTGTCTGAGCCCCTGCTGATGCTGGAGCAGCTGCTGATGAACCTGAAGGTGGACTGGGCCGACGTAGCTGTCCGAACGCTCCGGAACCTTCTCTTGGGCCAAGAGGCGGGCCTAAGCTCAGAGGAGATCGACGACCTTCTGTCTAACTATGCCCGCAAAGCTCTGGATTTCCCCTATGCACCCAGATCACAGTCGCGCTCTGGTCTGTACAAAGCAAAACTTTTTTTTGGCACTCATAGTTTAATATATACGTAACAAATGTCATCCAAATCATTATTATCGAGATAAGTCTTCTAGGGTCATTAATATCTAACTATCTTTACTTTACTTAAATTTTTCTCCAGATTCAATCATCAGCCTGCAGGATAGCTTTTCTCAGTGTCCTGCTCTGGGTAGCCGTCCTCCGTCCCCAAGTCAAGTAGAGTCCCCTACACTTTCTATAGGTCAGGGCAACAAACTTTAAACCTCTGCTTTATATTCGTCCTCTCATGTCATGTTATCAAACTCTACCAAACTCTTTGAAGGCTTCAATACGGTATTTTAGGTCAATTTTCTTGCCCTTATCTTCATTCAGTACACGTTTCTAAAATGTTTTGGGAAAGCTGTTCTGCTTCTTTAATCAGCATTACTGCGTTTTTTAATCTGTCTGGTGTCATCTAGCAAGCAGTACACCTATCCACACCCCGTCCAGCGGCAGCATGGACAGAGGTTTAACAGACATGAGGGTCCGTCCCCAGACCCAGTTCCAACCTCCAGAGAAGCCCCCTCTTCAAAAGGACTGGATTCCAGATACCAAGCATCACGTCTGCATGGTGTGCCAGCGGGAGAGGTTCACCATGGTATGAATAAAACCCAAAAAATCTACCTATAATTACATAATTTTTGAATATTAGAAAAGCTTAAGGTGTTTGTTTTTTTTTCTTTATCTTGATTCAGTAAATGTTGGGCAGTCACTAAAAGGGAAAGTATCTCACCGCAAGGCAGGCTTAATAAAGTTTAAGTCATTGAATTTGAGCTGTCATGGACTTCGAGTAATTCAATTGTGTGAAGTTTGTTAAATATGTAAAGCACTCACACATTCTGTAAGTAGTTAGCCAGGTTAGGACAACGTTGATGTTTCCACTGTATAGGTGAATACAACCTCTCTCCACTTCTGAACTTCAGTTTAACAGGCGCCACCACTGCCGGCGATGTGGTCGTCTAGTTTGCAACGCATGTTCAGAGAAGAAAATGGCTGTGGAGGGTTGTCCTGAGGCTGAAGTGCGTGTGTGTGACCAGTGCTATGCCTACTTCCATCCAGAGTAAGATAACGCAGTAATAAGACACAGGGTTCCCACGAGTCCTTGAAATCCTTGAAAGTTTGTGAATTAGAGAAAAACTAAATCAAGGTCTTGGAAGTTTTTGAAAATAGACATGGGTCATTGAAAGTGCTTGAATTTACATGTATTGCGCAAGAATAGAAATTTGAATAATTTAGTTATTTTTTCTACTTTTATTTACACAGCACAATTTAGAAGTGTTCACACACATTGCTAGTTGCCTGCACACCCATAATAGCCTGCATACTTATTATAAAAATGCTCAGTTTTAGTTAATTAACTTTGATCCGTATCACAAACTATGCCGTGTTGGATTTTTGAATTTGAGGGATTTGGGCCTGGAAAGTGAAAAGTCCTTACATTTGATGTATAAGAAGGTGTGGGAACCCTGAAACAGACAACTGTGTACTCTGTATCACCAATATGATATTTCAAACCTACATTTTTCTTTCCTAATCACAGATCTGATGATGAACTGGAGCAAGCTGAAGGTAAACATTCTTCAATAACTGTGTTGTGCCAGAATGCAGGTTTGCCTCTTGATAGACTTGCAAGAACCTTTTGAAACGTATGCAAATAGTTATGTCCATAATCACTTCCTACGCCTGGATAGCAGCTGGTAGCCCCGTGCTGACAGAGGGGGCCCTGGATGATGTTCTTCACCTGCCAGAGGTCCCCCAGAGACAGATTCAGCTCAGCACCAACCACATGGACAACATGCTGCTCCAGAGCCAGTTCTACTACGAACAGGTCTGCTGAGTGTAGTTTCTATTCTGGCAGGGTCTTTAGTCCCCAATGTGTAGACGATTGGTAAAGACTTCGCTGTTGTGTGTGTGTGTGTGTGCGCTTTGATTGCATTGCAAGAAAACAAGCAATATCCCAACCATAGGATAAGCAAGGGTAAACTTGTAGTGAGGTCTGCTTACTCTTCTCGCAGGCTCCGAGCGCCTCCTTGTGTGTGGCGATCCTGACGCTGCACAGCGATCAGACGGCGTGCGGCCACCAGCTCATCAACCACTGCCGCTCCCTCTCCCGCAAACTGACAAACCCGGAGGTGGACGCCCGCCTGCTCGCTGACGTCATGCGCCAGCTGCTCTTCAGTGCCAAGCTTATGTTTGTTAAGATGGGGCAGAACCAGGAACTAGCCCTGTGTGACAGGTGAGGAGAATCTTATTCCTCCTGACTGCATTTTCATGTAACATACAGCTTACACATTAATGTAATCTACAGTCTATGCAATATGCTATCTACTGTATGTTCAAATTATTACATTATCCTTGTGAAACTGTATGTAACATTAAAATTGTATTTATAAGTGAATTGCAGTAATGCATTATATGTCAACATGATGGCATTAAATGCAGCTTGTTATCTGTATGCTACCTTAATCTATATAAACTGTATGTAGTATGTGCTCTATTCTTATTACACACATTTTAAATTGAGAGACCATTGAGCCACATATACATTATTATCTTATCATCTTACATTATGTTACTATTATAATCTTAAATTATATCACTATTGTTCTCTCCAAGTGTGAGTTAATTACTCCCTCCTGCTTTCATCTTCTGTTCACAGCTACATCAGCAAAGTGGATATTCTAACGATTTTAGTGACTGCAAACTACAAATACGTCCCATCCCTAGATGACATTTTGGAGACCGCTGCAGTCACCAGACTCCGTAACCAGCTCCTGGAGGCCGAGTACTACCAGTTGGCTGTGGAGGTACGCCTAGTTACTGAGAATTAATCTATAGCTAGCTATACCTAGAGGTAGTAAGAGAAACACTTCCTGTATGGTTTGTAGGTTTAGGATTAGATGAACATCACTACTCATTGACTTTTAAATAAAATTATGTTTATTATGATTACTACTTTTTTTTTATATTTAAAATTGAAATGTCACATTGGGATCAACATCTCTTTTCTGATTGAGTCGTGGTTATGAGGGCAGAATAAATACATTGCAACAGAAGCAATATATAGTATGCGTTTACCATAAACAGTGGGTGTCATGTTCTTAGCAGTGCAATATTGCAATCTGAAGGTCTTTTTCCTCTGTGTCTGTCTGTAGGTATCCACTAAGAGTGGTCTAGACTCCAACGGGGTGTGGCAGGCGTGGGGCATGGCCTGTCTAAAATCAGGAAACCTCTCGTTGGCCCGGGAGAAGTTCGCCCGCTGTCTGAAAGCTCCACTGGACCGGAACCAGCTCAATCAGGGATCTCGTCTGCTGCAGGATATAGTGCATCACCTGGAGTCCATTGTAAGACCCACTTTGACCATGGTAAGGAGAGGTCAAATGCACTCAAAAACAATGTTGAGAAAAGTTTTGGGTAAAAACAGAATTACACACTATTCCGCTACATTGCTGTCAGTAATATGTCTAAGGGTTATGTTATGGGGTCAATATTTTGACACACACCAAGCTGTAAGCAACCTTTTCTTAGTAGTACTAGTCCCCAGTGACATTATCTTCACTAACTGCCCCATTCTTTAGTATTCTACTCTGTACTTGTAGTTATATTTATACAATAGGAGGGCAAGCAGAGGGGATGGGGTACTGTAGCTAATTGGGAAAGTTGGATTTGCACTCCACTTTCCAAACCAAAGACTTTCGGTTTTCCATGACGTCATCCATCTTGCTCAGAGTTTTCTCCATCTTGTTTGAATGAGAAAACGATTAAAGTCAGAGTCGATTCATTAACGTTGCTGTGGCCATTTGATTAGTGCTACTCGGCAATTGTATTGCTTTTTAAGGCCAGTCCTCACTGTGTCTGTTCTGGTTAGACTTGCTTTATGGATTTGTTCCACAATTAGCTCATGAAGCATCTGGGCTCAAACCTGCTTGAGTTATTGGCTCTGGTTGCCAGTTAAGCTTACATATAGCTCTAAATGAATAGGAATGAGTTTATCCTGATTCAGAATAGCTGTATGCTAAGTGATATTATGTAACATGCGCACTGTTTTCAGGTTTGATCCAGTTCTGAGAAGAGATATCCATTAGTACAAGGCCATTTCCTCCCTTTTCCTGTTACGTCATTGTCCATGTGGCTGTAAACATGCTTTTGTGTCTGCCAACCACCCCCGCATTCCTGAGTGTCTGAGTTATCTAAGTATATGCATTTATAGGCCTGAGTAAGGTGTGTCTCTGCGTGTTTAGGCCTGTGACTCATTATATGTATGTCCCCAGTCTTTCAATGAAGACATCCTGGCTTCCCTGTTGGAGCTGGAGGAGGCGCTGTGTGAGCCGGGCCCGGTGGACTGGCCAGAGGCCAATGGACAGAACGGCAGCCTCCACCAGGAGAGCCTCTACTACCTGAAAAGCTATGGTACTCACCTGGCCTTGATCAGCTTCTACATGCGTCACGACTGCATGAAAGAGGCCCTGACACACCTGCTCAGCAAGGTGAGCCTAGGGGAAGAGGGAAGGAGTTGAAACACATTTCTTTTTTCTCTTTTTTTTCTCTCATGGTTTCATAATACAGCTCAAATTCCACTGTATGTGGGAGAGGTTCTTTGAGTTCCAGCCAGTACTACTTCTTGTGGTTTAGTTTGTACAAAATGGTCACAACCATGGTGTACAATAGAATGTTTTGTCTTGTAGGTTCTGTCTTGTCCTTCTCGCCTAGAATTCTTCAAATGTTTGGAAAGTGATATTTCTGTATATTTAAACAATACATCATTCCAACCAATTCATTATTTTACTAATGGTTTATTGATTTTTTACATTTATTTTTAATCAGGAGTGTCCAGAGGAGGTGTTCCTGGAGGGGGTGTTGCAGCCCAGCCTGGAGCGAGGTCGGCTAGGCATGCTCCAGGGCATGCTGGAGACTCTGGACCCAGGCCTTGAGGCCTGCAGTCGCTATCTCATGTCCGCCTGCCAGCAGCTGCAACGCAAGGGACACTTCTACACCCTCTACCAACTCCAGCAGTTCATGAAGGTCAGATTTGAATTGGTTGCATTCAGAAAATTAACAACCATTTGAAGTAATATTGAATAAAAAAATAAAAATATGGGAAAATATGACATACATTATTAGAATGAAGCACTCAGTGGCTGAACGAACGAAAAAGTTTACACTGCTTCCTCTTATTGACTTTGTTTTTCTCTGTTCATATTCATGACCTCAGGATAACGTGCGGGCGGCCATGACGTGTATCCGCTTCTTCAGCCACGGAGCCCAGTCTTACCTGCAGCTGGGGGAGCAGCAGCGCTGGCTGGTGCGAGCCAAGGAGCACCTGAAGACTTACCTGCAGGAGCAGCAAGGCCGTGGGGCAGCAGCCAGAAAAAGGTCCACAGCCAACTCCTCTTTCAGGAAGAAGATGGCCTCTAACGATGTGTCCAGGTGAGGGAGGGGGTGGGGATGGTGGGGGGGGGGTTGTAGGAGTAAATACTTTTAAAACAACAGTCTTTTTCCTTGTTTGCATTTTTAAATGATCTAAATTTATGTAACCACCAGTAGTCTTCACCGTATCTTTTTTTTTTTTTCTTCTTCTTTGATTAAATGAATCAGGCACATCAACACCATAGAGCTACAGCTGGAGGTGACACGGTTTCTGCATCGCTGTGAGGCCTCGCAATCCTCCAAGGCTGGAAAGACGAGCGCCTCCTCCAGCAGCTCCTCGGGCTCTAGTCCTCCTCCCACGCTGTTTGGCACCAGCACCATGAAGATTGAGGTGGCCTGCAGGGTAAGCCTTCTCTTTCAAAGCTGTGTTACTGTAATTCCTTGAGATGGATGGAAAAGATTGTTGTCATGATAAAAGACAGGGAAAATGGTTGATCACGACCATCTGAATCAAAACATTTTTTATACTTCTAAGGTGATGCTTGGAGGAAAGAATATTGAAGAGGGATTTGGCATTGCCTACAGGGTCATACAGGTCAGAACCATGGAAACCAATCCATATTTTCCCTGAAAATATTTGGTTGGTTGTTTATTTATTTGCTCATTCCATAAGGTTCCATGCTCATTCTTTCTCTATGCTTGCCCTCAGGACTTCCAGTTGGAAGCTTTAACTGTGTATATACACGCTGGGCAAAGACTGGTCCGACTGCGTCAGTTTAGTGCTGTAAAGCAGCTACTGAAGTGCGTTGGAGAGTCAGGCACTGGCACAAAGAATGACTGTGACGCCATCATCCTCAGCTGTGTCTCCGTTGCAGATAAGGGTCCCACAGACGTATGTAGCATTATTAGTTCACCTTTCACAGCCTCCCCCGTTTGTTTTCAATGTGAGATGAGGTCTGAAGAAAATGTGCTTTTTGTCCTTTCCGTTGAATTAGGCCAAAGAGTTGGAGGGTCTCATTCTGGAAACAAAGAACACAGATAGCAAGGTAGCTTTGCAATAATTTTCGAAATCTTCCTGCCGCATCTCAACTCCCTTACTTTTTCCTTACTTTATTGTATCGGTTGCTAATATTTAGTGTTTGAAATGTCTCGCTAACTTGTAAAACCTGCTCCATTTCCCTCCTCCTTACCGCCATGTTTAGATTAAGGCCTATTTGCAGTGCAGTAAGCTCCGTCCAGCGTACCTGCTGGCAGTCAAGCTGGAGGTGAGTCGTGCGGGGCCGTTGGTACAGGAGGTACTGCAGGCTGCTGAAGAAGCTGAGGACTCTGTGATGCAGAACATCTGTCGCCAGTGGCTGATTGAACACCAGAACAAGACTTCACAACCGCGACAGAGCAGGCCCAATGCTAGGTAACAACACAGCAAGCGTTGCTACTCTAGGGAATAGATATAGCACTTGAACAAAACATACTGAATTAAGCCATCAATGCTCGTCCCTTTTGACAATGTGGGCTGGGCAGTCCTTTTTTATTATCTTTTTCACCTTCCTGTTTTGTGAGAGGACAAATCACCGCTGTGCCATTTATCCCAGAGAGTGACTGCTGATATCTTGACAAGTTCATATGGAGAGGAAACAATGTTACCGCGTTAGATTACTGCCAATGCATCTAGCAAAGCTGTCTGCATACATTAGTTCTCAATAGGGCCCACATGCCTGCCGAGCGCAATATTTTTATTCTACCTCAGCTAAAAGGGAAGGTCTCTTTCACCAACGACAAAGCCTCAAGAATCCTAGATAGATCTACATCAATAGTCAAGTCAACTTTGCATAGTGTCCATTTTATTTCTGTTTGCTGAAAGCTATAGAGTTAAAAACGAGTGCCACAAGGTAAATGAAATCGAAAGTTTGTGTTAAACCCCTTTTTGACATTTAAATTGAGAATCTGTATTTAATCTTGAGGAGTTGTCGATGTGTAATTATTGAGTTTCAGTTTATATTTGAAATTGTTTACTTGTCAGTTTACCCTGCCAATAAGTAAATATATCTGACCATCTATACATTTTCTTGTCCCTTTACTAAGGGAAACAAGACATACAATATTGCGTTTGGATCACGTAAAGGGCATTAGAATAGTTAAGAAGTATGAAGCTCATTTATAGAGAAAGAACTAAAACTTAATTTGTATACTGAAAGGGATCTGATTCACATTGTCAGCTGTCAAATGTGAAAGGTGTTGAGTTTGAATTAGGATTGAGAACCTCAGCTCTGGTCAGTATTATTTTTGAAAGACTATTCACAATCGAGACGTGTGTTTTATGATTTGTTTTAAGTGTGACTAATTGTATTTATCTATGTCACTGATATGAAGCCGTCAAATTCTTGTCTGATGAAATACATTGTACACTTATATAACAGGTTGCTTAGTACAGTTTACATAAGTGTACATATAGAGTGTACTGTATTATTGCCTTTTAAAAATCAAGAGATTTAGGTCGAAAGGGATTTGCTCTTGCAATATTTTGTTGTATAATCATCATTAACCAAATAGTTTTCTTTTCTTTTCTTTTCAAATTTAATTTTCAGAAATACAAATCTTTCCCAGCAGCTCTCTTTGAGTAATAGCGTAACCGTACACAGTGGCTACAATCGTATTTAACGTTACGTTATTTTAAGTTTTTTTTTTTCTCTCATATTAAAATCCTCATTCAGTCTCACAGGGGGCTCATTATCGATATGGCAACAAGTAAAAAAAAAATGTGTGGTGTTATTCTTAAAACAGCTCTATATGGCTTGATGAAATCCAGGGGTGAAAAGGTTGGATGTTATAATACTCTTTGGGTGCTTCTCAAAACGGCAAGATGGACTCGCCCATTTCACCTTAGCTACACTAGTTACAAGATACAAGCTGTACTTAGATGGTTTAAAATCTTTCATTTGCTTCTAATCTCATCTTATCTTTTCCTTAAGAATTGTAAAAGGTAATAGAAAAGGTGATCGTTATCGTGCATCTCCCAAGATTGTATATGTCTAGTGAGTTAAGGTACGGTAGTGGTGATGAGTGTAAGAGGTAGGGAAAGATAGGAGACAGGGCAGCCATTTAAAGGTTTTGAGAGGCATCCATGGATAGTTTACTTGGGGCTGTTGTCTGTCACTCTTGCACTTTATACACAACACTGTGACACTAACCTTTCTTATTGAAAAGTTTTGTGTTTCACTGTCATGATTTTGATTAAGTCTAAAAGCTGGATTAATTCTTAAATTGGAAGAAAGATGCTATAACTGGAATAAAATCTTTCAATGAATTTACCTTTGAAACCTTTTTTTCTTACTTTTGTCAAGTAAAAAAAAATAGTAATTCATAATGAAAATCAAGGTTATGTTTAGATCTTTTTCTATTTGTATCTAGGAAGGCTCAAACCATTAGTAATATTTCCATTTATTTACATCATATGTAAACATTCAACTCTTGATGGATGTAAATATAGTAAAGGCATGTTTCACATTTGTATCAAAACATCAATAACTGTAAACTCTTGGCAGCTTTGCATGTGGTGAATGCTGAGAAGGGAACCCAGAGGGAAAAAAGAAATTACAAGCTTGAAATGGAAAATGTAAGAAAATAAATGAAGTTCTAAAAAAGGGTTCTTATAATAACTTACCCTGGCTTGACCCTTCACAGTACTGATTTCTACAGGATCACAATTAACATTAAGCTTTTCTTACATGAAAATAGCGTTCACATTTTTGTCACAAATACTTAGCATGATATTTTTGATTACATAGTAATACAGTTGAGTGACTTCAGTTACTACACAGGTAGAGAAATCCTTCAAATGCCCACCTGTACAATAACCCCCCCCTCCCAAAAAAAACCTCAAAAACCTGATTCGATGTAATTTCTACTGCATCAATAAACACAATTTCCACCTATTATTAAGCAATACAGCTCTTGCAATATTAACCAACTGCTGAAAGCTCACAAGGTAACTGTAGCCAAAGTACATCAAAACAAACTAAATGTGGGATATTTAATTGGACTGGAAACAATAAGGAATCTTGAGAACTGAGATGGAATGAAATGAAATTATGATGAACAGGCTGGCTCATTCCCATTCAATGCCAAGTAGCTCGGAGCTGGCCTCCCAGAGTTTCCTTGCTGTGTCCTCACTCCTACCCTGCGGAGCCACAAACGCTGGGGCACAATCGCTGTGAAAGAGTGAGATATTCACGTTACATAATTCACAGAGAGTGTTGACATTCCATCTGTCTGCAAGTCGAAACCAAGTATTCCTCATTCTTTTTGACATGTTTATAACAATTTACAGTAAAAAATAAAAATAAAACCATTTAGGCTTAGGAGTAATGCTTCTTCATTATTATTTTATACCATCCTACCTGAAGTGTTTTCCAGATAAAGAGTGCAGTTCTTCTGCCACGGCACAGTAAATGGATGTCTGTGCTCCTTCCCGTGGTGTCTTCAGGAACATGGAGAAAATGGTGAACATAATGGTCATGATGGTTGAGTGCCTAACCAACTCCGAGCGCACTGACCCCGGGTGCACGGAGTTCACTGTAACATTGGAGCCTGTGAAGTGACACATGAGAAGGAAGTGTTGATTATCTTTGGTATGAGAGAGTGCCAAAATACAGTGCCCACCAAAAATATTGATACACTAAATATAAATGATGTTCAATATATTTATCAGCTTGATCTTCCGCTGGAAGTGTTAAGTAAAGTAAACACGGCAAACCAAAATTGACATTATGGTATATTTGAGCTCAATCCACACATTTTAAATGGGGATTTAGAAGCTTTATTTTGTGGTCTTTTTGGATTGGAAGCTGTACTTGTTCCTTAGTGTAACATCAATCTGATGAAAAATCTTTACCATGAATGCTGGTATTACTCAGGGGCACTTTAAATTAGTGAGCAGCCAGCCCTAAAGAACATGTCACTCTCCAGAAATGTGATAATATCTAAAATACAAAGCTTAAAAGACTATCATGTACCACATTCAGAAAGAAGCAATGGGGCGTTTTGTGTGTGTTTACTCTTTTCCTATAATTCGGGAGACTGATCCTCTCTTTGTTCAGTGTCCAATGCATTCATGACCAAACATGTCTTTATTACCACTTTTCCCTTGTCATTACTCATTACAACAGTATGACATACCTTGGAGCCTGCGTGCCAGCTCCCTGGTAAATAGGATGTTGGCCAGCTTGCTCTGGCAGTATGCTAGCCCACTGTTATAGCTGCCTTGGCTCAGAAGGTCATGAAAACGAATCCAACCAAAGTTGTGGGCCAGAGAAGAGACCACCACGATGCGGGCGGGTGCGCTGCGCTTCAACAGCCCGATCAGGAGGTATGTTAACAGGAAATGACCTATATCATGAAAAGTAGTCATATCCATTTAGTGAAGCATTTTGATTTAGTTTATTTGGTTTCACTAGCTATTTCAAGTTTTCGCCCCCTTTTTGAAATAATTATATATTAGTTAATAATTACAATCAATCGTTTAGTGAATAAATATTGTAACACATTTACAAATAGCACTGTAAAGTTTTTGTCAGTCCCGCTCACCCAGATGATTAACTCCCAGCTGCATCTCGAAGCCATCTATAGTTTTCATGTAGGGGCACATCATTACACCAGCGTTGTTGATCAGAACATGCAGCTGGTTGACCTCTGAAGAGACAGCAGGGGGAAAAAGTCATGAATTGCTATTCCCAATAGACATGGGGCACCAAACTGTGTAGGTGAAGTGTAATGTCACATAAATCATCCATACCTCTGAGAAACTTCTGTGCAAAGGCACGAATGGAGCAGGTGTCTGCTAAGTCAAGCTCTCTGACCTCCACGTTTGCGTCTCGGTACATATGACGTATATCTGCTGCAGCCTCTTCACCCTTTTCCACGTCTCTGCATGCCAATATCACCCGGGCTCCTGCCATAGAAAAAGAGTCGTCATGGCATTGTCCACGCTCTCTGATTTTATGACATCTTGATACACCTGGATAGTGTCTCCCAGCCGCTTTCCTTCCAAACTACGGTATTCACAAGTACACACTCCAACAGGTGGTCAAGATAAGATTGAGAGGAAAGTAGGCAACTAAGGCAAGTGGTTATGTTATGTTGTCACCTCTTATAGCCAAGTCCAGAGCTGTTTCCTTGCCGATCCCTGTGTTGGCTCCTGTTATTAGGACTGTTTTCCCATCCAGACGAGCCATGGACCCACAGACTCCTCCTGCTGCATATTTCCTAAGGATATTTGTACATAATATATTTGGGGGGAGATGTATTGGTGGTTATTTCATTCAATCAAGCCATGGGCGATCACACCATCATTTGGTTGTTTAATATTGCACACGTGAAATTACTTTGAAGATTGTAGCATAGCCTACTGTTGAATATAGACCTTCCCAAATGAATGAAAGGTATTTCCAAAGATAAGTATACCCAGAGTCATACGAGCCACGCTCCCAAACAAGGCCATCTATGTAACCAATGGCACCGCGCAATTATGCATATCAGTGTAAGTCCGCCTACGCTCGAGCCGCCTGATGCCCCCATAATGAGCGTGTTTCATTGTCGTTCAGCTATACAATTAATCAAATCAATTGGTAAACCAAATAAATCAAGACAGTTATTTGCTTATTTGCTAAAAGCTATTTGATTAAGATTGTTTTATCAAGGAGAACTCACGGGAAAATGCTCTATCTACTGCGAATGCACAATTCAAATGTTGCACGTCAATACACAATTGCAAGTCCTTAATTTGTTAAAGGTTATTCGTGTCCTATGAATGTAGCTTACCTAATGTGAGGTGCAAATAAAAGCATCAATAGCGTTACAACTCCAAGGCCTGCGACAATCAAAAGGAGCACCATCATGACATCAATTGCCTACTATGCGTCTTTTCTCTTATGGATTACTGTTCACTCGGTCAAATCAGCTGATGACAGAAATCGTACAAGAGTGGAACGCGTTGTGTCACAGATGCTCTACAAAAGGAATCTTGGGATTGTAGTTTAGCTGCAATCAGTGAACATCACATAACAGTAACCGTACATAAGGTGTTTTGTTTTTATGTCTCCATGCGTAGACTAGATATGCTTTTATGATTGTATAACATTGCCTTTATTCGTACTAATCATGAGTAAGTCAAATCTGATGGTTAGAGTGTGCGCTATGTTTCGTGTGAAAGCGTTTAGAAATAAATGGGGAATAGCTTGTTTCTTTTGTTATGATATTC
Organism: Galaxias olidus; assembly: GCA_026901105.3. NCBI lineage: Eukaryota > Metazoa > Chordata > Actinopteri > Galaxiiformes > Galaxiidae > Galaxias > Galaxias olidus. The sequence goes on from JAPMUY010001848.1 coordinate 97,937, forward strand.
TTGCTTAATAATTGTTCATACCGAAAGCGTTTAAAGAAATCTGACGAGATCCGATTGAAGTCACCTAGTTATTATTTCTTAAACCTACATTGACCAGAATGCACCAATGAGAGCTATTTTGGTAATGCCTGATAAACTAGCCGACAAAAAACCTTCAAGTAAAAAAAAATCAACAATTATTTGGACATAACGTACTGTAATATAAGATGACTTGTATACATGTTATATTTTACATTTATAATTTAGTTCTATTTTCCGATTTACATTTTTTTTAAAGAAAAGGTTTTTTTCACGTTGACTGATGACACGATCACGAGGACCAGTATGCGGAAGACCTCGAGGAAGTGATTAGGGACTGAACCAAAGCAAAGGCAAACAAGTATCAATGCAAAAACAAATACCTTTTCTTCATTGTTTAACACGTTATAGCACGTCAAGTTAAAATATTTACCGATCATCAAAAAGAAGCTCTGATAGTCAATGCACAATGTCATCGGAGGAGTTTGAGAAGTTGCACGAAATTTACAAATCACTCTATGATGAGCTGAATCTAATGCCAGAAAGAGTTCTGAAATGTCACGGAGGTAAGAAATAGTTCTTCTACTCTACTATCGTACATTGCAATGGTTATGATCTGTTAAGCCAAGTAAAAAAAATCTCACCTTCACAGAGGAGAAGAAGAGGTTGGTGAGAACCTTTGATGAGAGGCATGGAGAAGCTGAAGAAGTGGTAAGTCGCTCGTTAGAAACAACAACCTTTCACATAATCTTTACTTGATGTTTGGGGCTTGTGCATTTTAGAATAGAGACTTACTAGATGTTCTTTCAGCTTGAGAAATGGAATTCTTACTCTTCAGCAGTTGCCGTATGTACACCGCTTTCAGTAGAAATCATGGGCTCTGACTGTTGTGTAGACTCAAATTGTTAGGGCACACTGGTTTTATACACCGGGTGGCATAAGCTAATTTGTTATTTTCCATTTGACTTATGTCTGCAGCATGACAATTCATTGACCATACCTTATCATTCCTTATGGCTTGCTGTCTAACTATATAACATGGAATATTATTCAACACAATTAGGTCTTGTTTACATCATGTGTCTTTGCGGTGGTTTATTTGTCTATCTGCAGCTGCAAGGCATGGAGCAAGAACTAATAGGGGCTCCTTCCTCCTACCGGAACGGAATGACCACAAAGCTGCGTATGTATCGCAGAGACTTGGGTAAACTGCAACGGGAGATTAAAAGCTCTGATGTAGGCCATGGATTCCAAGCCCGGCCAATGGAAGGTGGTGGCAATTACGGAGTTTATACCTCTCAGAATCAACATAGCGTGAGTTTTGGGTATTGTGCAAGTATTTAAATATACACAAACAAGTGGCTACCTTTTTTTCATGTGATATAGACAGACATGGTATTTATATTTGTGGAATTCATTTTCATTCTACCTGTTCAGACACATTTGCAGTCCCAAAGGGCCTTGCTACTACAGGGCCACGAACATCTAAACAATGCAACTCAAAGCATAGAGCGCAGTCAACGCATCGCCGCCGAGACGGATCAGATAGGCACAGACATCATCGAGGAGCTTGGAGACCAGAGGGAACAGCTAGACCGCACCCGAGACAGAGTGAGTTACTGGAGCATGCTGCTATCATTACATTATACAGCATTGATATCTATATAGATTTTTGTTTTATTGTCAGCCACGCATAATTATACATTTCCATTGGAACAATTGCATCAATTCACAGTTAACACCTACAGTTTTTTTTAGATTACATTTGTATTAGTAGTAATTACTGTTTGTAATGTTAGTGGATGGTTAAATTCGATTTTTTCAATATGTTTTGTCTTCTTGGCGTCCTTGTGTTGTAGCTGGTCAACACAGGCGAGAACCTGAGTCGGAGTCGTAAGATTCTCCGTGCTATGTCCCGCCGGTAAGTGGCCCCTTAATTCACATTTTTCTCCTCGATGATGATTTATGTTGAGTGTTCCAAATCTGTTGATTCTTTTTATTCTGATTTAGTTCATTCTGTTTTCCCCATCTATAGACTGATGACCAACAAGTTGTTGTTGTCTGTCATCATTTTAATGGAGTTGGCTATATTGGGCGCTGTGATCTACCTGAAATTCTTCCGTTGATGTCCAAGCTTCAGCATCTCGGAGCTGCAGGTTATGAAGCAAGACATAAACATGCTTATCCTATTTCCCATATAACTGTTCATTGACTTGGAGTTGGAGATTGAGTGAACCATGTGATGACCAAATCCAGACTTTAAATAAAGGGAAACCTGCCTTAAATGGATTATAAAACAGTTTGCACAGTGGGAACATGAAACTGTCACCCTTCAGATGAAGAACTTGCCCTTTGTGGCCTGTATGACTGAGGATCTTGAAGAAATGCTCTGATAAATAGAGGTTGTTAAGCAGAGTATGTTCCACGGAGATGGAGTTGTCCTAGCAATACTGACACTGAATCCTCTCAAATTGATATTGTACAATTTGTTTTGCAAATTGTGGGAGATATTTCTGACAAATGCTTGAATAAGCAGAATAGAATAGAATAATTTATTAACTATGTGGTACACTGTCATGGGAATTTAAAAGAATAATTAGTCTGTTGTACATATCAACAGTACTTCCTAACACTGTTTTGTAGGCTGTTACCATAACCAAAGTTGTTTTTGCAATTTATCCCTCTCGTCCCACCTACTTACCTATACTAAAGTACATAAGAACTTACTAGAGATAGAATATTTTCCGAACTTTTTGCCATAAAAGCATGTTTTTGAAAGAATAGACATTTTCTCTGATATACCGAGAAAAGGCAGCCAAAAGAGTGTAAAAGTAAAAACATCCGGTGTGGAAATGATTAGCTCCAGGTGCAATTTAAAACAGATAACGATGCAGTGGCCACAGACAGCATCTGGCCACCTTCAAATAAGTTTCACATGATAAGGCTGTTTGGATTGCAACGCTCTAGTATTATGGTACATTGACTGGCTGCCATTGTTTTAGTTTTTTTCCTAGTGTAGGACAAAAACATGTACTGATATAGCCTTAGTGGAGGTAAAGTCTGTTATTCAGGGTGTGCATGTTTCACACTTGTGTTTTCCCACATGGCTATATTTGTGATGATAAATATCCTAATCAAGCATTTTATAGACTAACATGCCAGAGTGATATTTTGTATGCAAGTATGTCCAAAGTTAATAGGTATAGAGAGCAAAACAAGTTGTGAAATAAATGTTTTTTGCAAATAAATATAAAAACATGTGTACTGAAATTGGTTTGTCCTTTTCATGTGATGTATTTGTGGATTTAGATTTGTAATAATACACACTAAAACTTATATGAAAGTTAGCATTTGTAAAAAATCTTTATTTCAAAGAGGACAAAGAAAAAGTCATTTAGTGGTCACAAAAAAGACATTCTATATATTCTTTTATGCAATTTTTTGTCAGCATTTAATGTGAAACAATAGCCTTGTTGCGTACTGACATCCACTGGGAGACATTTTGCTAAATAACAAAATTAAACCTACACAGTTGTTGGAAGACCAACATACTATTATTCCAAAGAAAAAACATTTACCACAGCTGGTCCAAAAATGCAAATGTAATATTAACACAATTCAACTCGCGCAGTCACAAATTCCAACGAGATGTGTACACATCTATCTAGAGTGGACACAACTAAATTTGTCTTAACTTGAAGGCAAACTGTTAAAAAAGTAAACAAACATTATTAATCTAAGGCTACACCATCAAATTAAGAGCATTCTACGTAAACAGTACAATGGTTTACAGTATTAAAAATCAATGCAAATACTTAAGTAGTCAAAGGTTTTTCAAAACCACAGAATAAGCCTAAACTTAATCCCAGTATAAGTGCTAATGGGTAGGGTCGTCAATAAATAGACTATTTTTTTTTCTTCTAATATGTATATGTTAATTATATCAACAAATCCATATAATATGAAAATCAATCCTCATTTCTTTCTAATAGTTAATTTCATGCAAAAACTGATCCCAGTAGTTTTCAGTATGTTAAATAAGAATTTAATTAAATTTACTCTCAGTGATACTTGGCTATTACACTATATGTTTAAAAATATAACTCAAGCTGTACTATACATGACAAACAAACAAATCACGTAACAAA
>JAPMUY010001849.1:7500-10115 GCA_026901105.3 Galaxias olidus
CCATGCTGCAACAGGTGTAGTGAAGTTAGAGGAATGCAGCTTCAAGGTTGGAATACTATATCTAGCCTAGAGGTTAGAACAGTGACCTCTAGGAAACTACATTCAGCTAAAGGGTCGTTAAACTTCTAATGATTAATGCCTTGGTTCAAAAACACGTTATACAACAGATTGCATTAACATAGGTGCTGTAGTGTTCATCACTGTCATAGTGTAGGTGCTGTAGTGTTCACCACTGTTATAGTGTAGTATGTAGCATGTTCACCACTGTCATAGTGTAGTATTTAGTATGTTCATCACTGTCATAGTGTAGGTGCTGTAGTGTTCACCACTGTTATAGTGTAGTATGTAGCATGTTCACCACTGTCATAGTGTAGTATTTAGTATGTTCACCACTGTTATAGTGTAGAATGTAGCATGTTCACCACTGTTATAGTGTAGTATGTAGCATGTTCACCACTGTCATAGTGTAGTATGTAGTATGTTCACCACTGTCATAGTGTAGTATGTAGTATGTTCACCACTGTCATAGTGTAGTATGTAGGATGTTCACCACTGTCATAGTGTAGTATGTAGCATGTTCACCACTGTCATAGTGTAGTATGTAGTATGTTCATCACTGTCATAGTGTAGGTGCTGTAGTGTTCACCACTGTTATAGTGTAGTATGTAGTATGTTCACCACTGTCATAGTGTTGTATGTAGCATGTTCACCACTGTCATAGTGTAGTATGTAGTATGTTCGCCACTGTCATAGTGTAGTATGTTCACCACTGTCATAGTGTAGTATGTAGCATGTTCACCACTGTCATAGTGTAGTATGTAGTATATTCATCACTGTCATAGTGTAGGTGCTGTAGTGTTCACCACTGTCATAGTGTAGGTGCTGTAGTGTTCACCACTGTTATAGTGTAGTATGTAGTATGTTCACCACTGTCATAGTGTAGTGTGAGGTATGTTCACCACTGTCATAGTGCAGAGGCTGTAGTGTGTTCACCACTGTCATAGTGTAGTATGTTCACCACTGTCATAGTGTAGTATGTAGCATGTTCGCCACTGTCATAGTGTAGTATGTAGCATGTTCACCACTGTTATAATGTAGTATGTTCACCACTGTCATAGTGTAGTATGTAGTGTTCATAGTGTAGTATGTTCACCACTGTCATAGTGTAGTATGTAGTGTTCATAGTGTAGTATGTTCACCACTGTCATAGTGTAGTATGTTCACCACTGTCATAGTGTAGTATGTAGTGTTCATAGTGTAGTATGTTCACCACTGTTATAGTGTAGTATGTAGTGTTCATAGTGTAGGGTTAGGGTGTAGTATGTTCACCTTATTGTTTTTGTAAGTCCTGTTCTTCATCTTGCCCTCAGGCCAGGCAGGTGCTGGGAGACAACTTCTGTCAAAGTAAGTTTGTTCTTTCCTTAATTTTCTTTTCTTTTCTTTTCTTCCCCTTCTTGTTTACTCAGCAGAGGAGTCCCTTCATGGCCGCAGTGTCCTGACATGGCCTGCTAGCCCCTGGCCAATTTGAAAGCTATAGAATAGTTCTGTAATCAAGGAATATTAGAATTAGTATTCTTTTAGAATCAGTGCTGTAGATAAAAACATTTTATTTGATGAGATAGGATGTCAACAGAATACAGTTATGTTTATAAACACTGTGTGTGGAACCTATGAGCATTAATGAATGAAGACTAACTAAGATTATCAATCCATATTCTAGGGTCTTTACCAATTAACTTGAATGGATTCGAATTAATAAAACCATTTGAATAATTGTTTTCTACTTGAGATTGCATCAAAGTTGCAAAGGTTTAATCAAACTGGATTTTCTGGTGGTGCTGTCACTCTCTCTCTCTTACTCTCTCTCTCTCTTTCTCTCTCTCTTTTTCTCTCCCTTGTTTTCTCTATCTCTCCCTCTCTACCTCCCTCTCTGGGTTTCAGCTCTTCAGCTTGATAACATGAAAAAGTCCCACGCTTCGCCGCGGTTGGACAACATCCATACTTTCCACCGAGGCAGACGTCAATCAGGTTCAGTATTTAGTTCATCAACACGACGCTAGCCAATCAGGTTAAACTTTAGTTAATCAACACGACGCTAGCCAATCAGATAATCAGATTCAGCTTTTAGTTGATCAACACGACGCTAGCCAATTAGATTCAGATTTTAGTTGAGCAACACATTCCTATCCATCCAATCAGACTCAGGCTTAAGGTGATCAACATGATAACATCCTTGGTTTTCATTTGCAGTAAATGTCCCACAATGCTTTACTCAACAGCAGAAACCAAACGAATCATCGACTGATTCTCATGCTACGTCATAACCGAATCATTAGAATAGACAGTGCGTGAGCTTAGAGTTATAAAGTTCCATCTCCATTTTTGTAGAAATTTCGTTTTTTGCACATTTTGAACACTTGGGTGTGTCATAATGCCTGTGTGGAGTTATTTTTATTTGGGTCAGTAAACCATAAAATAAAACTGCATACTCATTTTTTTAGCCTAGCCGTGAAAGCTTTGATCCTCAATATCTCTTAAGTAGCCTAAACGGAGATGGAACCTTATAACTAAGCTCACAAGTAGTTGTATTAATTTATAGTTTTTTTTAATATGAT
>JAPMUY010001850.1:0-10007 GCA_026901105.3 Galaxias olidus
CCATCCTCTGCTAAAGGGGTTCTTTTGGCTTCTTTATGTAATGATTGTAGTTTAATTCCCCATTTAAATATCTATCTCTAGTCCTAAATATGTTCCATACATTATACATCAATTATCCATATGAAGAAAAGTTAGTGAACAAAAGATTTCCTGTGGAGGCCATTATCCACCATCGTTTGTGGGTTCAAGTCCCATCTGGGGTGTATATTAGCAGAGTAGCAGGCTGGGCCCATAACCCAGAGGTCGATGGATAGAAAGCATCCTCTGCTAAAAGAGTTCTGTTGGCTTCTGTTGGGTTCAAGTCCCATCTGGGGTATATGTTAGCAGAGTGGCGCCAGCAGAACCGTGCTGGGCTCATAACCCCGAGGTCGATGAATAGAAACCATCCTCTGCTAAACGAGTTCTGTTGGCTTCTTTATATAATGATTGCAGTTTGAAGAAAAGTTAGTGAACAAAGGATTTATTTTGGAGGCCATTATCCACCATCGTTTGTGGGTTCAAGTCCCATCCATGGGCCCAGAGGTCTGCTGGGCCCATAAAAGGTCGATGGATCCTCTGCTAGTTCTGTTGGCTTCTGTTGGGTTCAAGTCCCATCTGGGGTATATGTTAGCAGAGTGGCGCCAGCAGAACCGTGCTGGGCCCCAATAGAAACTGTTGGCTATGGAGTTCTCTGCTAAAGGGCTTCTTTATCATAAGGATTGCAGTTTGAAGAAAAGTTAGTGAACAATATATATTCATTAAATATGCTACTTTACATTAATTATGCATATGAAGAAAAGTTAGTGAACAAAGGATTTATTTTGGAGGCCAATATCCACCATCGTTTGTGGGTTCAAGTCCCATCCGGGGTGTATATCAGCAGAGTGGCGCAGCGGAAGCGTGCTGGGCCCATATCCCAGAGGTCGATGGATCAAAACCATCCTCTGCTAAAGGAGTTCTGTTGGCTTCTTTGCATAAGGATTGCAGTTTGAAGAAAAGTTAGTGAACAAAGAATTGATTGTGAAGACCATTGTCCACCATCATTTGTGGGTTCAAGTCCCATCTAGGGTATAGAATAGCAGAGTGGCGCCAGCAGAACCGTGCTGGGCCCATAACCCAGAGGTCGATGGATGGAAACCATCCTCTGCTAAAGGGGTTCTTTTGGCTTCTTTATGTAATGATTGTAGTTTAATTCCCCATTTAAATATCTATCTCTAGTCCTAAATATGTTCCATACATTATACATCAATTATCCATATGAAGAAAAGTTAGTGAACAAAAGATTTCCTGTGGAGGCCATTATCCACCATCGTTTGTGGGTTCAAGTCCCATCTGGGGTGTATATTAGCAGAATGGCGCTAGCAGAACCGAAATGGGCCCATAACCCAGAGGTCGATGGATAGGCCCCTTAACCCTGAGGTCGATGGATCAAAACCATCCTCTGCTAAAGGAGTTCTGTTGGCTTCTTTACATAAGGATTGCAGTTTGAAGAAAAGTTAGTGAACAAAGGATTTATTTTGGAGGCCATTATCCACCATCGTTTGTGGGTTCAAGTCCCATCCAGGGTGTACATCAGCAGAGTGGCGCAGCGGAAGCGTGCTGGGCCCATAACCCAGAGGTCGATGGATAGAAACCATCCTCTGCTAAAGGGGTTCTTTTGGCTTCTTTATGTAATGATTGTAGTTTAATTCCCCATTTAAATATCTATCTCTAGTCCTAAATATGTTCCATACATTATACATCAATTATCCATATGAAGAAAAGTTAGTGAACAAAAGATTTCCTGTGGAGGCCATTATCCACCATCGTTTGTGGGTTCAAGTCCCATCTGGGGTGTATATTAGCAGAATGGCGCTAGCGGAACCGAAAGGGGCCCATAACCCAGAGGTCGATGGATCAAAACCATCCTCTGCTAAAGGAGTTCTGTTGGCTTCTTTACATAAGGATTGCAGTTTGAAGAAAAGTTAGTCAACACAGGTTCGATTTTGAAGACCATTATCCACCATCATTTGTGGGTTCAAGTCCCTAAAGGAGTTCTTTTGGCTTCTTTACATAATGATTGCAGTTTGAAGAAAAGTTAGTGAACACAGGTTTGATTTTAAGGCCATTGTCCACCATGATTTGTGGGTTCAAGTCCCATATGTTAGCAGAGTGGCGCAGCGGAAGCGTGCTGGGGTATATCCCATGCTAAAGGAGTTCTGGGTAAGGTGCAGTTTGAAGAAAAGTTAGCAGAGTGGCGTCCCAGCGGAAGCGTGCTGGGCCCATAACCCAGAGGTCGATGGATGGAAACCATCCTCTGCTAAAGGGGTTCTTTTGGCTTCTTTATGTAATGATTGTAGTTTAATTCCCCATTTAAATATCTATCTCTAGTCCTAAATATGTTCCATACATTATACATCAATTATCCATATGAAGAAAAGTTAGTGAACAAAAGATTTCCTGTGGAGGCCATTATCCACCATCGTTTGTGGGTTCAAGTCCCATCTGGGGTGTATATTAGCAGAATGGCGCTAGCAGAACCGAAATGGGCCCATAACCCAGAGGTCGATGGATAGGCCCCATAACCCTGAGGTCGATGGATCAAAACCATCCTCTGCTAAAGGAGTTCTGTTGGCTTCTTTACATAAGGATTGCAGTTTGAAGAAAGGTTAGTGAACAAAGGATTTATTTTGGAGGCCAATATCCACCATCGTTTGTGGGTTCAAGTCCCATCCAGGGTCTCGGGAGAAACTAAAACCACCATTTTCCAATTAGGAAAACAGGTCTTAGGTTGTATAGGTAGCAAGGACGGTATGCAAGTCATTCAGGGAGCTGAATGGCTTCTATCGGCCATGGACCTCGATAAATGCGACCCTATTGTATCCCTAAAAGCCCTAGGTGAAGTTAAAATAGACTAACAAATTAAAAGAATGATAGAAAATTCGGCGGTTAAAAATAAAAATCGGCTGTTTGAAATACTAACAAAAGGAAACTGGGCCAAATCTAAAATATACGGTGGGAAAGTATATTGGACCCCAACACATAATTAAAGGAGGAATGCCTCCTCGCCAAGCTTAGTACTACATAAAGAAAGAGGTAAAATTAGAATTAGACCAAACCATTGACGAATTAGAAGAACGGAGTTATTGAACAAATAACTAACCCACCCACTAATCTTCCCATAATGGCTGTTGACAAACCCGATGGTAGCAACAGACTAGTCCATAATTTTATAGAATTAAACAAACGAAGTGTAACGGATGCGCAAAGTTTAATAAATCCCAGTTACACCACCCAGACATTGAAAAACAAACGATTTAAAACAGGATTGGATTTAGCTAACGGATTTTGGAGTATACCACTAGCGCCTGAATCTCGGGGAAAAACATGCTTTACCTGGGGAACAAAAGCTTATCAATGGACCGTTCTTTCTCAAGGTTATAAAAATAGCCCAAATGTCTTTCAGACAGCGGTAGAAGAGACGTTAGAGGGCGAGGACGTTACCGTCTATATAGACGACATGTACTTTACTCATGATGATGAAAAGGAACACTTAGATTGCCTAGAGTGAGTAATAACAAAACTAGGTGCGGCAGGTTTTGCTCTCGGAGCAAAAAAATGCGAAGTGGCTACAAGCGCTTTAACTTATTTAGGATTCCTGATAAGTAATGGCATGAAGTCAGTAACAGACAAATATTTAAATTCTATACAAAATTACCCAGATCCTACCTCAGTGAACGATGATGAAAGATTCCTTGGGAAAGCAGAGTATGTGGGAAACCACATACCATGGTTATCTCCGGTCGCGAGACCCCTTCACAAACTAAGAAGGAACGGTGCGCCAAATGTCATAAAAGTCCTGAAGAGAAAGTAAACTTTGCGGAAATAAAGAAGTATATCGCGGAAAATATAACAACACTGCAAAGCTTTGATGAAAATTAGCCCCTTAGTGTGTTCTTAGACATATCTAGGGAAGGGGGAAATGCAAAAGTTACTCATAATGGGAAGGACCCAGTGCTGTATTTATCAATGACATGGTCTCTCACCAGGCTACAATATCAAGTGACAGAAAAATATTTATGTCTGGCCTGGAAAGTGTTACCAGTTCTAAAACAAATGACCCAGCACGACATAATATTCTCAAGCTCTGAAGCAGGTCTAACCGAGGCCACAAAACAATCTGTAGAGGGCGCTAAGGCCATGAATTCTCGATATGGTAAATGGAATGGAATGTGCACAGACCCACAAGTGAAATTTATGACAGGGACCTTAAGAAAGACAGCTAAAGCAAAACCAAAAGTCGTGGAAAAGATTTTTAACCACACGTTATTTACCAATGGTAGTATGAAAGCCAACTCCGATAATAAGGCCACATGGGCCTTTATTCTAAAACATCATGATAAAATAATTGGCCAAGGGCAAGGGGAAATCGAAGGATCGGCACAAACGGCTGAAGTCAATGCAATAGTAGAGGGACTGGTATTTTGTCAAAAGAACAACATTTACCAAGTCAATGTTGTAACAGACAGTGAGTATTGTTACCAAGCGGGGATAGCAAATTTAGCCTATTGGCAAGAGAGGGATTTTACCACCGTGAGCAGGAAAGACCTTCAGCATAAGGATCTTTGGACTGTAGTTGTGAGTTTCCTACAGATGATTTGTGTGAGATGGGTAAAGGTTCCGAGTCATACTGCCATCAGGGATTATAACCATGATGGCAACAGAGAGGTGGACGCGTTAGCTCAAGGGTTAAAATGTAGAGCATTGAAAATCTTGGTACCGTCCGAATGGAAGAAAGACAGGAGGACAAATCCACCCGACGGCGAGCACTATGAGATACTTAAAGAGGTACATGCAGCTTATGGACACATAGGGGAAGCACGAATGAGATTCTATTTAGAAGAATTATGAATAGACATTGCGAGGTGGTTGCCTATGTTTAGAAGAATTAAGCGGTTATGTCCGGAGTGTGCTCAGGTTGGAGGTCAGAGAAAAGTTAGAGTTGAGCCGGCCACTATCATATGCGACTTTCCGAGAAGAGAATTTAGCATGGACATAGCAGGGCCGCTGCCCACTAAAACTGTGTTGGGTAATACATTTTTTTCTGATCATATGTGATAATGGACTGGCTGAAGTGACGGTGTTTCCACTTAGGTCAGTCACAGGAAAAATTGTAACCAACTGCTTAGCCAGGTGGAGGGTTAATCATTTAACCCTTAAATGGATTTTGTATCCTGGGGGATACAAACATTTGATTGGGTCTGGGGAGGGGCAAGGAGGGGATGGGCTTAATTACAATGTGAAACATTGTAGAGGGGTTTGTTGCAAGTACTCAGGCCAGGTTAGATGACATCATCACTCTTGGACCAAATTTTATGCTGGTCAAAAATCAAGATGGCAGCCAATGGTCAGGAGGTCACTGACCCTGAGGTAAGTTTTTCTAATTTTTTTATGTTAATATATTTTTGGGGGATTTATTTTGTGGAATTATAATTAAGTATTATATTAGATGTTTATGTTGAAAAGAAAGGAAAATAATCTTCACAGTTTTGATAATCTGACATTAAATGTCTGTATCCCCGGGGATACGTTGTCCTGTTGGGGTTATAAACAGGGCTAGAAATAAATAGAGAGACTAATGTTTTGAGACCTGTAGTGTACAGACAATTAGTATAACTATTTAATATTACTTTATGCTACTATTACTGAAATGTGATATTTAGTTAAAAAAATTATTATTACACGATTCGACTGCAATGCCAAATACCTTCACCACACCTGAAAAACTCTCCACTCCATTGACATACTTTTCCAAATTCTTTGGCAATGACTTCTTTGAGATGATTGCTGAACAGACCAATTTGTACTCATGCCAACTAATTGGAAGCAGCATCAAAACCGATGCTACTGAAATTAAGGCATTCATTGGTATGAAGTTCATAATGGGGCTTGTTAAAATGCCAGCAATGGAAGACTACTGGGCAGCCAACACACGTTACAACAAGCTGGATGATGTAATGCCACTGAAGCGCTTCAAATGTTTGTCAAGAATGCTTCACTTCCAGGATAACATGGCCTTTGGTGCCAATGAAGATAGGCTCGTCAAAATACGCCCTGTGCTTGACCACATGAGGTCCAAGTGTAAAGAGATAGAAGCCGAGAATCAATTCTCAGTAGACGAAATGATGGTCCCTTACAAAGGCAAGAAGGCTGGAGGTCTCAGGCAATATCTCTCCAGCAAACCCAAGAAATGGGGATTCAAGATGTTTGTTTGAGCTGGGGTGTCTGGGTTTGTCTATGATTTTGTCAACATTTGATGGTGCCACTTACATTCCTGACACAGAGCTCGGGGTGGGAGCCAGTGTTGTCCTCGAGTTGTGTAAAACAATCAAAAACCCCCACCAGTGTGTTGTCTATTTTGACAACTGCTTCACCTCTCTGAAACTATTAACTGCTTTAAGGGTGAAGATGGGACTAAGAAGTTTAGGGACCACTAGAAAAAATCGGTTAATGGGTTGTGCTTTGGAAGATGATCGTGCCCTCCTCAGAAGAGGAAGAGGCAGCTATGACTATCGTGTCGCTAATGATTACCAGCTTGCCATTGTAAAATGGGTTGACAACAAAACGGTGACCTTGGTAAGCTCTTGTGTGGCTGTCAACCCTGTGGGTGAAGTCAAACGCTACTCCAAGGAACAAAAAAGGCAGATAAGTGTTTCTTGTCCAAAGATTGTGACTGAGTACAACACCCACATGGGAGGGGTGGATTTGGCCGACATGAAGATTGCCCTCTATCGTACTCCTTCTAAGTCCCATCGGTGGTATCTGAGCATATTCTGGCAGCTGATCGACATTGCTCTCAACAATGCTTGACTGCTCCATAGCCGAGACGTAGCAGCACTGGAAGAAACTGAAGGTCTTCAGGATGGATGTAGCCAAAGCACTGATCTTTCCTGTAAAGGAGACAAGAGGACGTCCTTCCAAAGGAAATGAGGACAATCTCCTCCAACCAAAGTGATCAAGCAGCCAAAGGTCCCACGGCCCGTGGAGGACATGAGGTATGACCTGATTGGCCACTTCCCTGTCCTGGTGGAGAAAAGTCGCTGCAGGCTGTGTCCAAATGGACAAACCTCAATCACATGTGGCAAGTGTAAAGTGAGGCTTTGCATTGTGATGGGCCAAAATGCCCGGAACTGCTTCTATACATTTCACTCACAATAAGATGTTGGCTTTGAAACTCGGTGTTTCCAATTACAGTATCATAGTGTGTTCTAAGACCAAACCATTAAAGTTTGTTTTTTACATTAAATGTTTATATAAAGGAGTTAGACAGAATTGGATGAGTTACTAATGTTGTAAACATGTATTATAAATTGTTACTATTACTGTCCAATACGATATTTTTTTAATGATTACCCTAAATGGGCGATGTATCCCAGGAGATACAAAATGTAAAAATGAAAATAAAAGTCACATTTTGAAAAAAAAATCATAGAATTGTGAGTACATTGAATGTCAGTGTGTTTGTCATTAATGTACTGTGTGTCATTAATGTGAGTACTTGGAATATCTGTTTGTTTGTCATTAATCTACTGTGTCATTAATGTGAGTACATTAAATATCTGTGTGTTTGTCATTAATGTGAGTGAATTGAATATCTGTGTGTTTTGTCATTAATTTACTGTGTGTTTGGCTTATTTGCTATTTTTATCTGCATAGTATATGACTACTTTTGCTGCTATTTTTTGATAGAAGTTTATTGCTATTTAGACAAATCCATGTACCATTGCTCTACTTAGCTTACAGGAGAGAGCATGTATGTGTAACCCGATACTCATTGTTTTCTTTTGCTACTAAAACTTTTCATTCTGAGAAATAAATACCGGCCTCTGAGATTCTGACAATAATAATGTAGTTTGTCACCTTCTGGGCTCTGATGATTCTCGGGTCTAACAGGCCTTAACTACATCCGTAGTTTGTTCGTCTCTTAAAGACAGCCGCCTTTGAACAGGCGCGCCTATTTCTCTTACACACACTCACAGACACCCAGAACAGCAGCTTTGAACGTGTGAAACAGGGCACTGAGCATGACTGCCATGAGGCTAAAGAAACTCTGCGCCAAAAATGCGACAGAACCACCACGTGGAGCAGACTGACTGCAGGAGGGTGAACCTGTTAGCTAACATGCTTTGCTAGATGTCTAATAAAGACATGCAACACTAGTAACGTTAACATTAGCTGCACACATAAAATCAAAACCTTCTGACATTGTATGTTACAATGCTCTGATACCCAAATTAAAATATCTAAATAACATCAGTGAAATAATTGCTAGTTTAGGATTTTCTCGATCCAACAATAGCGTAGAGAAAAAAGGACATTTGAACACAAAAACCCATATCTATGGGCGGGGTTGTGAATATACACCTACAGCGTGAAAATCTACACTAATAGAGTACAATGTTATTCCTAGCAATTAACACCAGTTATCAGCATTGACGCCAGGGGGTCATTTGGCACTGCAAGTTGGTAAAACAACTATGTGGGAGTCAATCATTTTTGACACTGTGAATTTAACGCTGGTGATTTTACTGTGTAGCAGCAAGTTATTCAAACGGTGGGAAGTCTCCAAAAGATGTATGTTTGTATTCAAATACATCACTAAATAAAACAACGACCCTTATTTCCAGATCATGTGTTTGTTTACCGCAATTACACTACAAGAAATTAAAATTGCCTCTTTTTTTCTCCCTATTTGTGTGGTGCATGGGGATATTATACTTTCACTGGAACAGATTATTGCAAGAACAGTAAAATATATAATAGATTAAATATGTAATAGTAAACTTCTTTTTTTTTATCAGATCATGGATTTAAATAAATCACAATTTAATCTGGCAGCTTAAACATATCCTGTAGTCAACTACTTTTATCAACTTGGATCTCAACTTCATCAGAGCACATAGTGTACTGTGATGTGCAGACATACTACCCAAATACATTGACCTCCAACCTTTGAGTTAAAGCGTGACAGTAGTGCATGTACGCTGACTGACAGTAGTTTGTACTGTTGGTCTGCTGTGTTCACAGTTGCATTTTATTGTTATTTCTTACTTTACCTATTGTGTTAATCTAAATCAGAATAAATTATGAATCTGCTTCACTTAAATGCTAAGTTGATTTGAAAATTTAATTAAAACTTAATTTCTTGCAATCGAAAGACAAACCTTTTTTGTGATTAGTTTTTGTTGTTTTATTTATATGGCGTAATATGTTGATTACTCTTTCCTTTTTGTAACCTACCTTTGTTGTTGGTTTTCACTAATATAGACCAGGTTTATACTGCATAAACTAGATGACCTTTGATACAGAAATGATTTAATAATGAATATTCACATTTCAAATTAGTTTTAATTGTTTACCAAAACATTGCTAAAGTAGATTATTAAAAAGTGCTTTATTTGTTCAAAACATGACTGTCTCCCTCACTGTCATTCGATACTCCCCACATAGTCCACTCACAAATAGAACCTGGCTCCCTTCCATGAATCTGGAATAGAAAGGGCTGCAGAGGGCTGAGCTCACACAGCCGGCCACCGAAGTGCAAAGAACACGAAGGAAGGAAGGAAATAAGGACCAGAACCAACCATGTCGGATCAATCAGCGTTTGACACAGATGTATGGACCTTGACACGTTTTGTCATGGAGACTGGTCGCCAGGCTAAGGGATCAACGGGGGAGTTGACCCAGCTCATCAACTCCATGCTAACTGCTGTTAAAGCCATCTCCTCTGCTGTACGCAAGCGAGTCTAGCTCACCTGTAAGTATACATCAATACACACAATTATGAGAGGTTAAATATATATATAAGCTTCAGGTTTCCAATTAAAATCAGGTGGTGAAATAAGTCAGATTTTTATGCATGTTTTTGCATGACATTCAGCCCTCTAATTATAAAAAAAATCATGGCAAACATACAGACTCTGCAAAGCAGTTCCTCTGGTTTTACTATTTCTGGTTATGTTTTTGAGTAAAAGTGAATTTAATTGTTT
>JAPMUY010001852.1:0-10001 GCA_026901105.3 Galaxias olidus
ACACACAGACACAGTGGGTAGCGTATAGCAACTTAATACATTTCAAAGGTCCAGGTTTACATTGAGCCAGTAAATCCTTATTGTTCAATATGTGTTTTGGGTCAACTATACCTCTCTTCTTCTTGGGTTTGGTGTTTGGCTGGATGTTAATCTGTCCATAAGTCACATCTCTGGGACCTGCACCAAAAAACAACTCCACAATTTTCATCAAAATATGGCAAGAAGTTACACATAATATAAAAATAATCAAGCTCTTTACAGTAGTGCAATAGAGTTGACTAGTTCAGAACAAGATGTCCATTTGTTTGTTATTTATATTTGGAACAAACTGTATAGTATTGAAGGATTTTCAAAATGGCTGCCTGGACATGATTAATAAAGTTTAGTGAGTCTCACTTGTTGTAGTTGACTAGTTTAGAACAAGATGTCTGTTAGTTTGTTACTTTATACATTGAACAAAGTTAATAGTATTAAATGATACTGATGGTTCCCTGAGAGAAAAGGGTTAGGTTTAAGGAGTCTCACCTGTTGTACGAGAACAGTCAGGCTCTGATGAGGGGTTCTCTGAGAGACAGGGAGGATATAGCGTGTAATAACTGGGGTCAACACCATTAGTTCTTTGAGAGAAAATAACTAAAGTTTGTAATCAATTAACTAACTTAATAATAATAAACTATCAGTTAATTTGCTGGAGTGGAATTTAGATACTATGCAACTGATCATGTAGGAATATGGTTTTGTACTATTATTTATTACTTTTAATTGTGTATGTAAGTGTTGCAGGCCCAAGTGCAAAATATATTAAGACAAGGGTCGAATACAAAAAAAGCATCATAAATTATAATATATAAAGGTGGTATACATCACTATCACTTGACTATGGCCAATTAACAACATGATGAACGAGTAAACACGACAAAATATGTAGATTCATGCCTTTTTGTTGCCTGCAGAAGCAGAGCAGCAGCAGTAGCATCACCACGGCAACGACCAGAGAGATGACCAGCGCAACTGAGAGACCAATCACCAAATGAAGAGGGAAGACAGAGCAGGTGGGAAAGTAGGGCATCGGTCGGGCAGCTAGAACGAGAAGATATTTGAAACGGAAGAGGTATCTTTTCCTACGATAGGTGGATAGGTTAAAGACCCCCATGATGGCATGCACAGGAGAGCCCTGGGTTCAAACCCAGACAGAGGAGAACAGGAGAGCCCTGGTTTCAAACCCAGACAGAGGAGAACAAGACAGCCCTGGTTTCAAACCCAGACAGAGGAAAACAGGGTAGAAAGTGAGAGTCTTTGCTAGCACGGGGGCCACAAGTCAGGAAATAAACACAACGCAGACCAATCACCTTGGTTACACTGCTTTGGACGTGTGAGTGGCACCTTAACAACATTAACGATAAAACTGCACATAAGATTTATTATTATTATTCATATTAAAACATTTTTAAAACCTGCAGTATAAATAAAAGTTTGTAACTTAGACTTTAGCTTAAACTGACAGTTTCATTTTTTATTTAAATCACAGGGCACATCAGTACTTAAATGTGTAACTTTTTAACGTAATATGCATATTATAGTAATGAATTAACTTGTTATTGTCATTAACATTACAATAAAGTTATTTTGAAATTATATTGAACACCAACCTCTCAATACCAGCTTGCTCTCTGGTGATTCTCCCAGGTCAGAGTGGTGACACTTGTAGAGGCCTTCATCAGACTTGGACACTGCAGGGATGGTCATCTCTCCCGTAGACTCAGTCCTGATGAGGGAGCCATCTTTGTAGAAGTCAGCGGTGAGATTAGAGGGAGTTGTCTTGTATCGACAGCGCAGAGTCACAGCATCTCCCTCTGTTACAGGAAGGACAGGACTCTCCAAGATCACAGCACCATCTGAACAACAGAGAGGTGTGTAACATTATTTACTTGGGTTTATAAAATATTTTAAATTAAAACATGGTAGTGATTGCCATACCAGTCACTGTGATGTTAACAGAGTTGCTGTGTTCTCCCGAGTCAGACTCACACCAGTACACTCCACTGTCTACTGAAATGGCAGCGGCAATATTGCAAGACGATCCCTCTAAATTCCCCCAGTCTGTTCCACAGTCAGACATCTTCCCACTGGCTGAGTACCTCTTCACCCTCCATCCAGTAGAGCTCCCCTCCTCCTCCTCACAGTTCAGAGAGACAGAATCATACTCAAATAAATGAGATATGTCTGGACTAATGCTCAGAGAAGCTGGAGAAGAGGGAATACAACAAACGGCAACTATGAAAAAAATGACGGTGTGTGTGTGTGTGTGTGTGTGTGTGTGTGTGAGAGACACAAAATAAATTTTCACTGTTAAAGTGAGGACATTTTAGAGTAAAGTGAGGACATTCTAGAGTTGTTAGGACAACATTTCTGGTCCTCACTTCACAAATTACTATTTATTCTTTAATACTGTATAAAGCAAACGGTTGTTTGAAAATACCTAGTATGACATGCAATTATATTCCAATGGGTAAAGGCAACATGTTGAATAAAAAAAAACGGTATAACATTTTTGGCTCGACAATACAATTGTATTTAAGAGATTATAGGCTAGGCGATATAAATGATAAAAAAATAATTTCAAAATATCGAGATATAAAGTGTGTATTGCGATATAGCCTAAAAATATTGCGATACACGATATATATCTCAATATTTCGAAATCTCATCTAAAGCACTTAATAAATGCTTGATGTAACCCTTGAATGCATACAATCACACTGTAGTATTATGATTCTAGCAGTCCCTGCAATATATGTCTGCATTAAAACATTGTTTATATTCATTAGTGGTTTCTATGCGGAACAATTTTAAACTTGCATGCAAAAAGGGGAAAATCACAAACAAGTTAAATTGAACAAAACAGTATGTATTCAAACCGGGAATAGGTTTTTAACAGCTGTTAAATGAAAATGAACTCACTGAACGTACTGGCTGAGACATTTGCTTACATTGCGAGGTAGGGGACGGTGCAGCAGAGTGTGATTCGTTCAGTGATAGTCACTCAAGCCCGCCTCTGCTCCCTCTCATGGCTTGAAGTTTAGAGGTAGGAAGAGGTACTACCTGCTATTTTATTTTAGAATTTAATAATTAGATGTTACTAAAATATACCTGCTGTACATAGTAGGGTAGGACTTTGTTATAGTAGCTTTCAGTTTGCAAACGGGAGGCTATATGTATCCAACTAAATTCTCAGCTCTGGCTTACATGACGGACATATGAGTTTTGTTGTGCGTGCGTGTGTGTGTGTGTGTGTGTACAATCTGTTCTTTCATATAGATGGTGTAGTGTTATAAATCTGACTGTATGAAGAAAAGTATCAAACTGTCTAAGTAAGTAAGGATCTAAAGTACCAAAGTGAAAAAAATTACAAGGTCCATCTCTCCGTTGATTACCTCAATCATATTATCAACCCGCAATTTTGGAATTCAAAAGTAGGTTATTGCGAGGGAACACGAGAGCTTGATATTTTTTAATCCTAGATGGCCTTTGTAGATTCACACCCCTCACAACAAATTGTATTATTAATTCCTTCCAAATAAAAACACAACCAAATTGCATTTGGTTTTTAATGATACGCCAATATTAGGACAAACTTTGTACCGATTAAAAGGAACAGTCAAATCCAACATCCATATCCTTTTTATCTAGATATGGTAATATAATATAATACAAGATTAAAGAGACGATTACTGACCTCTACAAGCAGCAGCAAACTGACCAGGATACACCAGCAGAACCAGACCTGAAACACACAGAGAGAATTACCGTTCACCAGAACCAGACTTGATACATACAGAGAATTACCATCTAACAGAACCAGACCTGATACATACAGAGAATTACCATCTAACAGAACCAGACCTGATACACACATAGAATTACCATCTAACAGCAAACTCCACTATAAACAATTATAATCATCATGATAAGATAAAACGTGTTTCTATTGGAGTGTGTGGCACATTAGATATTTTAGTGTTTTCTATATTCTTTAGATGAACATGGTATACTCACCTAGTAGAGTAGTTTGATGAAGACCTCCATCTTCTCTTGGTAGTAAGAGTTTAAGACTGACACTCTCCGCTGTTTGCTCTCACTGGTGGAGTCCGGAAACGGTACCACCCACTTTTTAGTTGTTCAGTCACTCTCTTCTCGTCTGGTGTATGCGGTATTTCAAACCATTGAAAGGGAGCTCCTGATACCGTTTATCAGTGCTTAATTTGTAAATTATTAGGTGCCGGAGACCATAGTGTGTGTGTGTGTGTGTGTGCGTGTGTGTGTGTGTGTGTGTGTGTGGGGGGGTCATTGTCACGGCATTGCAAGTTAACATTTTACCGCAGAAAACGACGAACGACAGAGCTATTCTTGTAAAAGAAAACAATGTTTGTTAAGCACACAGTAGGACCTATTCAGGTCAGGTTAAGCAACGCAAGCGGGAGATGTGCCACTCTGACCCCTAAGGAGAGTCACTGTACCCTCTAACCCCTAAGGAGACACTGCACCCTCTGACCCCTAAGGAGACATTGTACCCTCTGACCCCATAAGGACACACTATACCCTCTGACCCCCCAAGGACATACTGTATCATCCGACCCCTAAGGGCACACTGTACCCTCTGACCCCTAAGGAGACATTGTACCCTCTGACCCCCTAATGACACATTGTACAATCTGACCCCCTAAGGACACATTGTACCCTCTGACGCCTAAGGAGATACTGTACCCTCTGACCTCAAAGAAAACACACTGTACCCTCTGGCCCCCTGAGGAACTGTGCCCTCTGACCCCATAAGGACACACTGTACCCTCTGACCCCCTAAGGAGACACTGCACCCTCTGACCCCCTAAGGAGACACTGCACCCTCTGACCCCTTAAGGAGATACTGTACCCTCTGACCTCTAAGAAAACACATTGTATCCTCTGACCCCCTAAGGAGACACACTTTACCCTCTGACCCCTAAGGAGACACTGTACCCTCTGACCCCTAAGGAGACACACTGTACCCTCTGACCCCTAAGGAGACACTGTACCCTCTGACCCCTAAGGAGATACTGTACCCTCTGACCCCTAAGGGGTCACTTTACCCTCTGACCCTCTAAGGAGATGCTGTACCCTCTGACCCCTAAGGAGACACACTGTACCCTCTGACCCCTAAGGACACACTGTACCCTCTGACCCCATAAGGAACGCACAAAGAAACACTTTAGTTGCGGTTCTTGATTGCTCCATTTTGAATAACCAACTAGAAGAGTCCAAGCATAAGCGGAGTCCACACAGGAGAGCTCCCTCTAAGAGTCCCAGCTCTAGCTGAGTCCATACAGGAGAGCTCATAAGAGTCCCAGCATTAGCTGAGTCCATACAGGAGAGCTCTCTCTAAGAGTCCAAGCATTAGCTGAGTCCATTCAGGAGAGCTCTCTCTAAGAGTCCATGCATTGGCTGAGTCCATACAGGAGAGCTCCTAAGAGTCCCAGCACTAGTCCATACAGGAGAGTTTGTTCATTGGCTACACATTCTTTTGTAATAACCTACAAGGCAATACACTGGCTGGCCTCACCCTATAGAGCAGAGTTGCTGTGTCCCTTTGCCACAGTGAGGTCTCAAAGACGTCTAGCTCTACTTCCAGTGCCAAGATCAAAATTAATATTCACTTATTTTGGAAGCACGTTGTTTTCTGATGCAACTTTATGTTTTTGGTTTAATTTCTTTCATACAGTTAGGTCCAAAAATATTTGGACAGTGACACAATCTTCATGATTTGGGCTCTGCATGCCACCACATTAGATTTGAAATGAAACAACTACAATGGAATTGAAGTGCAGACTTTAAGGTTTAATTCAAGGGGTTGAACAAAAATATATGATTAAACATGTAGGAATTGTAGCTATTTTTATACAAACGCTCCTCATTTCAGGGGCTCAAAAGTAATTGGACAAATAAACATAACCCCAAGTAAAATGTTACTTTTCAATATTTTGTTGAGAATCCTTTGCAGGCAATGACTGCCTGAAGTCTGGAACCCATGGACATCACCAAACGCTGGGTTTCCTCCTTTGTGATGCTTTGCCAGGCCTTTACTGCAGCGGTCTTCAGTTGTTGCTTGTTTGTGGGTCTTTCTGCCTTAAGTTTTGTCTTGAGCAAGCGAAATGCATGCTCGATTGGGTTGAGATCTGGTGATTGACTCGGCCATTGCAGAATATTCCACTTCTTTGCTTTATAAAACTCCTGGGTTGCTTTTGCAGTATGTTTTGGGTCATTGTCCATCTGTACTGTGAAGCGCCGTCCAATCAACTTTGCTGCATTTGGCTGAATCTGAGCAGAAAGTATATCCCTATACACTTCAGAATTCATCCGGCTGCTTCTGTCTTTTGTCACATCATCAATAAACACAAGTGACCCAGTGCCATTGGAAGCCATGCATGCCCATGCCATCACACTGCCTCCACCATGTTTTACAGAAGATGTGGTGTGCTTTGGATCATGAGCTGTTCCAATTCTCCTCCAAACTTTCTTCTTCCCATCATTCTGGTACAGGTTGATCTTAGTCTCATCTGTCCAAAGAATGCTGTACCAGAACTGGGTTGGCTTCTTCAGGTGTTTTTGGCAAAGTCAATTCTGGCCTTTCTATTTTTGAGGCTGATTAATGGTTTGCACCTTGTGGTGAATCCTTTGTATTTACTCTCATGAAGTCTTCTCTTTATGGTAGACTTAGATACTGATACACCTACTTCCTGGAGAGTGTTCTTCACTTGAGTGGATGTTGTGAAGGGGTTTTTCTTCACCATGGAAAGGATTCTGCGATCATCCACCACTGTTGTCTTCCGTGGACGTCCAGGCCTTTTTGAGTTCCCAAGCTCACCAGTGCACTCTTTTTTTTTCAGAAGGTACCAAACTGTTGATTTGGCCACTCCTAACATTTCTGCTATCTCTCTGATGGATTTCTTCTTTTTTTTCAGCCTCAGGATGGTCTGTTTCACCTCCATTGAGAGCTCCTTTGACCGCATGTTGTGTGTTCACAGCAACAGCTTCCAAATGCAAACGCCACACCTGGAATCAACTCCAGACCTTTTAACTGCTTAATTGTTGACAGGTTAATGAGGGAAGAGCCCATGCAGCGTTGTTATTTTTTTTGCAGCCTTCTGAGTCAATTGTCCAATTACTTTTGGTCCCTTGAAAAAGAGGCGGCTACGTATTAAAGAGCTGTAATTCCTAAACCCTTGCTCCAATTTGGATGGGAATACTCTCAAATTACAGCTGAGAGTCTGCACTTTAAGCCCATATTGATTATATAATTGTATCCTGAATATGTTTTCGTAAACAGCTAAAATAACAAAACTTGTGTCACTGTCCAAATATTTTTGGGCCTAACTGTATATTATTTTTATATAACTTGGTTTTATTTATTTTTTTCTCAAATGTATCTTTTATTTCTATAGTTTTTACAACATTCTGTGACATTTGTTCCGAAAGGCGCTTTGAAAATAAAGTTTTGAGTGCAAGAGAAGTCCCTGGAAGGCCTTGGAGGAGAGAGAGCTTCCTCTAAGAGAGAGAGAGGGGGGGGGGGGGCTAGGACCAGAGGTATACATTAAAAGCATGACAGTGACAGTTCTCTCAACAATGTAAAAAAATAAATAAAACCGCTTTCAGTAAATGAATCTAAAACAAATCAGATTGATTTGCAATGGTTTCTACCGACAGCTTTGATGGAATGAAGAAGTTGTAGTTTCTGGTTTGTCCTGCAGGTGGCACATGAAGAAAACATGAGTTGAAAGAAAGCCTCGTGTGAAAAGATCTCGCGTTAGTTGTACTACAGAACGAGAATGGAGAGAGGCGGGGTTGATCTGCAAGCTGCTTCCTCAAATTATAAATGCGGTAATGTAGTTAAAACTTTTTTTTGGACTAATTTACAATGTTACAAAATGGATCGAAAGAATGATAACTAAGTCCCATTACTATGGAAGTTAGTAGAGCAGTGTAAACAGCACTAGCCTGTAAACAGGGCCTCGAAAATATTTAGTCTTTCCAACACAGACCCATCAGGCTGTATTAAGATAGTGGACTGATTTATCTAAATTTCAGAGTGCTTGTGTGTGTGTTTAACGTGTCTAAACTAACAGTCACCAAAGCAGTGATATATTTCGCTGATGTCAACGAAGAGATTAGGGGTGTTATAGTTCCCGGTTTGTCCGGCAGGTGGCACATCGACAACACTGAGTTAAGAGCCCAGTGTGAACCAGATCTCGCGTTAGTTGCACATCAGCACAACAGAGCGAGAACGACAAGAGAGGCGCGTTTTCTTTTCTTTTTTTTGCCATGCCAGCTCTTTGGGTGTGGGGCACTGTAGTTACAGAAGAAAAAGAACCTGTGACCTTGTATAAACTGTTCTGGGTCTCAATACAACAATACAATACAACACAACAACAGCTCTAATACTTTTGGGGTACTTTTGAGGCACTTAACTTATTTTCTGCATCAGGGATCACTGTATTTCTGCTAAACCTGCACTTGACGTGTGTGTGTGTGTGTGTGTGTGTGTGTGTGTGTGTGTGTGTGTGTGTGTGTGTGTGTGTGTGTGTGTGTGTGTGTGTGTGTGTAAACCAGAGGGAAAAGAACATACACATTCATGAACAAATGAAGTATAAAGTTCATTCATAAAATACATACCTCAAAATAAATACATTTACAAATATTAATTTCATAGTAACATTTATCACTATATTAGAAATACACCACACAATCTCTAAAATCGCCAAGAGTTGATGTTATTGACAGCAATCGAGATGGAAGTTTCTATATGTCCGATGTTTTCCACACATCAAAGGGCCTATTCATGAGAACAGTGGACGTATGTCTTTGAGGTCCGAGCAGCATAGAGCTGTGTTTGGGGTGTTGGTGCACCGATGTGTATCTATGGGCCATTTATGATGAGTGAAAAATGATGATGTGGCTAAACACCCTCCCAGCCCCTCAGTACCAGTCATTTTGTCCACTAACCAAAGTGCTTGAATTTTTAAAAGCTGGCAATTATGAAAAAACTTAACTAAATATCAATGTTAAGAGAAAATTTGGATAGAAATACAATAAAAATATTTATAATAGAGACATCTCTAAGACCCCCTTTAGACAGAACACTTTTTTAAAGGGTGTTTCATTCAGGAAACCACACAGATGAGGTAATAATAATTATAATAATGAAACGTTTATTTATAAGGACCTTTCTAGAAACCCAAGGTCACCGTACCTAGGTAAGAGGTTAATGCCTTGCTCAGAAGCTCTTTGGCAGTGTTGGGCATAATAGTTGCAGGAGAAATAGAACCTGTGACCTTGTGTCGACTGTTCTAGCTCTCAATACAACCCCATCTCTAATACTTTTGAACAAGGCATTTAACCTACTTGCTGCATCAGGGGTCACCGAATTACTTTGAGGTATGTATTTCATGAACTTTATAGTGTGTGTGTGTGTGTGAACCAGTGGGGAAAGAACATATTCATTTAGGTACGTATGAAGTTCAGAAAATACATTCTTCGAAATAAATACATTAAAACAT
The DNA here is from genome assembly GCA_026901105.3 of Galaxias olidus. Taxonomy (NCBI): domain Eukaryota; kingdom Metazoa; phylum Chordata; class Actinopteri; order Galaxiiformes; family Galaxiidae; genus Galaxias; species Galaxias olidus. Next base: position 9,588 of record JAPMUY010001852.1, read on the forward strand.
ACCAGTGTCACAGTAACATTTATCATTATTAGTACACATAACACTTCTCTAAAAACCGCCAAGAGTTTTTGAGTCTATGGCCACTGTCGAGATGGAAGTTTCTATATGTCAAGTGTTTTTCACACATCGAAGGGCCTGTTCATGAAAACGGCGGACGTGTGTGTTTGCGGTCCGAGCAGCTCAGAGCTGTGTTTGGGGTGTTGATGCATCGATGTGTTTCTATGGGCTATTTCTGACAAGTGGAAAATGATGATGTTGTTATCTGTGGCTAAACACCCTCCCAGTACCAGTCCTTTCTTCCCCTAAACAAAGTGCACATCCTCTGTTGTCATGAACAAGTTTATGTAATGTGAGAAAGGGGGGGGGGGGGGGGTCTGCTAGCTGAGATCAAGGCCTGAGCGATGGCGCAAGAGC
>JAPMUY010001854.1:0-10176 GCA_026901105.3 Galaxias olidus
GTTCAGTTTGGTGAATATTTAAATCTGCTAGGGGAATGTCTGCAAAGTGTCTCTGAATTGACATCCGATGTATGAACAGATGTATGTATTAATTAAACACCCGCTGGTGATCTGGGACGTCTAGCCCATACATTTCACTATAACACTGCTGTAATGTGTAACACATGGTGAACAGACGATTTGCATGTCATTTGACTTGGTTCTGTATTCACTCCCCTTCCCTTTTTGTACACTTGTTCTGTTTTTCTCTCCATCACACAACTCCTTATTAAACTCATTACATTTGCAAGCGTGTATGTGTGTGTATGTTTTTTGTGATTGATTCGTAAGAATAGCTGCTTTGAAATGTGCCTGTCTCTATACGCTCATATATGCTTGTTTGTGTATGTGTTGTGTATGTGTTTGTTCCTTCCTCCACAGGAGAGGAACCCTTACTCCACCGTTTCCCCTGACGGCAGCGACCTGGACCGCAGGTACTGTGTGCTCAAACTGCACGTGCCCTACAGTGATTTGATGCAGCCTCCTGACAATCGCTCTGATTGGGGAGCACACTGCCAACTAGACGACACCTACAACTACTGATACCCACACCGCTGTGTACTGCATATACACACTTATCCAAACCCACACACATACGCACAACAACCATAAATATACAAACATGCACAAAAAGAGACCCCTCAGCTCAATGTTTTGAGTTATTTTATTTCAGGTTTAAGAATTAATCTGCACATTTTTACATCTTCTAGTTTGTGTGTTGTTGAGATGGATAAGGTTAGGCTTTGTATGATGGTACAAGGGAGGGTACAAGTTAACTGCCCATCATCTATGAATTGTAAATATTCAACGCAGAATTTAATGTGGATATCCAGTCTGAGTATTGATCGCTAGATCATGAATGAATCAGCAATTTAAAAATAGTTTCCCCCCTCGATGCCAGCTGCCAAATATCTGTATGTATTTTAATCAGCAATGTCTCTGGCAAACCTATCCTAAACAATCACATTTTCTTTTTGCATTTTGTTCCAAGCCATTTAGATAGTCTCTTGGCATGTGTGAAGACTGTCTCCATAACCTTAAGGCCTAAATAATAGCACATCTCTCCTCACCATGCACCTGAAAGCTATGCAGTCTTGTTTTTGCTTGTTTGACTGTCTCTCTCAATTCCATGTGTTCTTGTTTCCCCTTTTGCTATGATTGTTGTCACAAATAGGACTTGTTTTAGTGACTTAGTAAAGTCCTGACAGTGCTGTTATGTTGGTCTATTGATTTAAGATTACTGAGATTTTGGGGCCTCGCTTAGTTTTCATGGGCTGAACGCAGCAGTATGGTCTTCTCTTCTTTGCAAGGCTTGAATTCTGTGTAAGTATGTTGTTCTGTGGGGGACAGTGGATGTCAGGGTAACAGTAGAAGGCAGTATTTGCCTTTGTCTCATATATTTTGGTTTGCATAGTATCTCTTTGTAAATAAAATATTAAGGACTAATCATAATATATCTAAGGACAGGTGTCTGCATTTTAATGTTGCATTGTTGACCGATGTCTGTTCCTGCTTGTTTGTAACAAGAAGCCCACATACCTGTTTAAGTTCACATGTAGGTTTAAACAGAACGATTTTGGTTGTTTCTTTTTTTAAATACCCCACTTTCTTTGACCTTATAAAAGATATTGTACCAAATGTTTTAGGTTTAGGCCTATAAAGTCGAGAAGTTTTTTGCTCTTATAAAACCAGCATCAGTTCAATAAGATAAACCTTTATATTCTTAAGCCCTTTATACCCTAATGGTCCCATCATATTTTCCCTCTTCACGCATGTTTCCTTTTGTGCTGTTGTATTTGTACATAAGCATGTCTGCTTGCATTTATGTTATCCTTTTTATGTCGCAATATGTGACTTTGCTTAAAGCACCCAGCACAGTAATCTACATACCATTTCACAGTGAAACTGAAATGTATCCACAAATCAAAAACAAACTTAGAATATCTACTTAAAATAATAGAGTCTTCAATCCCACTGTTATGTACATTTAAATATTACTTTAAATGTTTTGATGTAAAATAGATTATTCTTCTTATAATGTAGCACGAACACACAAGTAAATTATTTAAATTATGTTGTTTGTATTTGTATTGTTTGGTAAAAAAAACATTCAAACAAAATGAATACAACAAAAAGCATCAATATCCCTTGGCTCACAAAAACTCTATTTCTCCCATTCCCTTTCACTAAGATTTATCTTTTGGATTCTTGCCACGTGCTGCTTTAGATATGTTTGAGCTTGTGTGTGTTAGTGAGTGTCTGAGTGAGGTAGAGAGACCTTAGTGTAACCTGGGCTGTCCCACCACTGTTCCTCAGCTTCACTCTGCGCCTGAAGATCTGCCCCCCCTCACCTGCTCACTCCCTGGTCAACCTTATCCCTGGAGACACTCGACCCTCACCACGCGTGTCGCTACGCGGCCTACCAGTGCCCCAGGTCAACATCCAGATGGAGACAGAGGAAACTGGGGTCTACTCCACAGTTCCAAGTAGTTACTCTAATGTCAGCTTTTACCCAAGGAATGACCCATACCGGACCGCTAAGACTAACATTCACTCTTACAGAAAAACACATTCCCAGTTGTATGACAGTGAGACAACTCTGTAGACATCAGATATACAGACTCTACCAAGCTGGATCACTTACAGACTATAACTAAAAAATAAAAAATAAACTCTAATCTCTAGAGTTATAATTTATTGCTGCCCTTAATGTACATTTTGTGACTCAAATTATGTAATTTACCAGCAACAGTTACATTACAAATCAAGTGTCCTTGTCTCAAAGGAAACGCTGCTTTATATTTTACTATAAAGAGTGGTCGATAGCCATATGCATGGTTATAAACTTGGTGTCTATTATTAAAATATATTAGAAATGTTATTTTTGCCCAACCCCTATACCCTCACCCAATCTTGATTTGATCAAATTATTTCAAAAAGAAACAACCAAAATAAACACATATTACCATTATTAGTGTGTTTGGTTCAGGGGAAAAAATATTTCTGTATTGTTGATTATTTATTGTTTTTAGCATTTTCTGAGAATCTCGTTAATTATGCCTTTTTAATCTATATTCTTAATGACTCCTGAGATGTGATATTGATTTCAGTTCAGTTCATTTACTGGTTAAAGGATTTACAAATGCTTGTTAAATAATAAAACACTATTGAAAATCTCTAGAATCCAGTATGCCTTTTTCAACTTCTGTGTATAATATAATATGAACGTTATCATCATCATCATTGATAAAGATGGTCTCTCACACTTCCGGGTATCTGTCTTGCCAGACTGAGAGACAGCAACCACGTCTGTTGTTGTTAGTTAAGATTATAGCTAGCTAGGAGGCAGAAAGCAGCTAATGTTAGCTAATTTAAACCATGGAAGAAATGGCTGTGTTCAACGACAAATTAAGTTCTTTCACCATGACACAGTTAAACGAGTTGCTTGAAGACGACGAAAAGCTCAACAGCATTATTAAAGAAATGGACGAGGTGAGTTCCTTGGCATTTGGTTCCGGTGGTGAATGAAATTTTAACGTTAGCTTAACACATTTAGCTAACGTCTTAAACTAGCTCGCTAACCCCATGACGTTAGCTAGATAACGTTACCTTGAGTAGATAGCTAGCTAACGTTATATTTTGAGAAAGGCAATACGATTCTGAGCTAGCTAGTTACTGTACTATTACTGTCATTTAAATGAACCCTAGTAACAGGACCCTAGCAACTTTCCCAGGTACAACAATCTACACCTTTTTTTTTAACAAAATATTCTGTAAGTTAAGCATTCAGGAGTCTCAGCTGAACACTTTACTTTCCATGTTCTTTTATTAAAGGTTTGTTTCCGTGGCCATTGTTTATTAACAAACTGCTGTTCAGTTGTTTAGAACAATGCTAATTTGTTAACCAGGAAATCATCCACTCACAGAAAAATTACTGGTAATAATGATTTAGCCAGTCAAGTCGACATTGGAAACAACCTACGTTACCTACCAGGCATCAATCGAATTAATGAAGCAATCGGACACATACTCTAACTTAAAAATTACATGATAAAAGTTCCTTCCAGTCTGTTGAATAAGAGTCAGCAAAGGCCCCTAATTATATAACTGTCATATCTGGATCAAAACCAGTAGTGTGTTGGTTTTCTAGCAGTCAATGTCCCAGCATTTAGTTGTTTGTTGTAAGGATGTTACAACTTTGCAATGCAAAAATGTAATTAAATGTTTTACCTCATCATAGGGAATGGGACACTACAAACCTTTGACATTGTATGTCGACTGATGTTGGTCCATGTCTGATGGGGGGAGGGTTACCAATACAGTATAGTATCGCGATATTGTGCGTGGCAGGTAAATGTTGGCATTGACGGGTATATTTGTCGATCTACCAGCCACATTGGCGGGCAGCCAATGAGGTTTCGTTTCATGCAACAACCACAACAAAATAACATTAAAGCCAGTATAGGCAACTTTTTTGTATTAGCATATTATCAATACCTTTCTACAGTTTGCACATTGTAATGTCTATGGGAGAATGAAAAAATCGCCGTTCAGATCAGTCCACTTGAAGTCTCAATATTAAATATAAAAGTTGTCTGCAGCCAGAGTATAGTCGTGCAGTGACCACAATAATTCTGCATGTTTTCTTTGTGAGGGTTAGGGAAAATAATTACAGCAAGCAAACTGTAGAGGCAGCCAAGACCACCTCTTATAAGACACTACCTACAGCTGCTGTGCCTTTAAATAGTTTTCACACTAGTTAGGGCGAGCCGGCATGTGTTGAGCCAGCAATTGATGTTAACCTATTGGTGTTGGTGATTGAACAAATTAGCAATGCCTTGGACATAACCGAGCTCATAATGGGGAAAAGGCTCAAGAGGGTATCAGGGAGTCTGTTTTAATGTTTACCCAGCATTTATGTAGAGATAAGGAGCACAGGGCCAGCCGTCCAGTTTTAAGTTTCAAAGTTCAACTACTAAACAACAACTAAAGTGCTAGAAAGTGTTGTATCACAAGTAGAGGTGTCTAGATCTCTTGTCGAGATTTTTTAACCCTGGATCCAATCAGCCCCATTGGCACTGGGGTACAGTAGATAATTCTGATAATGGGTAAGAGGTTCCTGCTCTCTCCCTTTTTAAAGAATAGCTGCTGTGTGACCGATCAAGACGGCCCATACTGCGAACAAACATGATTGACAGGTTGTCTTGGTCAAAGGATTGGGGTGCAGTGAAACTCCATTATTTATGTGTTAAGCATGTCTTTTGTCAGTTAGTTATAAATGTGTTATTTAAAGTTACCAGAGACAGTTTATCTGTTGGAGGTGATTTTGACGACCCCTACCGTTTGCTTAGTGTAATTTTTTTCCCTAACTGTCGCAAAGAAGATATGCAGGATGCTCGTGGTCACTGCATATCACTGGCACGATCAACGACTATACTCCAAGTTTGGGCATCTCTTCCTGATTTAGTGAGACTTTTCCTTGTGCCATGAAGCAATTCGTCACAGTTTCGTGGGAGATCCTGCACGGTGACAGACAAAATTAGTGCTAAATATTGAGACTTCAAGAGGACTGATCTGAACCGCGATTTTTTCATTCTCCCATAGACATTACAATGTGCTATCAGGAGAAATGTATTGGTAATCTAAAAGAATTGCCTAGAATAGAGTAAAGTACCCAAACCGAGAGATCATGGTAAAGATACCAGGAAGGGATCACGGCAATAGAAGGCCCGAATGTATTGTTTAGTTGAACTGATTCATATATACTGTTGAGATCAAATGAACCATCTTTGGTCTATCAACTCTAAAGGTTACTCAATGGAACAGCTTTTTCACTATTGCAGTCAAAAGTGTTCAACAAAACAATGATCTTTTACTGAATCATTAGTACTTTTGGAGTTGGCTTTTTTTATTTTTCTATGAAGGTAAATCTACCAACAGCATCACAACGTTGGCTTGTGAAATGTGCAAGTAATTCAAGTCATTATTCTATCCTTTTTCCTATCTGTCAGATGCGGGAGGTGCAGCAGGTCAAGGATCTGACCCAGGCCAGCAACATGAGTTTAGCTGAACAGAACCTTCTGCTGCAGCCCAGCCTGGACCATCAGAAGAACCAGTTGACCAAGCACTACCGCCAGCTACAGGAGCTGTACGACAACTACCAGCTACGCAAGTCCACTCTAGGTACGCGGTCTAGAAAAGCCCAATTGAGTCCTTACAATCAAAATACCAAGAACACAGTATATGTGGTCCTAAAGTAGACCTGCTATGCGTTGCTGGGTGGGTTTCACAATGGAAAATAAAGCCTACCCTACTTCTATATTAAAGATTACGTTCAGTTGGGAGGTGCCTCTCATTTCAGGACTAAACTTAATCTGATTCAGATAACCTTCCTGTGTTAAGAAATCTTGCCATAGTCTCTTGCTCCTCCTTTAGGATTGCACTCAAACAGGCTAGACTTGTTTGCCTAGTTCTTGGTTGTTTGTACCTGTTGCATTAAATGGCACTTTACATGTGACTAGAGTATTTTGACTAGATGGCTACGTATCATAACAGCTCTTTCAAAAGCACACAGGTTGAGTATTAAGTTACCTACTACTCATACCAATGTACTATTGATTTTAGGAAAACCCCTGATAGCTAGTCACCATAGGTGCCTCAAATCATTCTCTTGCGGTATTTTAACAAATTCATCTGTTGAATTAGTATGAGAAGTTTACCATTCAAGTGCTGGCCCATTCATAGCCGTCCAAAGTCATTATCTCTTTAATGCGAAATTACATGAAATATTTGGTTTTTTCTCAAGTTAATTGACAGTCTGAACATATGTGTCATATACTATTGGATAATATAAATATAAGGCTGCTTTTTACGTTTTTAAAAGAAAGAAAAAGGTTAATTCCAAGATAATAATAAAATAAACATATCACTCTTGTTCCCTCTCTTTTTATTTTTTCCGTTCTGTAACTCAGATCACAGCTCAGGGAACAGTTCTCTGGACACATTGCTTGCCCTGCTGCAGGCTGAAGGGGCGAAGATCGAAGAGGAAACAGAGGTGAGGCACACTAGACTATATACTCATCCACGCGTAAGCCACCAGCTCAACGCTGGCCACCATAAAACATTTTATTGCAATGATCCCTGAAATATGGTCCAATACACATTAATACAAAGATTCATTGTTTTATGTTTGTTGCTTGTATTATTGTTTTACGTGTGTAATTATATTTTATGTTGATGTTTTCCTCTTGACCAGGGTTCCAATGTAAAAGAGATATTTATCTCAATGGCAATTGCCTGGTTAAATAAATCCATTTAAAAAAAAAGTGGACATTTTCACAGAAATATCACGCATAATAAGTTTTTTTTCTCTTGAAAAACGGGTTTGAATAAAAATGAAATCCAAAATACTCCCCATTTCCTTTTCCCAATCTTCATAGCACATATGAACTGGCTAAGTAGTTTGTTTTGGGTTCATCAATGTTGTTGTTTTTCCAGATTGTTTGAAGGTAACAGCCCTTGAGTACACCTGGCATTGCTTGTTATTCAGTGTTACTTCAAGATTTGGCTGAATGTCTATGGGGTCGTAGCTTAACTAGCGACAAAATATTTTGACTATATTATATTGGATCTACAAGCTTGTAATATGGTAGTTAAGGCAATAGTTAGCCTAAATAACAACATATATTGTTTAAGAAAATCGGTGAAGTATCCCTATAACTCTTATTTCCTATTTTGAAGGAGGCCTCACTCCCTAAGAGACTGTTCTGAACATCTAGATAATGATGAACTGAAATCAATTTGTTCTGGCAAACACAACCGTTTTATTTTTCATCATAAGCCATATAAGTAAATCTTCATAGAGTTTAATGTAAGATTGTGTGTCTTGTGTTGATCTCAATGTGCTTTTCCTTTTCCTCAGATCATGGCCGACTCCTTCCTGGATGGGGAAGTCTCTCTTGACGGTTTCATTGACGATTACCACAGAAAGCGCCGCCTAGCCCACCTTCGCCGCATCAAAATTGACAAACTCCGTGAGATAGTCCTTAAGGGGCCACTGCATACCAACTCCACTTCTGACAACCTCTCACCCTTGCCCAATCGACCACATGATCTACCCACCTCTCCATCCTTTGAGGTTAACGGATCCCCCTCTCCCATCCCCACTAGAGCAGCGCCTCCGACCTCATTGCAGTCCCAGCCCTGTGGTCTGCCCTACCCTGTCATGGCTTACCCTGCCCTGCCTAGTATGTCTCCCAGTGGCTACCCCAGCAGTCCCTACATGGCCCAGTCCTATCCCTCTCCAGTCTCCCAGCACCCAGCGTCCTCTGCTCACTTACCCCCCAGAACTGGCTTCATCATGCAATGATGAGAAGGGAATTGCAGGGGTCAATGTGGACTGACCCTTAGATTGTAACTAAGTGCACGCAGGAAGGGACCAGCTGCAGTAGAAAACAGGAAAAATCTGCAAGTGAAGTCTCTTATAAATGTACTCGGCTGTCCCAATAGACTCAGTTCAAAATGATCTGTAAAGTCAATTAGAGATTTAAACATTTCTAGTCCATTGACTAATTTCCTGATCTTTTGGACAGTAAACCAGAACATGTAATGCTGTACTAAGCAGTTGATAGATATTACCTGACCTGGTTATGTGACACCCTATAGTATGGGTGAGAAAATAAGCAAATGTGTTTATTTGACCTTTCCTGACTTTGGTACTGTGTTTTTCAAAAAAAGATAGGTCATGTTCAGGCAACCTTCTGTACTCACTCCCAGGTTCATTTTCTGTTTGAGGAACCACCTTGCACACTTTTTTTTTATCTTTTAAAATGCATTAATATGTTGTTATGAATCTTATGATTAATATTTGGTTATTTTTATTCAGTCATTTTAAGTTGAGGAATGTAGATGTTCTTTGTTTTATGCAAATGTTTATTGTCTTGTGTGTGGATGGAGTAAAGCACTCCCAGCTCTTTAGTTTTTGGGAGCTGAAACATTTTCGGCTGCTTTAGTCATCAGCAACCAATGTTTCCATCTCTTTTACCCATGATGTAGTTGTTAATTCTTAGCGATGGTTTCTTGTAAATTATGTAGTATGTATTAACTTAGAACTGGATAATGTGATGACATAGATGTGTGCATCCAATTAATCATCCAAATGAATTAGTTAACTAGTAGGCATCTTTTATATATCATGCCATACTGGCCTTTGTTTAAAGTCAGTCTAATACATAATTAATGCCTTTCCTTAATCATTAGTGTTGCATATACCTGCGTCTCACTGGAACGAGAAATATGATTAAGTACCTTTTAATAGGAACAAAATAGAGGGTCTTGGCCATTTGAGGATAAATATTCACAGTTTTGTGTAACTCCAATCCAAGGTCAGAGCAGAGGCACCCAAAATCAGCCAATGCAGAATTATGCCACAAGCTACAGATCATTCAGAATGGCTTTGATCTGTCTTGCAGTGAATTAAGGACATGCCATAAGAAAGTTGTGACAATGAATGCTCTGACTGAGGCCAAACGGGTGAGGTCATGACAATTATTATGATTCTATGTTATGGTCTACTTTTTGCCAGAATTTTAGACACTGGATTTTGACTACAAACATATACTGAATGGTTTCCATCGAAGAGATCGATTACAAGTTTTGGCCTTCAGAAATTCTGTAAAGGTACTCGTTTATGCATAAGCTTCCTCTGCATAGATCCAGGAAATTGGCATGGCCTTTATTGCTAATCAATAAAATAAATTGTTCGAAGTGTTTCTACTGTCATTGCAAAGGTGCTTTTATTTTTTCAAGGCATTTAAAAAGGCACTTATCTAGTTTGAGAATTGTAACTGTTTGTTAATCTTACTATCCAAACTACACATGCCACCATTCAAATGTCATGAACTTTCAACAAGTGACACATTGATGCAAATGTGGTACTTAGCCTGTTAATACTAAAACATGGCCAGTCATAAATGCTAGCCTCCAAAATTGTCAGCCTATGCAAACACCTGTTAAATTTAAAAACCGTTGTGCACAAAACATGGACTTTCAGATGGCAATTAAACTTTATACAGTTAGAACTATAATGTTAACTAGTCAAATGAAGAAATGTAACTCCAGTCTACAAATGCCAAGGTG
>JAPMUY010001855.1:0-10194 GCA_026901105.3 Galaxias olidus
TCTAACCCTCGATGACAAGAGAATAGGGACAACACTAGCACTTCGCGTGAATGCGCAAAACCAAGGGTTAGGGCCAAGGGGTGAAAATAAGCAATTGGGATTGGGCCTTCCCCTTGGATTTCATGAGGCATTACTTTTCTGTACCAAATTAAGCTCTGGGTTAGGTCTACCATTGCCCTGCCATGAATATTATATTCGCAACAATGCCCCCCCAGGCAGCAAAATTCTGATAGGTAGAAAAAGGGGCTCGTCTCGCCGCTGCAAATGTGAATGCACTATCATGCGCTCCTCTCGATGGGATGTCAGATCTAGAGTGTGTGTGTGTGTGTGTGTGTGTGTTTATACAGCATGTAGGTGGGGGGCAAAGATCCTATGGCCTCCCCAGTTCCGGTGGCACTGTGGCAGTAAGCGCCCCCTGTTAACAAATAGGGTATGGGCAGCAGTACACTTTTGCGCGCCAAGGCAGTCAGTGTAATAACTGCGACGCATCACATTGCATTTGCTCAGGGAAATGCATTTTCTAGTTAGGTTTAAATCTTAAACCTTGGCCTAAGGTTATTATTGTTAACTAAAACTAACAAAAGAACAAAAACTAAATGTGAAAAAACAATTCCGTTAACTGAAATAAAAATAAAAACAAGGATTACTGAACGAGAACTACAACAAACTAAATTATAGAAGAAATGTCTAATTTTAGTCTTTGTCGATTTATTACATATATAAGGCTAGTATTTTGGGTGGACATGAAATCTCTCCTGTTATTTTAGCCGTGCCAGTATTACGCCTGTTGGCGCACTCGCACAAGCAAGCATGTTGCCATGCCAATACAAATACGTCAACATCTCACAGCTTACCTAGCATTATGGCAGCGAAAGTCAGGAGAAAGCGGAGTCCCATTTAGGATTACTTTGGTTTGAATACAACTGTAGCGCAGAGAACGAAAGAAGCACAAGAGACGCTCCCACGTAACTGTAGCCTATGTGCGTTTTTTTCCATGTTTTGTTTTCAGAATCATGTGTTTTGTTGGTGGCAACTGATAAGGTTAAAGTTACTAGAGGCAGTTTATCTGTTGGTGGTGATTTTGGCAACCCTTACCGTTTGCTTAATGTGATTATTTACCGTAACCGTCGCAAAGAAGACATGCAGAATGCTTGTGGTCACTGCATATCGCAAGCATGATCAACGACTATACTCGAACTATGGGCATCTCAAAATATTGAGACTTCAAGAGGACTGATCTGAACCACAATTTTTTTATTCTCCCATAGACATTACAATGTTCTATGAGAAAAAATTTGGTTTTTGAAGTACTCATCTTGGAATATGGCATAATGGATACTATAACATATCCTGTGTATTTTGAAATGTCTGATCTACCACGGACGTTAGCCAGCTAGTTAAATACACTGGTCATGCCATATTGAAGTAAATTGAGTTAATAATAGTAAACCATTCGAGCTGGATCGGGTAGTCTTAATTAGCTAGCTAGATTAATGTTAGCTATCCCTCTGCTCTGCTATGGACGTTAGTCAACTGTCACGCAATATTCACAAGCAAAAACCTGCTAACAAATAGACGAGAATAATGTTTATTTTCTAAAATTGACGTAGCCAGCTCCGTGACAAAGCGTGCGGCAACATAGACCCAACAAATCAATAATGAAATTCGTTGCCAACTAATTTTATAATCGATTTTATCGATTTGTTGTTGCAGCCCTACATTGTATCACGTGATAGTCTAAAAAGCACACCTGCGTGCCAGGATGCACATTCTGATGTATGAACCGCATGTATGGAATATATATAAAAAACAGAAAAAATATTATTATTATTATTATTATTATTAAGTATGCAAGAGTACAGAAACGTGCTGCTTTCCATTACTTCGGAGGAAACATTTTCTACCTGTTCTTCATAAAAATAACTTTTCAAGATTGGAAGCCTATTTGTTATTTCTCCCCTTTACTTAAAATTGTGTATCATATTTTTTATTAAACCTTTGTTTTTATTTATTTTTACATTTTTTATATTATTTTAATTTAAAAAATTTGTTCTGTTGTGTGTGTTTTTTACAGTTACAGTTGTTGCGTGGTTGGGGAGGAGATGATGGAATGGGAATCCCGCACTGCCACTTTGGGAATACCAGTACCGTCTACATTGGTTACATCTGTGTATGTACTATTTTGTGTTATTTTGTGTCATCCCAGTTACTCCTCACAACTACCAGCCACCTGGTTTCAAAGAAGGGGACAAAGACGGCATGGAGTTTAAGAAGGAGCCCGTTAAATTGACTATGGGGGAGGTGGTCACCCCATTCCACACACTGAAGGTAGACGTGACAACTGAGAAAGAGAGGCTAGAGCAGGTAGGAAATAACGAAGAGGAGAAGTGGACTAAATTATAGTCAAACATAGTAAAATAGAATGTCACAAACCATCAACATTTAATTGACTTGCCAATTTTTCTCTTAACTAATTTGTGATTGGGGATAATACATTCTGGGAAATTTGATGTTTTTTGAGAGGACAATTGCTTGTAAATTGCGGGATTTAAATGTTTTATTTCAATTGGGAATTTGGCTGCGGTTGACAGGTGGAGGAGGAGCCAAGGGACAAGTGGATGATAAAGATGGAAGATGAGGGAACTGTCAGTCAGATCACCTGTGAGCAGGTCAGAAGTCTGATGACTGCTGAATTGTATATTACTCTATACATCAAATTGTATTTTATTTTTATGTTTTACACATTAACAAGCAGAGCTGAACAAATGTGTTAAATTTATATTAGACATGTTATTTTATTAACCATTTTTGCTGCTCACTTTGGATCTGGTTGTGGTTTGCTCTTACCGTTTAACCATTTCCAGCCTGAGCCCAAAAGTTCAGAAATTCCAATCTGTAAAATGATATTGACTTACGATGCATAAATCTTTGTTGTGTTTTCATTTTACATCACACATTTAAGGTTTATACACCATATTGAAGAGAAGAACTAGTTCTTTCAATTTATATAAGAATATATATGATTATCTCTAAAGGCTTTTCCACACTAACTTTAGCAAAAATATTCTTTGTTCGCCATACTCCATCATAAATCTCAAATTATCACCATTTTAAATACAAGACAGAGAAAAAATGGAGCGTATGAAATGTTCACCATTTCCTAGTTAATTTGTAATATCAATAAAATTTAACATATCATTTATTGTTAAAAGTTATGACCATTCTAGTGATCAGTGTGAAAACGGCAAAAAGGAAACAACAATTTAGAATGTTATTCTAATAAGATACATTTCAGACCACCAGTCCTCGTTACACTTTATGGCCAACAGTATCGGTATATTAAGAATGTTTCTGAAAATAAACAAGACACAATTAAAATATACATTTTATGTGTTCAACAAAACACACACTTTTAACAACTTTTGACACCGCAAGGTAAAAAACTATTTATTATTATAAAAAAAAAAAAAAAATCAAAACTTTTCTGTAATTCTTAGCTATTTTATGCAAATAAATATAATATAAATAATTAACTATCACTAGTTTTATATGGATAGACAAAGTTAATGCTTAAGATAACAAGGTTGGGGTTAGTTAAATTCATAACTTTAAAATATATTTATAAATAGTAAATATACATTTCGTTCCATGGCATTCCTAAACAATTATAAGACCTGTGGAGAGAAAGAAAAACCTGTGGACAGAAAGATAAGAGAAAGGAGGGGCGGAGCAAAACCTCTAAGATTTAAAATGTATTCTTCTTCGCGAAACTGATTACACTCTGCCGAGTGCCAAGATTTGAAACAGTTCCTAAAGAAGAGCCTTTTACTTTTACATTCTGGAGCACCACAAGTTACTCTAGTTCTATTTATTTTTTTACTTTTCCTAAACCTTTCAAACCTTTCCAGTTGTATTCCTATCTATATTCTGACGGCTTTTACTGAAGGGTTTGTACATATATCATTCATAGCCTTATATATATAAAATTTTATTCCTAAAAACATGGCAAAAATAGTTTTTTTATGGCTGTTTGCAGTATTTTCAGATTTATGGAATGAAGAAAAGAGATATCGAAAAACCCTTCTGTAAAAGCCTTGGCCTCTAATATGTCAACGAAATGAAACAATAATTATGAACCTGGCTTTATCCAATGTTCAGATTTTTTTTCCGGAAATATATGCAAATTAGCACATATTTCATTAGATAATGCATACTTTGCATGTTGAAACATAAAATTTCTGAAAACTTGTAATACAAAAAAGTATTGACTTAACGTAAGTAATATATTGGGGAGGTTTCATCGTGATATCTATTAGTTAAATCTTTTACCCTGTTCACCTGTAGTGTCTGGCCTTAAATAATACAAAACTATTGACAACAGCATATGTCTATAAAGTGAAAAAAAAGTGTTTTCCACCACTTCTGGGTCTTCTGTAAGACATCATATGCATTTAGCATTTGATCTGACCTATCAACACCCCCCATGTTTTTGTTATAATCTGAAATGACAGCAGGCTGGCGGGCCACCTCTGTTTTCCAGCCACCATTACTTTTTACAAACCTATTTACTTCGGTGGAATCATTTGCATTGTGGAAATTGGAGAGGCATGTAACTGCACGCGTCCTTCACCTGAATTGCAAGGATATTTACCTCAAACCTACACCACCTCATGTCCCCACAAACTGCTTTGAGTTCCCATCTCTTTATGTCTTTAAATTCCACAGGGAACTGCTTACGGTTCACCATGCATGTCCCACAGGCATTAATCCCTATTTGCTGCAATTCAATCATAAGCGCAGGGGACGTGTAAAAGTTATCAAACCAAGCAGTGTGGCCCTGATCTTTGAATGGCTGCGCTAACAATTCGACTACTTTTGAGGCCAGGTCAGTAACACGCCCATTTTGACTACCTGTGTAAACATTAAAATCTAGAGTATACCTAGTGTCGGATGTTGCAATTACCCACAATTTAAAACCCCACCGAGTTGGTTTCCCCTTCATATACTGTTTAAACCATGACCTGCCTTTTGACTTGACCATTCGCTCATCTATGGCTACATTTTGGTTTGGTTGAAATAGCTGCTGGCATTTTTGTTTGAGATGCTCCATAAGGTAACGTAACTTCCTAAGACGATCCTAGTTATCCTCTGGCAGGGTCTACATCATGCAAAGCTGCGCAGAGAGCCTTATAGCGGTCACGAGACATAAATCCCCTCACCCACAAGCCCTGAAGTGACTTTGTCCCCCAATGACGATGGTAATCAGGAAGATTTCAAAAATCCATGTAAATTAGTAGCCCAATAAATTTGTAAAACTCCGCAAGTCACCTCATTCCAAGCTCCTTGACAGTTAGCATAAGACGGCCTATATATTACCAGCTGCCATCCCTGCCAATTTGTAAAGCTGCATATCTCAGCAACTACTGCTCGAATTAAAAACAGCATGAAAAAATCAATTTTTTTCAAAAATAAATTTGTTGTAGACCGACAGCATGACGCACGCTATCATAATTAATACCGTAAGGTCGCTTTGGTGTAAAAGGGAGAGGTTTTGGTGCCTGTCTATCCTGATCAAAATAGGAAAGATAGGATAGAGAGTCAGGGAAGCATTTACGCTTTCTAGCTGACTTAGGACCTGTGCGAGAATGGCTAGCCATACCCAAAATGATAGGGGTAACAAAGTTAGTCTATTGTGAGTATTAGTAAGTTGAGAATTAGAATCGAATATATATATACACACACACTTTCATACATACCTAGTTAATGGTCTCCTGGGGATCAGGTCCCTGCTCCTGCTCCTGGGGATCAGGTCCCTGCTCCTGCTCATCCTCCTCCTCACGCAGAAGTTCCTGGTCCAGTTGGACTTCCTCCTGAGCGGTCATGCCACCATGGTCCATCTCCTCCTCTGCTATGAGGCTCAGCTCATCAGTAGTTAGAGGCCTTCGCCTCTTGAGGGTCTGGAGCAGACTGACATAATCTCTGTCCATCTAAAATATAAAAAACAAAATAATATAACCTTGCTGTGAATACTTCACAAATATACACACTGAAAAAAGTTGTCAGAGGCTTAGATGTAGCCCAATCATATTCTCTTTCAGAGAGCCTTTTTGGCGAAAAAAATTTGTGAACAAGCAACAACCTAGCAAAATGTTTTTGATAAACAATATTCTGACAGGATTTTCCAACCATATGAATAAACATTTATCAAGTGATGATCTGGTGAAATAAAAAGAAACAGTGGACCAGATAGAGCTAGTCACCACCAAGCCTGTTGTTCTGCTCTCGCTCACTCCAATTTTAGAAACGTTCTCTAGCTATCACGGTCACTTCCAATAAATCAATTCAGGTGACAAATAAACAAAATAAACTCATTTTGCTTAACTTTAATAGTTTAACTCAATAACTGAATTACATATGGCAAGTTTCACAGACATTTTTACCTCAAAATCCAGCCATAAAATCAAAAGAGATGTCGCTCGACAACTCATGCTAACGACAACAGGCAAACAAACAGTTTTACAAAATATTTACTGTGATGAATTAAGACTAAATCCCTGTATCCTGGGTTGACTCCTTTGGCTCCGCTGAGGCTGTGGGAATTTTTTTTCAGTGACGGGGCATTTAATACCAGAAAATATTCACGCCACTAACCCCACGGCAAGTTACAAATGTGGGTAGCCGGATTTGTCAGCTTTATCCAGCTGTTTTCAGAAAAAAAGTCTGATTGACCGGCTGCGCGATTAACCCATTAGTCCGAAATTAAAGCGTGCCGGCTGGAAGAGGTTAAAATGGGATGGCTGAGTCCTATCAGGTAACATTGAATGAATGCTTCTCGCATAAACCAAATACACAAACTTTGTTAGCAGCTGGGATGCATCAGAGCAGATGTACTGTCAACTGTAGTGACGAAATGGAGAAGTGCAAATTTAATGAAGATTGGTTACTAAATTCTGGTTTGCCTGTCAGGAGTGGAATCTACTCTCACATTTGTTGGCGATGGTTTACTTTACCAGACATGAGCAATTTACCTAAGTCTTTAGCTAGCTAGCTAACATGGGTTAGGTTAATGGTTGTTTTTGTTTTGCGGGAGCAGGGGGGGCTTGAGAAAGAGAAATAAGTTAAGGTTAACGTAGCAGTTTCTGCAACAGTCAGACAGTGAGAGATAGTGTGTGTGTATATGAGAGACAGTGTGCCAGTGACAAAGAGTGAAAGATTAAAACTATCTGAGATTAACCAATTAGAAACGAGGAGAAGAGAAAGCCAGTATGATGCATAAATAAGCTAAAAATAAGTCTCTAATGTCACGTGGATGCATTATTGAGTTGGGTCTTTATTTATCAAGTTATCATTTAGAATCTATTCTATTTCTGTCATATTTTACTCTTCTAATTAATGGCTCCAAGTGTCCAACCTTTCAGTGACCCTTGGCATGCAGACAACTGTTAAATGTCCATCCCTACCATTAACTGAGAAGTATTTGGAGCTAGCATGTCCCTTATAGTGCATTTAATAAACGTCAAAACATACATGACTAGTTACTTGAATGCTTAAGCAAAATACTAATATGCCTATGTAAATAGATTAATTTAAATTGAAGTGGACTAAGGTGAAATGTTTCTTACAGTACAATTTTTTTATTTAGGTCTTCAACTGACCCCTGTTGTAAAATTGGTCTTAAATTTCACTCAGAGTGGTATTAAAAATATATATCAAAAAGTCTTAAATCTAACTTTACTTAAGCTACAGGAACCCTGTTTGAATATGTTACAGGTTTTAACATTATTTTGAACTTTTTTCTTTAGAGCCAGATGAAAAGCATACTATGCACTGAAAACCCTATCAATGGACTGTACTTGGAAAACACAGGTAGAAGAAACACTTATTTGATTTAATATTATTATCATTATTATTGTTTATTATTATTATTATTATTATTATTATTATTATAATGAGTTTCGTCCAAATGTCTGAGTTTTTTTCAATTTAATTTAATATGATTATCAGATATCCAAATGAGCTGCTGTAAGACCATGGAGGTTTGTGAAGATATCACAGAAGGTTCACCAGTAAGAGGAAATTTCAAAATAGACTAAGCAAAACCATTTACATAAACCACGCACAATGACAATTACGGAGTTCTACCCATCTACTTTTCTTGCACACATATCTCCAAGTAATTACGGTGTCACTTTGAGGCTACAATAATTTAAGACCAGATGCATTGTTAAAATGTGAATAATGAAGCTTCAAGAATTACAGGTCTTTCCTATGCTCATACAATTTCCCTCCTCAGCAGATAAACTCATTGGGGAAACGTGCGTTGAACAATGACATAGACGTCAAGAAGACAAGGAGTGGACGAGTCATTCATTCCACCAAGGTCCTTTTATACTATTTGAACTATTCACTCACATTTGCTCTGCTTTTGTGCTACCCAAAAATTCAATATTTAACTAGTTGTGTTACTTTGTCCTTTAAAATTGTTTTACTGCGCTATAGTAAAAGGTCTTCGTTCAGTATTGGGTAGTGTCTGACACCTTCCTTTTTTTTGTGCCAACAGATACTCAGAGTCACCAAGATGAATCCAGCCATTTCTGATGATGACAAAATTGTAAGAGAATCAAGTTTTGTTAATGTATACATAACACCACCGCGCTGACTATATGCTAGTCATAGATTTGGCAGCACGGTGGCTCAGTGGTTACCACTGTTGCCTCACAGCAAGAAGGTCCTTGGTTCAAACCCCAGACCTGACCCAAGGGCCTTTCTGTGTGGAGTTTGCATCTTCTCCCCCGTGTTTGTGTGGGTTTCCACCGGGTGCTCCGGTATCCTCCCCCTTACAAAAACTCCTCTATGTGCCCTGACTAAGGCCACTAGAACTGAAGTCAGTGTGTGTGTCTCTGATCTGTGTGTGCAAAAGTCTGTTACAATATGTTGGGTGAGCAAGTCTAGCGCAAATTGGCTGCCGTGGCATCACCATGACTGATTGTTATGAGTGATAGCTGTCTGTCCGTTCGTTTTGTGTACCTAATTGGCGACAAATATGTGAAGTCCTGGGAAAAGAGCAAAAAACGAAATCCAAATAATAATTATTATTAGATATAATAGCACTAACAATTCTCATATATTAGGGGCGTAACGGTTCACAAAAGTTCAGTATGTTTAAGTAACTGTAACCAGGGCTGCCAACTTTTGCAAAAACTTCTGCGTGAGACACGAGTGTAGTTGTGCAAATCTTTTTTGGAAGCTTGGGGTCGTCACGGCACACGGCAGACATTTAATTCGTATTTGTACTTTGCTGTAGAGAGACATGTTTCTTAATTTCCCCAGTTTCATATCTTTTCCCCAACCTTTAAAAATATTAACATGGAAATACAACTTTCTCAAATGTTTCGCTTGGATCGCCGCTTTGCGCTGACTGGCTCGCCCATTTGCAGAAGCAAAAAAAATAAAAAATAGAGCACAAGTCCAATTTTTTTTCTTCGGATTCCGCAAGTGCTGGCCCCATGCTAAGCGTCTCAATGCGTGAGTTGTAACAAATTAAACAGGCTTCTAAATCAACAAATACAATGTTTTATTGTTTAATAAGTAATGAATATTTTTGTTTCAAAATACATTTTGGTTATCATTGCTTATATTTAGGATTAGGGATGGCTTGATTTCATGTCCAATATAGCAACCTTGGATATCTGCCCATAGCGATGCCAATTTGATAGTCTTTTTGCCTCTAACCTGTTCCACCAGCAAGGCAGGCGGTAGGCTGAGTGGTTAGCACTATTGCCTCAAAGCAAGAAGGTGCTGAGTTCGAATACCAGCTGACCCATGGTCCTTTCTGTGTGGTGTTTCACTTTAAACGCTCATTATTCCTGAACGCAAACGGATATTTCAACTAAACATGGTGTGTAGCGAGAGCTAGGGCCGGACTGGGACCAAAATTTGGTTCTGGGATTTAATGCCTTGACCGGCCCACTACCAAAAAAATATAGGCCTATATACAGTGCTGTGCAAAAGTATTTGCCCCCTTACAGATACTTATTGTTTTTGCACATTTGTCACACGTAAATGTTTCAGATTATCAAACAAATTTTTATATCAGACAAAGATAACCTGAGTAAATACAAAAAGCTGTTTTTAAATGAATATTTCATTTATTAAGGTAAAAAAGCCACCCAAACCAACCTGGCCCTATGTGAA
>JAPMUY010001856.1:0-37500 GCA_026901105.3 Galaxias olidus
CACCTCTTCAATATTAATACCTTATTGTATTCATGGATTTCCAGTAGTTTCTGTACCTAGCTTTTATTATAAAACACTAATACATTAAACAAAAATTGTGTCACCAATTCTAAAGTGCAGAGTAGCAGTGTACAACATTTTCTCTGTTGATATCTTGTTATTTATTTAATATTTCTAAAGGATCTTACATTGGAAAAAGCACGATACCATTTAAACCTATGAGCCTTTCATTAAGATATCACCCTGTGCATCTTATAGAAAAGAAAAAAGAAACAAGTGGTCTTTTGATGGGCATTTAGCAAATTCAAATTCAATTGTTTGATGACCGCAGTTCGCAAAAACATGTGTAATGATAGGCCAATAAAATACTTTAACCTGATTGATACCCAGGTTTACTTACATAATATGGATCTTGGATGATCAACTGCTTCTCAGGGTCATACGAACCAAGGAGTTCCAGTATCGCTTTTGAGTTTTTCACAGAGTTGGCCTTTTTTTTCAGATCACTGTTTAGAAAGGAGAAGACTTAAATTAAGAAAACAGAGAATTTTATAATTCCTTCTATTGACTGGACCAACCATACAGAATTAGGGTTTTAGGATTGTCAACAAAATTATCAAATCAGTATGGCTACGTTCACACCGCAGGCCTTAATGCTCAATTCGGATTACACTCCACTGACTACCTCCTTTGCAGTTGTCTATGTTTATATTAACGAATTCCTGCTAGCGCAGAGCTGTGACGAATGTCGATCGAGATTGACGTAAAAGTCTCATGGATATCAAACAAACCGGTATCCTAAAATGTAGCCGGGGTTCACAGCCACATAACTATCGTGACATCATAGTCAACGAGACAGTGTAAAAACAAAACCATCGCAATGGAGGATATCGAATGTTTTGCGTTCTCTCTTCTCGGTATGTTGATGCTGATTACAACAAAGAGAAAAGCTTTGTTTAATAAAAGGCATTAGGCAGCAAAGTGAAATAACACCGAAATATACAAGAGAGTTTGGGAAATGCTACTTCATGCAGACGAGGAGAATGTCTTGTTGGCTAAACAAAAACGGCGACGATTTCTGTTGACCAATCAACGGCCTTTAGTTTTTCTAGTTCCACCTTTTGGGACCGGGTCGGTGTGCTAGGAACCTCAACAGAAGGGTAGCGGAAAGCAGGATGGAACGGGACGGTTATCTACCATACCCTACACAACTTTTGCCAGTGGAAACGCAAAAATAACTGTTCCGCTCCAACCCGACCAGACAATGAGCTATATGTGACTTCGTATGAAGATGTAAATTCATTCTAATCCAAGTGACAGTTATGAGAAACTATACAAACCCTTCAAACCAGTCTTTACCACCTTTAATGGGTCAAATGGGACTTTGTGGAATTTCAATAATTGCTTAATTGGTCTTAAAGCATTAATAATAAGGCCACACAACCATAAAAACGGTTAGAAGTAATGGTTGAGACGGGAGAGCCAGCTGGATTGGGATGAAAACTACTGCCTCCAGAATTGCACGGCTGGAAACTGGAATTATGAGGCATGTTTCAGATAATAGGACCAAAACAGGAAATCGAGTATTGAACTGACAACCCCAAGCCTTGCGGAAGAGCAATGCATACACCCCCCCACACACCTCCACCCCCTCCAACACACACATTTCTCCTCTCTCAATCTCCAAAGGAGAGAACATGTGTTTGTCAAAACATTTAAGGGGAAAGAAAATACATCTGCTTAATTCAGAAAACTCAAGTGAGTCTACTGAAGGTTTTTATCAAATGTAAATCTACATGGCTGCAATTATGGAAGTACAGGTAACTGAATTAAATCTTCCGTTCAATGTGCTTTATTACTGTGACATAAAGGGGGAAATTAGAGAGAAGGAACAAAAAAATGCTACAAAAGAGCAACGACGAGGCATCCAAAGAACTCACTAAGCTGCTTACCTAGCCAATCCGCCATAGGCATGTGATCTCAAAATGATCCCTAAACGTTCAAAGTAGCAAAAAAATATCCCTCCCCTGCCTTTGGAAAGAGATTAAGGAATGACATGGCCTGTTAACCCTCTACAGTTCGTTTAACAAGAGAGGTGGAAAAGTGAGAGTGAGAATCTTTGTACTCAGATAATTTGCAGAGCAAAATCAACTAGCCTGACCTCATCCAATGAAAACAAAACCACATAGACAGCCCTGTCCCATTTGACGTTAGACCGGGTTAGTTGTGTGTACACTTCCATTTAGTTTGCATTCCTAAGAGGACACAGCAGAGCCAGTGGTGGCTGAAATCGGGAATCGATGAGGAATTTACCCTAGTTTCACGCATAAGTATGTGCACACATATCAAATCAAATCAAATCAGCACCGAGGGCTGTTTGACTCTAGAAAATATGGAGTCGATTCCGATTCCTAATCTTAAGAGCCGATGGAATCGATTCCTTAGAGCTTTTAAACAGATTCCATGAATTTGGAGACAGGTGGAGCTGATATATCGATGACAGGAGAGGGCCAATGTATTTTTGGAGAATAATATTTCATTCCTTTTCCATGGATCATGCTTTCTGCTCCGCCAGCCGGTCTGCTCAAACAACCTTAGAATATTGCCAAGTTCGCAGGCTGAAGTTTAGAAGGTTAGCATGCTAGCTCCTACATTCTGGTTGTGAGGCGAAGAGTCTTTGTTACCATTAGCAACAACTTATGAAACTTAGTTTTTGCAGCCAAAATTTTTTTCTTTTAAAAAATCAGCAAAATGTGTAAATGTGTGCACATACGCATATGCTAAACTAGAGTCGATCCCTCGCCATGGAATCGTTTCCAGCTCTGGAATCAGGAATCGACTCGTTTTGGAATCGATTCCACAACCCTATCAGCACCTGCGTAAATCACAGATCAGATCATCATACTACTAACGCAACGGCACTGTCGTGCAAATTAGTGTCTGGCTAGTGTCTTAGCCTGCAAATGTTACAATATTCTAAACAATGGTGTGTTCAAGAGAACTTGGAAATTTGGATTCGCATGTAAGTGCTTGAGCTCTGAACACTATCTTCCAAAAGGTTTCTAGCTACTGGCTAATATTATGCAAAACAACTTCAATTAATTTCTTGCAATTTTACCTAACTATTTGCATTCATCTTTAAGTATGCCATGAACATACAAACATATTCGAAACTTTTATTTTCCCGCGTCTTGAACACACCAAGCTCGTTTGCTAATCGCACGTGAATGACTGCAATTTAGAGACGGGGAGGAGCACTGCACTGTACAGCTGAACCAGAGCGGTCTGAATTAGGAGTGTGTATCATTGACAAGGGAATGTAGTAAATTGATTTAAATTTATGAAACCCACTCTTTTACAGTCAAAAATCTCGGCTGTGGTACTTCTTATAAGGCGGCCATAAAGACCGCCAGCCGTGAATGTTTTTTGAAACCCGCAAATCAATTTTCAAAGTAGCCCAATTTGGCGGGAAAACCTCGGACCTGGCAACACTGTCTGGTTGACAAATGAATACATTCTGTCTCTCTCTCTCTCTACCCACTCTCTCTTCCAAACACCATGTGGCTCAAAAAAACACTAAGTACCTCAAATTGCTCTCATCCATGCAGAGAATGTAGTCGAAGCTCATAAAATCGTCCTTAGTCACCTACAGGGCAAGAAATGCAGAACAAATGTTAACTTTGGCAATGATGGCTGGATAACACTGGACCGCGTGCAGTGCTCATCTCTCAATGAGGCCTCAGGTAACTGGCGGTGCAGAGTTACAGCAAATCAGTTCCCTTACAGTGGTAAAGGCCTCTCTGGCCGGTGCTGACGATAACTGACATTTATGGAGACAACCATTCTGAACTCATAGAAATGGTGGAGCACTGCCAGATGAGAGGAGCGAAAAGGAAAGGAGGAGAAGGAGAGAGAGAGCGAGACGGATTCATCCACATGGTTATGAAAGGGATCAAAGCAGCACATCTGTGAGCATGTGGAGGGGCGTTGTGCAACATGCTCGACCATTTTCACTCTCCAACGGGAGAGGCCCCGCATTAATGGTCTTAGAGGGTCATAGAACAGCCGAGCAAAAAGAAAAAAGTAGAAACTGAGAAAGAGCAGAAATAGAAGAGGGAGAAAGGGGGAACATCGTTATGTCTGATTTTTTATCTGGATGTGGATACGCTGATGGGCACAGCAAAGATAGTATACCGTAGTAACAAGCAGTAGTTCAATACAGTTGTGTGGATATGTTTTGATTATAAACCATAACCTTATCTGTGTTTTTCCTCTGGTTATTTTTCATCACAGTAGACACACACACACACGCACACACACACACACACACAACTACCCATTCCCTGTTTCTTGACTAAACTCAGCGCAGACAGACAACTCACATTAGCAGGCTAACCTCATGTGAACCACCCTTCCCAAAGACGTGGGCCCACAGTTGGATATCTGGAATAGTTGACTGGCAGATGGGAGGCTGTTACAGTACATGAAGAATGGAGCTGAAGTGGGAGCAAGAGAGGGAGGACTAAGAACCCAGGAGAGGGTCAGGTAGATGAAAGACAGAAGTTCAAGACCCTGTGGAGCTGTTGAAGGAGCGCCATCAAATGAAGGTGTAAAAAGCTACACAGACCTGGTGAGAGCCGGCTTGCAAAGACTCGTTATGTGCTTTGGAAAGGGCTTGTGATAAGTACAGCTAATACATTGAAAAAATACACTTTTTTGGCAAAAGGCACCACAAGTTCCATCAAAGAGGCTGCCTTGACGCAAGATGTACTATTTAAGTTACATGCAAATTTTAAATAAAATCCAAAGTACGGTCAGGGAGTTTAAACAAACTAGTTAGTAATATTCACATACTTTAGGCATTTTGGAGTCTGATTTCTCAGCAAAATAAACAAAAATAAACTGGGTGTTTATGTAAGGCTCTCTCTGTCTCCAAATTGTCTGTTTCCCTGCTAGGCAGCTACAACCCTGGCAATAAAGTTCAGTGAACTTGGATAGTGGAAGATAGTTGTCAGATAAATGGACAGATACAGTCATAAATTGTGAGATAAAGACCATCGAGCTAAAACAAGATCTGGTACAGGATTCGGGAAGACATTATGCCATGGCTATATTTTAAGAGAGAGTATCAGGACTAGATAATGCTCTGTGGGCTCCAAGGGAGACAAGTGAAAATGATAACTTCCCCCAAAATCCGGATCCAGCCCAAGAAAGCTGGCAGGGGAAAGAAACGTGGAAATACTTCAGCGTTTAGGGGATACAGATTAAAGGAGAACAAAGCCCACTATCATAGTTGGTTGTAAAACCTGTGTGCTGTGTGGACACTAGTGTGTCTCTTTCAATAAGCAGAATGTCTAAGAAGCCTGGATGGAAAGGCACTTAGGTATTTGAACATGTTAGTTTGATTTAGGACCTACATTATGGATCGGAGGACATAAAGGGTTACTACCCATAAATAAAGGGCTGCTGCTTTTAGTTTTTATTACTATTTGGTGTAATACACAACTACTACAGTCAGTAAACATAGCTAAACTCTATATCCCTTCCTCTGGCTCTCTTCTTCACATTCTCACATGCACACAGGGATTTTTTATTTAAAGTGCAGACTTATAACACTAAATCCATAATATTAAAGTACACCTGTTTAATAATGCATTTTATAAAGACAAATTATACAGCCACTAGATATATACTATATTTGTTTTACGGTTTTGCTCTCACATAAGCATTCAATCACATACACAGGGGCCCAATGAGAGGACACACTACAGGGGCGTGACTCTGCTGTACCTGTCGGGCCCTGTGTCTGGTTTCAATGCCATGCGTCCTCAGGCAGGCCAGACCACGGGTGTCCGGGGAACTGCCTGTATTCCAGTCAGAAGTGGCGCCACTGTCTATGAGCCACTGCAACAACAGAACACAAGACAGGGGCTAGCGCTAAGAGAGGGTGGTGGTGGTGGGTTGACGTACCTGCCTGGCTATGTGCCTCATGGGCACGCTGTGCTTCTTCATGCAGGCCTGACCGCGGTGGTCTGGAGAACTGCCTATCTCATAGGTGGAGGTGGCAGCACTGTCTATCCTCCACTAGAGCCAAGGAATGGGGACGACAACAACACAGCAACATTGGTTCACACTGCAGATCTTGTGCACATCTTGAAAAGAAGACTAAGTAGTTTGGCAAAGGAAATACATTTAGAATAGCGGGTTATTTGTCTGAAAAATTATCTTGTACAAAGGAAGAGGATAGAAATGGAGGCCAAGTGGTCGCCGTTTAGCCAAATGTAAAAGAGATTAAAAAATATTCCATTTTCCTTAGTCTTCCATTAAAACAAAAGGTTGACACTACATTATTCTAAGTTTTGTCAATACATTGAGCAAAATGATCTCTATATTACTGCTGCTACTGGAAAGCAAATGCTAAAATTTGCTAAATATTTGTACAATTGTATAACCACAGCTAGAAAAACGGCTTTGTCAATTTCAACAAAAATGTGATGGGCCAAATTCAAGTGATGATATGTATGATAACAGCAATAAAAAATAGAAAACAACTTTTTTGAAAAACAACCTTGGATGAAACATTTGTGTCCATGCAAGATAGCAACCAAGATGCAAGCGCTGAGCTTCATTTGAACTTTTGGAGCAAGCCCACCAACAAACTTGGTTTTGAGAGCTGAATTTTTTCCCACAAGCGTTTGGCAATAGTGCCCTGCTGTGGCTTTGGAATATTCCATTTTGAACACCAAAGCTGAGCACTTTTAATAGATTTTCTAACGTTCCATAGCAACAACAATTACAAGAGGTCGTAAGCTCTCCAAGCATCTTTTCAACACAAAACAAGTTTGTGGTGGATACACAGCCTAAAATGAGAGCACGGCTAATAAAGTTTAAATTTAGCTATTATATCCCTCCCTCTATTTTATTTTTGTTTTCATTCTTTTTATCACCATGACTTACCTTATCAGCAACACCGGCATCTGTCGCCATTTTGCAGAAAACAGCTTCAGCAATGGGGGACCTGCATATATTTCCTGGTAAAAATGTAACAGATTTTATGAAATGTCAGTTTACCGCATGTCTGCACAAAATTACATTCACTTTTTAAGGTGGATTAGGGGTAGAATAAGTGATAGACCAGAACGTTTTTAAACCTTGTGACTGGCAGGTGATTAGAAATTGTCTAGAATCTCTCCTGGGAGAAATGGGCCTAGCCATGTCCTCTCTAGCAAGACTGTATACATGGCACACTAATACTTTTTGGAGAAACCCAACTGAATACCTGTTGGACTATGTTAAAGGGCCTAAGCGTGGCAGTGTTCTAAAAAATAGTTAACTGAAGTAAGTAGCACATATTTGCCTCTTTGAGTGTTAGAATCTAGTAATCAATTTTATTTTCAAATACCTGCGGAGGAAGGCTGTTATGCTGATGTTAATAATTGCTAGGCTATAAAGTTTATCAGCACTGGCCTGAATCTGCTGCTAGCTAACGCGTCATTAGCTATCATAGGTCCCGTTCATTTAAAAAACGCTGCCTAAACTTCCTCGTAGAGAGAGCAAGTAGAATTAAACAATTTGTTTTTGTTGATATGAAAACGTCAATTTGCCTTACATATACTCACTCACGGACACTATTGGGTATTAATTATTGAGTCTTACCCAAGCAGACGAACAAAACTGACTTCCCACCTTTGGCTGCCATGTTGATTTTTTAGGTCCTGTATCAATAATTGGGTGACCAATTCATGCCTGATTAAAATGTTTCAGAACAGCGGCCAATTAATTTTTTTCTATTCTATTCTATTCTATTCTATTCTATTCTATTCTATACTATTTAATATTCATTTTTATTATCTTGAGTTATGATTCAAATCTCTGGCCAGACCATTACGCATGAGCTAGGCTTTCCAAATAAGAGGTGACAAATCAAGTGTGTGATTGAAGACAGAGGTGAGAGAACACCCTCCAAAAGCCCTGGATGCACAAAATTACATTCACTTTTTAAGGTGGATTAGGGGTAGAATAAGTGATGATCTGAATTGAGAAAGAATGAGAAATTGTTTAGTAGGGGTCGTATTTGCTGGCGTTCATTCATATTAGGGGTCTATGCAATGAAACATGGCCGTGACTTAAGAATCATATGTCATGGTTATTTTTCTCTGTACTATCAGTTGGATGTAATCTGTTACCTTATTGCCATAATACTTCTGACAATTACATTTTCTTACAAATACATACTTTGTCAGAAACACACATTTTACCGCATGTCTGCACAAATGTTTAACACATTTATTTTTGTATTTTTTAAAATGCTGTTGATACTTTAAATAGTTTGGCAAAATCAGTGGTGTGCAGAGGCATGGCTGGACATCGCAAGTTAGGCTGCACAGCATTTTTAAGCATTCAATTACACAATTTACTAATACTTTCTACTATTACTAAGATTGCCAAAGCTTAGCTAACAGCATAGGTATTGTCAATACCATAAAACTGTAAAATGTCATTGCTCATTGAAATGCTCATTTGCAATGTTGTGACATAATTCTCTCGTCCAAATTGACTGTCATGACTCATAGCATAGACCCCCAGTCATGGCTGCCATCGCAGCTATATTTTTCATTTATTTTTGCAGGATGTCTGAGAAATTGGTTATATTTATTTAAAGGGGAGTACTGTTTAATAGAACATTTTAGGATAATGTCCATTATATAATCTTAAATCAAATGTGTGCTAGCAGTTTTAAGACCATTCTTATGCAAAGTAGACTTTGAGTGTCGGGGTGCTTTTGGTGAGAACAAATAATCTTTTGTCCACTCAGTCCAATATGTTGGGAAATCTGTTTGTAACACAAATTTGCATTATTCCTAGACTACATTGGGTTAGCCCAAGACGTCAAATCTGAAATTACAGACCTCAGGCCCCTGGGTTTATTCCACATTTCAGGTGCCTTCTCCTTTAAATGATCACCCCTATTATATTGCTTTACAACTGTTTTTTTTCTATTTCTTATTGGACTTATTGGACTGGTAAAACTTGTTTGAAAATGGAAATTAGATATCCTGTTCAGGACGAAGTTTGAAATTCAGAAGTAAAGCAGATTATATTCTGCATGTTGTACAACCTACAGTGTTTAATGTAAATTTAGTGTTTGTCTCACATTCAGGAAGATAAGCCCTGCAGTCTTTTATTCCCACACTATCAGTTAAAATAATGTGATAATGACAAGTGAGTTTACTACAGTATATAAAGAAATTTTTTTTCCTCTTTTCTATTTATTTCTCTCAATCTCAATAATTTTGCACACACTTTCTCACTACTCAAACACACGTGGAAACATTCCCACTTACATGGATTGTACATTCCACATCCCACAGCCATATATACAGTATATGCCCCTGTAATAAAGTTTAAGTTACAATATTAAATGTATTTCTACCTTTTTGAGAATACTAATAATTATAGTCTGGGACTAATTATTAACAACTAAAAATTGGTTAACTATTAACCTCTAGAGCTCTACTTAGTTAGACTATACATATTAAACATGCAAAGCACTTTGGAACATTTGTTTTGAAAAGTGCCATACAAATAAAGACTTGTTCTTATTATTATTATTATTATTATTATTATTATTATTATTATTATTATTATTTAGTCATGTTCTGAGGAATCTCTCCTCAGTCTCCATGTACCTATTGATTCATGCCACAGGATTTCAAATATCTTCATCTCTGAGAACAACCCTGATAGATATGAGCTGGCTTTTGGAAGGCTGTTTGGAACTGACTGAGAATCTGATTTGAGGAGTTTGTGCTCATTCACGTATATATAGTATCTTGGAGTATGGTGTTGATTTGGTATCTTGCTTTGCTTTTTGTGTGTCTCTTGCATGCCATATTGTTACATCATTTCATAAAATCTAACTTGACCAACAGAAATAGACCTGGAATTAGACAAAAAAATATTCTTATTTGTCCTTTCTCATACAGAAGTGTTAAACAGGCTGATTCTATCATGCAGTTACATCCTTTTTTGTCTCATCTAGGGACATCATTATTTAATTATTTAATGAATTAACCTGTATGATTGCAATTTCACAATAATATTACTACATAGATCTGTTGTTATTGTTATGATTATCACTTCTAGCAGAGGTCTTTAGTTATAATTTTTCTGTCTTATGGGAATAGAGATACTCCTTTAACATCCCTCTCCATTGACAGACTTTTACCTTCTCTTTCCAACTATGGAATGACCTGTGCCAAGCATCAAAACTCGCTGGCACTACTCAGTCAATTTTGTCAGCCCGTTCAAGATTTTTGTGTACTGGAATTGGAGATGTTTGTGATTGAGGATTTGTTCCATGAACGAACAGTGCATCTTTTCACTGTAATATTTTAGACAGGACTGACTGCATTTTGATTTTTTGATCCTCCATACCCATTTAAATGTCAAGGTATATCAAGATGGTAATCTTTGTAATCAAGCTAGGTTACAAAGCTAAATGGGGATGTTGTGATAATGAATTCCCAGTAATCATGAGCGTCAGTTGTCTGCTTACAGTATGATAAAATCATACCTAGTTGTTGTTATATAAACAGTGTCCATTAGTACTAATTGAGTAGGACGGGACCTTAGTCCTTGCAATCAACACTGTATACATAATAACAAATTATTAGCTAGCTCCGTAATATGAGACAGAAAAATACAGCAAAGCTGCTTGTGGCAATTACATCTACTGATTTGTGAGACAACTTTAATGAGTCAGACAGCCTCACTCCCATCTAGAGGTGTGCTGTTAATTGGTTATGAATGACTCACTAAAACCTGCAATTAAGAGATTATGCAAACAGTGGCACATTCGAGCGCTGAATGTATTTTCCTCTCACTAGCAGGTCAAAATATGAATTGCAAAGGGGTAGATACTTGTCCTCAAGGGACAAGTGGCTGAGTCAATGGACTTGAACGTGCTCCCTGTACCCGGTTTAATCCAGAATCCTCTTCCTCCCCATCCATCTCTTCCTCCCTACGTCTATCTGTTTGTCAAAGCAATTAACAGATATTGCTAGTCCTTTCCCGAAATATTACACTGTTCGGTAGGAGTGACAAAACTGTAATTATGGTTCCTTTAGTAACTCCATCTAATTCCTATTCTAACATAGGGATAGGATGCATGTGTCAAGACTACTGGTTTATGGGGGCTGTGTAGGGGATCATGTGTTAGCATGCATGCCACCCATTAATCTGTCATCATGACCACACATTGATCAAGATCTATCTATGTTAGTCGTAATGCCAAACAGTAGAGGCCTGTCTAAATGTGTGTGCATGCACAAGTGTGTAGATGTGCTTGTGTTTGTATTAAAAGGGCCTTGTGACATCTGCTTTTCATACTGAAACATTTCGGACTGTTGACTGATTTGGCTTGATTGCAAACTACACAACCTAAGCTGAAACATAGAACTTCTAGTTTTATTTTTTGTTTACCAATTAGCATATGTGGATTGATTCGGAGTTGGATTGGGCAACAAAGCCTTTTTGATCTTTTCTGAAATGTAAAAAATGTGTTTTCAATGTTCTTTTCCAATCATCTTTTTTTCTTTTCATTTTTTTTAACAAACTAATAGTATGAGTATGGTGTGATTGAGCATCACGATGGTGGAGTGATTCCAAATGAAAACCCACCAAAACAAATTTTAAACAACACTGCCATTTTGTTTTTGTTATACAGAAGGCATGTGTGCCTGTTTTGTTCAAGCTGTTTCGACAAGTATAACCACTATGGTACAATAAATAACTCGAGCATATACTTTAAGTCTTACTTTGTTTGTACAACTACCACTTTTCAAACTCTTTTTTCAAGAAATATAATTTGAATTTACAATTGCTTGACAATTTGCGTGCTCTAGTTTCCTTCCTTGATGCACACTAACCTTTACCTACCTGACAGCATTTTTCTGTGAAAAAGCAGTTATAAATTTGTACATGTTATTCAAATGGCACAAGCTCATACAGTATTTACTATAGTTGTCCACCTGGCTATACTGTTGGCTACCCTTGGTTTTACAGCTTTATTTCTGTTCAATTGCACATTGTTGAATTGTAGATTACAGTCTGTAGTAGCTTATGACAATATTTTGTTATTTTTCTTGCATGTGGCCTAAGGTTTTCCAGCTTTTTGATTTTGGCTTTACCTCCAAATCAGTGGGATCAGCGACATTGTAGCTTATAATAAATTGGTGTATGCAAAAATAAAAACATACTGGTTTTCAGAAATACAATAGACAGTACAATGCGATGAGTCAACTACCACTACTATTAATTACTTGCAAAATCTAGAAACTAACATTATATATAGCACTACTGAACTAGCAAGAAATCTCAATTGACTTGGATCTGACAAATTAATGTTATTCTGCCTTTGGCACAATGAAAATGTTTATGTCAACCCTGCATCAAAAACTTGAACAATGCTAGGTCACATAAAAAAGGCCTCCATAATCCTTCTTGATTCACACCAATAAATAAAAACATAAATTGAAAATTTTGGGGACAAATCACAGAATTAAATGGAATATTTTGAGTAACATTTTACTTTATGGGGACCAATTCTACCAAAACAACAATTTGTTTGTTGCATTTCTGAATTGTCTGTGTTTGCATGAATACCTATTCTATGTGTCGTACTCATAGCCATGGGCACATGTTTCACGTGGGGGGTGCTGTAGGGCCTGGCCTTTTTTATGTATTCATAGTTATGAATGCGCAGGTCCTCTACCATCCGTCAGGGGGTGCTGCAGGACCCTCCCCACCCTTACTTCCCACGGCCTTCGTTGTACGTGCTTTTGCTTATGTGGGTACAGAATATCTTTATGTACAGTCTGGCCATCTTCTTTAACGGATACACAACTAAAACTTACCTCACAGAGGCAATGGGTAGACTTCAGTTTAGCCCCCTTAAAAAAATCATCCTTCACGCTTGCAATTTGGTGTCTGCCTTTGCCAAACACTACATAAGTCTCGGGGACTAGAACCAACAAAGCATATCCAAAGAGTTGATGATAGTTCAGAATTATAAGTTTAGAGTTCACACACAGTAAGATCTTCTATGTGCAATTAAACTGAACAATTATGAGAAATTACAACACTAGCCGTGTATGTGCTGCCCTCTACTGTTGAAAAAATCCTTATAGTTAAAGACAACCTGGCACAGGTGTTTGAAGTTTGTAGGTATTTATTGAATCCTGTAATAGAATGAGGGACTATCTATTCTACACATGCAGTCCATTTCCTTTCAACTATTTCCTGCCATTACTTTTAAAGGGCAATTTATCAGACATTGGCAGTGGTAGAGAGTTTTTAAAAGCATTGCATTTGCAAGTACATAGGTTCTGTAGACTTTTTGAATTTTTTGAATAAGCTTGTTGAATCGAACTGAGTCTGATTGGAATTAGTTATTATTGTTTTTATTATTATTATTATTATTATTATTATTATTATTATTATTATTATAATTATAATAGTAATAACACAGAAAACATATTTGTATAGCACTTTTTTAGCCTTGTTAAAAATGGCTTTAATAATAATAAAACATAAATTGATACATAAAAAGACAACAAAATTAAAAATAATATATATAACGTACAAAACAAGAATACAATCAAATATAATCAAACAAATTAAAATAAATCTAGACAGACTTTAATTATTTTTAGCTAAAGACTAAGTTGTTTTGCAGGATATCTTGGAATCTGCCAGTGTTAGACTGTCTCTAGTCTATTAGCCGTCAAAACAAAAGCCCTGTAGCGTCATTGTCCATCAGGAGAGACAAATTCAGCACACAGGAAACACACAACTCTGGTATTGACTATGGGTTTATTTGGATCCGTTTTCATGTATTCCTAAAATATATGCTTTTCATAACAAGTTGATTTAGTGTGAACTCAGGTTTATCAGTGCAAGTCTGGGCCAGGATCTCCATCATCCCAAGAATTCAAAGTGGGTAGAAATATTGCTGTCTCTGAATGTAATTAACAGGGTTTTAGATATTGGCAGGAACCAATATTGGAACTAAAGTTATTTCGTAGAAAATAAAAAGTAAAAAAATGTAGGCCTATATGCTTGACTCTTGATCAAAAACTAAAACTAAAACGAAAACTAAAATGTTAGCCTCTTTTGCTTTCTCCATTCGTCAACAATTTCGTATAAATTACATCTTTTTTATGACATTTTATTTTTTCTGTTGTCAAATCATGCATTGACACATCGTGGAAATATGAACACACGGGTATTAACTTCCCCCTTATCTGCTGTAATGTGATCTGATGGACTTTGAACACTCAATTGTTAGGCTCTACCTGGTTTTACACGGGATGGGTGGGGTGTAATGTGAGGTGTGTTTCGACAGAGAGGTGCGTGTTCCCGTTGTAGTACGTGTTCAGGCAACATGAAGGCTTGTTTTGTCACAAGGCGTAGCTTTTTTTTATAATATTTTGAGCCCTAAAACTTACTGAGACGTCCGCGTGTGTTAAAGGGTAAGCAAACCGGGGCGGCAAAGTTTTAGAGGACATATGTGCATTCCAGTAGGCTAATGGCAACGACAAACGACGTGGGCACCAGTAAAATTCTTGAGAAGGGTCCTGAATACCTGCGAAAGCAATTGGAGCTTGAAAATGACCCAAAGGCAAGCATGAGCGCTGTGGAGAGGCTCGCCGCAACTAAACAAAAATATGTTAAAAGTCAACAAGTGGACTACTCAACAAAAGAACTTGTGAATAATGTAGAATCAGTATCAGTGAGTAGTAACGGGTCGTCAAATCACGTTTCTAACCTAAGTGGTCATCTTGTCACCGTGACGAATTCATCGGTCGATAAAAGCGGTGCGAAAAGAGGTAAGACACATGCAGACAATTTTGTGCGTCGAACAAGCTCCAAAAAGCGAGACTCGCTTTTACTGTACCGACAGAAATGTGACCTCATGAAAGTATCCACGAATGGCAAAACCAAAAATTCTTCGGCTCGCAAGTTACTTCTCGGTTCTTTAGATAAGAGCATCTCATTACCGGAAGCGGAATGCACTTTGGAAGACAGTGACTGCAAAATAGCAACGCCTGAGGAAAATTCAACAAAAGGTTGGACAAAAAAAGATTCAGAGACAAAATTGGACTCATGTGATTGGGAAAAACCTAGCGACAAGAGAGTCGCTGATGTTCAGAGGAGGTCTCGCAATAGTGTAAGCCGCTCTCACTCGGACATAAGCTCAAGGTATTCTAAAAACTTTGCTGATTTTGACGCATTCTTCAAATATTGCGGATTAGATGGCGAGGTTATTGAATCTTTGGGCAAAGACAACTTCTCCAACGAACGTTCAACAAAAATAAGGAGTATCAGTACCTCATCTTCAGAGGATGGTTTTTCAAGGAATAGCGGTGATAGTGATGGATTATTGGAAGAAGAGTTACAAGAAACAAACCCTCGAGAGATATCAGTCATTGAGCGCAATGCAAGGGTGATCAAATGGTTGTACAGTTGCAAAAATGCCACAGAAACTGGGAAAAAATTGCGAGATCTTGACTGAGTGGAAAATAAACGTTTGTTCCATTTTATGTCTATTCAATAATTTACATAATTATCTAATACATAGATAATCTCCTCTTTTGTTTATTTTGTATACTAATGACTGTGGAGACGATATGAGGACAGGTATGTTGTAAAGTATGCTGACAACTCAGTTAGTCTACTTCGAGACAATGAAAATAGTCATGGTCCGATAGTGGTTGAGTTTGTGCAGTGGTGTAAGGATTCATTCCTAAAGCTAAATATTGATCAAACTAAAGAGATGGCGATAGATTTTAGGCGAGAGACCAGGAATATTTATTCCACAATAATCGATGGTATCACAGTTGAAAGAGTTAACAGCTACATGTATCTTGGCACAGTAATTGATGATTAATTGTGTTTCGATCAAAACGCAAACAAGATCCTCAAAAAATGTCAACAGAGATTTTTTTTTTTGAGGAAACTCAGCAGGTTTCAGGTGTGCTCTAAGCTTATGACTCTATTTTACAAGTCTTTTATTGAGTCCGTTTTGACATTTGCATTCACTAGCTGGTTTGAAAATCTGAGCATTAAGAATAAGAATCCTCAGCAGAATTGTTAAAACCAGCAGTCAGATTACAGGATGTCAGCAAGCGTCCTTATTACAACTATACCAGAAGCACACCTTGAACAGGGCTGAGTTAATTATTGTACCTGTGGAACATCCTCTGAATGGAAAGTTTCAACTTCTTCCATCAGGTTCTCGTTACAGACTTCCAAAGATACGCTGTAATAGATTTAAAAACTATTTTATCCCCAGCGCGATTGAGTTGCTGAATAGGAGGGATAAGTGAATGTTATAATTCCGTTTGGACAATGTTACGCTCCTTTTTAAAAAAAATCTTTTTATCTGTGTTTTGTTTTGTTGAAAGTAGTTTTTGTATTGTTGTTGTATGCTGTGGATGAAATGAACTTAAGTGACTGCTTGTTCTCTTCTCCTTGAGAGATAACAATAATAAAGACTAAGTCTAAGATATTATATATATATGAATTTCGATTAATTATTTCAATGAATAGACAACCAGAAGACACATTTCTTTGATTTAGTCATGTAGAAAACCTCATCTCCTATTTGTTTAGTTATTTCACAAGTTATAGCCAATGAGTGTGTGTGTGTGTGTGTGTGTGTCTCTCTGTCTCTCTCTCTCTCTCTCTCTGTGTGTGTGTGTGTGTGTGTGTGTGTGTGTGTGTGTGTGTGTGTTTGTTTGTTTGTGTGTTTGTGTGTGTTTGTGTGTGTGTGCAATTATAACTACCACTTACAAAACTCAATAAATAGCCTTTGAGTTGGATAATTAGTTAATTAAGCTTTGGTGTGTCAGAATTTGGTGAGCCATAATATAGGTTTTATATTAGTTAAGGGACAAACATTGTGCCTCAAGCCCCAATGATACAATATCTCAGAAGACTATACAAGTTGATCAGTTACATTTCATCCCACGAGAAGACATACATTGATATATTGGCGGACATTCTTTATGTATATATATACACACACATATTTTTTAAATGATCCCTCATATGTGGTTATCAAACATTTCAGACAAAGCTATGTAATTGCATATTGTTTTAATGTTTATGTTGCTTTTTTTTACTGTTTTTTACGTCTGTTGTTTTATGCTGATGTTTTCCTCTTGGCCAGGGCTCCATTGTAGTCCAATCTATTACAATATAGGACTCTGCTAGTTAAATAAAGGATAAATAAAATATCTGTGATAGGCCCAAATCGATAAAATTGGTCGACTGATAAATCTGGGTAATTAGATCTGGCTATATAGGTTAAAGGACAAAGATTTGGCGTACAGTTTTTCTGTTCTTTTTTTTTTGCAGTCTTTTGTCTCTTTCACACATTCTTTCTCTGTAACCCCCACCTCCCCATGTTTTTGCTGCTGCCCAAGAGCAATTGCATGAAAGTAAATTGAGGGAGGACAATTAGTGTGTGTGTGTGTGTGTGTGTGTGTGTGTGTGTGTGTGTGTGCGTGCGTGCGTGCGTGCGTGCGTGCGTGTGTGCGTGCGTGCGTGTCTGTTGGTATATTTTTTGTGTCTTGGATTATGCCCAGACCTAGGCTACCTTAGCACTCTGCACACTGGACATATACTCACACACAGAAATCGCAAATAATACTCTTCCCCTACGCACACTGCTGCGTGTCTTACTGTATCTGAGCAGGTACACAATGTTCTGCCTAAGAGCCCTCAAGTTGTGGACACACCCCTATATCCTTCAAGGGCTTGAAGGGGCAGATTCAAACCTGGGCATGTCGTACCCTGCCTTTTCTACACTCTGCAGCAAAGAGGGAGCAAACAACCAACCCACAGGCCTCTATCTCAGTTGTAAAAGTTAAACACTGGAAAAAATGTCTTCTTTTTACTAAAGTTGGTCAAAACCCAGTATCCAGAGGAGACCATGATAAAACTGTAACATGACATGAACGTGAATTATATTAAAGTTCCACGTGTGAAAGTGAGCTAAATTTTAAGTGGAAAATTGTAAACCTTCACAATGTAGACTCAAACCTTTGTCAGGGCTTTGACACATGTAGTATAGTTCATCAGACTTGGACACAGCATGGATGGGCTACTCATCTGCAGCGGATAAACTTTTTTTTTGCAAACGTTTGTCAGGGTGTTGACACTTATAGGCCATTATCATACCTGGATGCTGCATGAATTGTCATCTCCTGTAGGCCTACTTATTCCTGATGAGGGAGCCATCATTGTAGAAAATGTATTCAGTTTATCACCCTCTGTCTGTCTGTCTGTCTAGTTGGCTGGCTGGCTGGCTGGCTGGTTGGCTGGCAGTCTAGAGAGAGAGAGTACAAGAAAGAAAGTGCATGCATGCATCGATCATGCATGCATTCTGCCGAGCTACATCGAGTCTGTCTTTCAGCAGTTTATATTTTTAAGGCAGCCTCTAGGTGGCAGTATCTGATAGTAAAGATTCAATTGACATATTTCCCCCCCAAGTAGTTAAAAAATAAGGCTTAAAAGACGACTACCGACTTGGATCTTTGTAATTACCTGCATAGGCCTACAATTTGCTTTCCTAACCGTGTTGAGTTTACTCCATTTTAAGTAATGAATTAATCAAACGTATTGTGGGCATTGTGGAAATTCTAGGATAATTAAAATAAGGGCATATGTGGTAGGCTATTGTAACTAACAATTTGTAGACAGTAGCCGTTTGCATAAAGTTCAGTATAATACGGTAAAGTACAGTAGACCTTCCCTACCTTCCCTTCCCCCGTCTACAAACCATAACATACAACATGTGCAAAGATCTCTGTCACGTGTAATACAATGCCTCGACAAAGCGCAGAGAAAAAATACATGATGGACAGCACTGGCAACCAATCCACGGCGCGATGCCGGGTAGCAACAAGATAATACAACCAAAGCGTCCAATTAAAGGATATTGAAAGGCGTTTCACATTCCACTGAGCATACTGTGTTTACTTCCGTTGATATTTCTAGAGCAACGTAGCAGAAATTTTCAATTGACAAAGAAGTCACTTACATCGGCAAAGGTTTGTTGCCCACTTTTTTAACATATGTTTATCTTATTTTCAGGTTTTATTTGAAATGCTGACACATTCTTATATTTTATTAATTGTTATCTTGATTTACAGCCAACATTAGAAGGATTTCTTGCTCTGCTGTAACAGCCAGGTTTAACGCGTTACCACAGCAATAACATTTGTTTTGCAATGTTTCATTTTCATCATTTAGGAATAATCTACAAACAAAGCTTCATATGAAAGTAATATATTTTTGTATTAGAGAAACTTGTTTGTAAGTAATGTGCAAGTTCAACAAGAAAGACAGACGCACAAACCGTAGGCAGAGCTATGCCGTAGGTTGAGTCAGTTAATTACAAACAGATATGGATGGATGGATGGATTGAGTGACACTGACAGCGAGGTTTTGCACGTTTTCCAGGTATACGATGCCTTTCTTGGGTCAAGACTGGAGGTCACCAGGATGGAGCTGGATAAAGACAGAGGATGGCTGGAAAAGGATTGAATTTTTTGGGCAAGACATGGAAGATAACAACAATGCAATAGACCTGGAAGAGTAAGAAATTGTTGTCATATATTTTCATGTATGTTCCGCTGTATCTTATCAATTGTTTATTAATTCAGCATATATTCACTGTAGTGTAGAAGCTTCAATCGTTCAGGTGTCTTCACTCGAAGTGCTATGTTTACAATTATGGAGTTTATGGTTGCAGACAGTTCATCACTACAACTACTACATACTACATGGAATAAGTGATTGACCGTTGGCCCAGTAGCAGTCTGCTATATTATAACTAATGTTGACTTATTTTACTTTCACTGATTGAAGGATAGACAATAAGTGATTTTGCTATAATATCACAACTGCAGTGTGTAGGCCTATGTGCACGCACACTATGCATTGGTAAACATTACAATGAGTGCGTTTAGATATACTTTCTGTCACTCAACTGGAATGACATTCAAAGAATGAAGAGTCTGTGCCCAAGTATCTGAGAGCTGTCCGTATCAGCACTAACAACCAGCCACAAAGTGCCTAGTGTATGCTACAGTGCTCCTGTTCTATTTATTTAAAGGTCTATTGTTTTTCTTATATAGCTTCAAGCATGTGGCAGGTTATAATTACATGACATATAGTAGCAATTTAAAGAATGCAGCGTTTTTAATTGGCTGCATTTTTACAGGCCTTCTTTCTTATATTCATAACACAGGGACTCAGTTGAGTAAAGGGACTTGAAGTTTGATGTCATTCCAACACAGCAGTCATTATATAATTGGCAATCATAATGGAGAGTGTGCCGCAAGTCAGACTAAATTGTCGTAGCGGTTTAACAAACATTGTTTTCTCTGTCCTATTTAATTCAATTCAGTTTGATTTTCATCAGAATGAAGAGCTGGTCATTGCTTGATAGGCTAACCAAGTAAGCACCACAAACCTAGTCAGTAACCCAAAGAGGAACTGTTTAAGAAAACAAGCAGGAAACACTGAAATAGATTTCTTAAACTGAGGTGATGTAAATAGCACACTATTAAACATCAAATGACAACTAAATAACTTACAAAATGCTGCTCTTGTCTTGGTTTCAGTGCCATAGAAAGTGTTTACCTTACATAGTTATTATCTGTCATTACTGCAGCAACAGCATGGTAACTTGAGTCATAAAGGAGGAAATGCTGGAGGAAAAGTGGAAGCGTTAGTCATTTTAATGTACTGCAACCGTGTGTGTGTTATCAGGGTGAAGGTGTATTACTATTAGTAAACGTCAAAGTAACTTTTTTCTTGGTGTTTTTGAATAGATAGACCTTTTCTATCTCAGCTAGTTGTCTATTGCCTTGGCCTGTTACTTCCTTGGCCTTATATAGAGTTGCTTTGTTCATGCCAGATCAACGTAATGATCAGGAAACAGACAAACAGTGGTGTAGGTGACATGGTTCCCACAAACGCATCCAAACAAAAACAAGTTTAGTTTATAAGTCACTGCTTTCTAAGCAAAGCAGCCCAATGAGAACTCAGTGTTCATGTTATGAAACTGACATAATGACAAAAAATAAGTCATAAATACTTTGTGTTACACAGTGAAAGATGCAGTGAAGACTTTCATTTTCTATATTTTGATTATTATTATTCTTATTTTAT
Organism: Galaxias olidus; assembly: GCA_026901105.3. Classification (NCBI taxonomy): domain Eukaryota; kingdom Metazoa; phylum Chordata; class Actinopteri; order Galaxiiformes; family Galaxiidae; genus Galaxias; species Galaxias olidus. The sequence continues at coordinate 21,250 of JAPMUY010001856.1, forward strand.
CGTAGTGGAATTTTGATTTCCAACTTAAAGGAAATGTTAACTTTCTTAAACAATATCTATCCTCTACCTTGGGGTCATCTGATAATCTTGGTAGGTAGGGTTAGATAGCAACCTACTTAAGGTCCACGGTCCAAATGTTCAATGGCTACTAGGTCCATATATGGTTAACGGGTACAGCCAAGGGTGAACGACCGATACTGGATTTTGGGGCCGATGCCGATACCAATATTAGTGAGTGTAGTATAGAAATTCTGAGCAGGCCCAGTTGATTCTGATTTTGTATCAAGATGGCAAGAGGAAAATATCTAAGTCTCTACGGTCTCTCAGCAGGACTGTAGACTCGTTATCTTCAGGACACATGCTCGATTATTATTATTAAACTGGTGTATCTTCTGCATAAAAAAGTCTGCATAAAGGAAGCTTCATAAAATAGGCCAAGTAATTTAGAGTTTCTTTCTCTCTCATGGTTTTCCATCACATTCTTGCTTAAGTGGAAGTGGAGGACATATATTGTAGACTAACATGGCATTTTTATCTTGCCGCTTTTACGAATTGAAGAAATCTCTCACTACATGTCTTCATGAGGTCACTATATAGCCAATGGATTGTCCAAGAGTGACTTTCAGCTCTCTCATTGACTCATCCCCACGCTATTTCCTCCGAGAATGACAAACAATGATGCCGCACCCCACAGTAACCAATGACATAATCCACATCTCGCCACCGTTTTGCAAACACAGCCTGACTCAAAGAGGCCAGTGACATCGGGCACCAAGAGCCCTACACGGCGCGCTAAACAAACGTGTTCCCTCATAGACAGACACGTCTATTATGACTGCCACTGCTGTGTGCTTGTCTCATACAGATCTTACAGTATCTAGAAGGGTTACACGCACTCGGCTGTAGTTCAGCTACACTACCACCACAACATTGACTGTAAGCATTATGTCGTGATGCCTTTTGAAAATGTCCTGGTGGGATCTGTCATTTCTGGTGTCAGGATGACACCATAACATAGGTTATAAATGTGGTCATTTTGCTAAACTCTAGGCACAGAACTCAGAACGGACTTGCACTTTTCAAAACCACAAACAATTTCTTTAATTGCTTGAAAACTATAGATATTAAGATCATTTGTTTAGTGCACAAAAATCACCAGTTAAAAATGTCACAATACACCATCACCATATTGCTATGTCATTTCAGAAAGCAATCCAAACATTTCATATTACATTACATATTTCATTCAATGCATCTAACTCTCAACTAATACTACTGCTCAAAATGATAATTGTTTCATTACTCCTAATGCATAGCTTTATGGAAAATGATAAGAAATATTCCATGTTAGGATCAATATTTGTTGAAATATCCCATATTTTAATTGCAGCTTTCATGCGTCTTGGCATACTCTCCACCAGTTTTTCACATTGCTGTTGGGCGGCTTTAGGCCACTCCTGGTGCATTAAAATTCTAGCAGCTCGGCTTTGTTTGGTGGCTTGTGGCCATCCATTTTCCTCTTGATCACCTTCCAGAGGTTTTGAATAATGTCCAGGTCTGGAGATTGGGCTGGCCACGACAGGGTCTTAATCTGGTGGTCCTCCATCCACACCTTGAACTGGCTGTGTGGCGTGGAGCATCCTCCTGGAAAAAACAATCCTCAAGAGTTGGGGAACGTTGTCAGAATTGAAGGAAGCATGTTTTCTTCCACGACAACCTGATACGTGTCTTGATTCACGAGTCCTTCACAAAGACCAATCGTCCCGATTCCAGCCTTGCTGTTGCACCCCCACATCATCACCGATCCTCCACCAATTTTCCGCTTTGCCCAAAACCTGGTTGTTTAATGGTTACACAGAGACCTGGAGAGGCACTATCCTGTTTAATTTCAGGGGCATATAATTACCTTGTAATTGTTAAATTACTAGACCATAGTGTATTCCAGTGTAAATTGATTTTGGGACTCAAAGACTGCTAAATCATAGTAATTCTGTTCTAAGGGCATCAGGCTATATCACAGATGGTGGATATACATATATCATATTTATATGTAGACATCATTTACAATAAGCTTATTTTTATACTACTTTCTTTACTATTTTTACCCAACTTCTACATTCTACGACAAATTCCAAACAGGGTATGCTTAATTGTCTACCTAGCACTTCTACTTCATATACCATGTAATTGGTTGCACTCAGAAATTGTTCGTAGTTGGTTTGTGAAGGTTTTGTTTATTATCCTGATGTTTAATATAGCACTCGCTTAGCTCTTATCTAGATGATTAGGTCAGGGATGCACTTATTTTCTCTACCTGACTTGTAGTTTTTACCATTATCTTTTTGTAGGCACAATTTTTTGTAAGTCGCTTTGGATAAAAGCGTCTGCTAAATGAATGTAATGTAATGTAATGTAATTAAGATGTTGATCCTAATAGATAGATGAATACAGAATTGGTACATGTTTTTGTCTATTCTTTCAAGCGGAGTAAAACAATTGTCCCCAACATATGGTTCTGGTTTGCTTGGTGCGTTAGTAATGTTACGTTTTCAGATGGGAGCCCTCAAAGAGAAATACTACTGGCCTCAAGCCTTTTGAAACTAGTCTGAAGATGTAACATCTTTCAGTATTCTTTGAGGATCGAGTTAAAAAATGTCCAACCACTAACAGTCTTTATTTTAACATTCTGATTTATGGTTAACAAAGCTCATAGCCTAATGTGCTATATGTTTCAGGAGGTCTGAATGCTTGCAGGTGGTGCTGCAGGTGCTGTTGGCCATAAAATTTGTTACAAAAAGTGTCTCGGTATCTTCCCCCAAAAACCATATGGCTATACAATAGACCACACACCCATGCAAACAACATACACTAACACTCCACACACAAATACATTTTAGTTTTTCCCTGACGTTAAATTTAAGTTATTCAAGAGTGTTTCACAGGTTACTCTTCAAAAGTGGCCTCTTAGCTAGCTAATATTTATAGACAAGCATAGTCTTTAAAGATCTCACAGGACATCCCTTCCTCGTCCTGAAAAATAGGCAGGAGTCAGCTTTCGCTAGTCTCTGTCAACTCTTTTTAAGGCAAAAACCAGAACTGGTCTATCTGTGCCATGTGCGATACCCGCTTGGTCACTTGGGTTACGTAAACATTCTAATGCCTCTCTCCTGGCTAACTCTAAAGCACAGCAGCAGCAGGTCCACTGCAGACTGCTGGCCCTAGCAATGCTGTGTGGATTGAAACAGGATAGTTAATCTGTCTGACGTGTACACACACACACTTCTTCAAAGCAATCACCACAGCTATGCTCTCATAGGGCAGCATAAACCACACCATGATCTGATGTGAAAGTTTAACTATAATTACAATGTAAAGCCACTACAACCCATTTCCATTTACTCATCGTTTGATTGTCTCGCTCCAATCAGGCTCTGCGATGGGAACAAAGAGAACCTTTTTGTGGGAGAAGAGTGCGAGGTCGCCGCCAAAAAAAGAAAGAAGGACTTCTACAACAACAACACCAAATCTCAGTGTGAGTAGCAAAACCCCCTTCTTCTGTCTCGTCTCCACTTGGAGTCAGGGCCTATGATTAGGAAAATTAAGCAGTAGCGTCCTATAAACACAAGATTTACCACCATTTATCTGTGTGAATGCAATGTTTTTTGGGGGGGGGGGGGGTGTCCCTACAGTTGTTTACCAGGAGAAGTGGATCTATGTTCAAAAGGAGAGCACAAGAGAGGTGAGGATCACAGCTACAGCTGTTTGTGGTTTCATAGGAGAAGGGGGGGGGGTATAATTAAGCATACATTTTTTATAAAAATACAAGAAACCCACAGGATGTATGTACATATTAATGATTTTAGTGTTTGTTTTCTATAGCGACATGGGTACTGCACGCTTGGCGAGGCATTTAACCGTTTAGACTTTTCCAGTGCCCTTAAGGACATCAGGAGATTCAACTATGTGGCTAAAGTAAGGTTATTATCAATGTCTACAGTTATCGTTTCATTCATTTATGACATAGAATACGTAAGACGTTGTTGAATACTTTCCTGTTTTATCTGTCTCCCTCAGCTCCTCCAGCTAATAGCCAAGTCCCAGCTTCCCTCTCTAAGCGGAGCAGCTCAGAAGAACTACTTCAATGTGCTGGAGAAGATCGTACGAAAGGGTGAGCTGAAAAGAAAATACAGAGAGAAAAACTGATTTCCATATTGACAAAGAAAAAGCCCCTTCAGATTTTCCCACTATCAACACCATAAAATTGTGTCTTATTCCCTTGTTTCACCTCAACTATAGACTTAGGGTAAATGAAATAATATATTTATCAATATAGAGCAAAAAGTATGTTTGTTTATTATGAAAGTACATTTTGTTGATAATTCCTGTACGTTCGTCATAAAAGTCTTCTAAATACGTTGAAAGCATACTTTAAAAGTCACATTTTGGGTAGAATAAACATAACTATGTCATATTATGTATTTGGGATATGTATAGAAAATGTTCAAATATAATATACAATATTCATTACGCTGTCACAGGGAATGGCCATAATATTTCCTTATGTTGTCATAGGGCTGATATCCTACCTGGAAAGTTAGCTGTAGGCAGAATGTCTATGGATTCGTTCCAATATCAACTTTCCCTATAATATAGTTTTATTGTTTGATGCTAGTGAGTTTGATATGCCTTTTAGCTTTGGCACCGCCTAATTGGAGGAGCCATTAATCAACAACCAATATGACAGTGATAATTATTGGAGTTGTGTTGCCAGACAGATCAAAGATGAAATAGTAGAACTCTTCTTAAATCTCTACATACTTGAAAAAGCAAAACTGTATCACTTCTCTTTTTTGAGTTGGCCTATGCCCAAAAAGTATAATGTGCATTTCTTTGAAATGGTCATTTTACCAAACTGCAATGGTAACCTAGCTTTTCTATCAATATTCCAGAAGCTTAATTTTCTATTATTGCATAAAAAAAATCTGATGAAAAACATGAAAGGATGAAGCTGCTCATAACCTTAAAAACTAAATTTCAGTTTAGTTATTTCCTACACTGTTTTGCACACAAACTTCACATTGCTCTGGCATGCTGACAACGCTAGTAGTTTGAATGTATTCCTATTATCAATGTTTTTGGCAGTCCTGGACGACCAACAGAACCCACGCCTCATCAAGGACCTGCTGCAGGACCTGAGCTCCACACTGTGCATCCTGACCAAAGGAATGGGAAAGTCCGTCCTCGTGGGCAACGCCAACATTTGGGTGTGCAGACTGGAGACCATCCTCAACTGGCAGCAACAACTCAACAACCTGCAGATCCCCAAGGTACAGACGTGTGTGTGTAATGTTCGTGTACTGTCTTCTCTGATAACGGGCGTTGTGTCATTGTAGCATTTCTCTCATGTCCATCCCTTAAAGACCCTATTTTAAGGTTGGTAAACAGCCTAAAAGCATTGTTAGTAGTTCTACTTTGCTTTATCCCAGTTCAGTCCAAGGGTTTAAAAAATGAAAGGTCCCTAGTGACCTTCTCCCTTTTGACCTTCTGCCAAATGCTCACTCACAAGGCAGCATGGTGTATAATTGCCTTCTGGAATGCAGCACCCACCCATGACCTTGACATTGAGCTTAGACTGTACAGTTACATTGTGTTGCTATCAACTGGTGGTTGTTGTGCTAGGAAATCGTGAATGATTTGATGAAGAGGTGTGTCTGTTATAGTACAGACATTAAAAGAGTGATGCCTGTTCATTACATTTTCAGTCTGGACAATTTTCATCAAATGACAGCAATAGGTAATTGACACTGGCAACTGGCCAGTCAAAAGGGCCAGTAAATGCTAAACGGTCACAGCTCTTCTACAAGGTGCCTTTACCTACGCTTCATTGGTTTTTCAGCAACTGTCCATTGGGATGACACTTAGTGACCTGCCGCTGCATATGCAGAACAACATCCTGTACAAGTTCTCAGATGCCTGTGACATCATCAACCTAGGACAGACCACATCCACTCTGCACACGCTCAGTGAAGACCGACAGCTGTGGAAGAAGCTTTGCCACTTTCACTTCTCAGAGAAACAGGTTAGGGGGCACAGGACTTCACGTAATTTATAATGATCTATGTTGACCTATTTGTCAGTGTAATGTTGAAATCATTGCAAACAGCCTGGACATCTTGGTAAAGATCCAATCTAGTTTCATGTTGTCCATCTTGTAGTGTAATCTTACCAAGGCCACTAGAGAGCACTGTTTCCATTTCACAACAAACAAACAGCAGGCATATTTCTATCTGCCTTTTTCTTACATAGACCTGAAACACACACAGCACATTTACTTTACTTTAGTTTACCAATGTAATTTGAATAACTTGATTTTGAATATCTTTTCCCTGAGTTTTTCGTTGAGGACTATTTTTGATAGTTCTAGCTCAACGCCACTCTGTGTTTCAATCTACATACAGTTCTGTAGGCATTTGATCCTATCGGAGAGAGGTCACGTTGACTGGAAGCGGCTGTACTTCACCTTACAGAAGTACTACCCCAAGAGGGAGCTGTACGGAGACACACTGCACTTCTGCCGACATTGTAGCATCCTCTTCTGGAAGGTAGAGAGAGAAAATCAACAGCTATTAGGCTAAAGTATTACTAATAACAATTTAGGGTTTGTGCGACCTCGTTTGTACAACGTTGTGTGAGAAATTAAGGTAAAAATGTGACTGTTACATTTTGTGGTATGAAGTTGTCATACTGCTTTGCTTTTGATTTTTTTAAAGCCATTGACCTTGTGTTTGTATCTTTCTGACCTAAGGGTTTGTTTATGGAGTGCAGAATCTACTGAAGTATTAGAGTGTACTAGACTGATGTCGCTGATTCACTGAGCCACAAACAAACCCAAATCAGTTGGAGAAGTTGTTCTGTGAAATTTGTGTTGAGTTAAGTAATCCCTGTCATACTGATAGTGATGAAAATCAGTGTCAGAATGCAAGTTGTTAAACCTTTCTGCATTTAAGATGACGCTAACAACCAGATTCACCGTTACCAGTTGAACATTCTGAGGTCAAAACCATAGCTTTTGGGAACCCATCTATTAAATACAGCCCAATACAACAATTTGGTCTAGTTTTCTAAAACAATGAACACACTATTCACTAAAGGGTGAGCAAGTTATGAATGACGCAGGTTAGTGTTGTTAGCTAACCCTAATGCTAACGGCTATGCACTAATCCTTTTAGGTCAGGCAAATTACCCAAGTAGGAAACCTTTGTCTGTGAATTCATTCCATTCATTCACGTTGGGGTCAGGGATTAAATTAACATGTTTTACGAATGTGAAAATAGGACCAAACTTTAGTTAAGTAAAATGTACAATTCCTTTTAACATCAGAGACCGACAGAACCACAACTATTCCTGGTTACTTTTCTATCAGAAATGCTTTTAGTCTCTAAACTTTGGCCTCTCTTTGCATCCCTCTTCCTGCTTTTTGCCCCTCTTTGGTCCCTTTCTTCCCGGTCCCTTCTAAAGGATCGCCACCTGGCGCTATTATTAAAGGTACTTCCTTTCCCATCATACCTTGCTGTCTATCTTTAGTTGCCCATATGCCTTAAGTTCCTCAGAGTTTTCATTGGTTTGGCTGAGGGCTCTTTGCTCATGACTTGTAATATATCTTGAACTTGTCTCTCTCTTACAGTGTCACAATGTACAGTAAACATCCAATTACCCACATTTATCTGTAGTAACCATAAAAAGCATGCTAACCAGCTTTTTTTATGTTGTGATCTAGGACTCTGGTCATCCGTGTACAGCCAACGACCCAGACAACTGCCTCATGCCGGTCTCTCCCCAGCACTTTATTGACCTCTTCAGGTTCTAAAACTGTTTCTGGTTATCCAGGAGATGACCCATTTACCCTCCTCTTCCTTTGTAATGCTCTCCTCTTGTACTCAGTGTCAAGTGTATGAGTTTTTGTTTCTGTCACCTAATTACAAAGGGCTCCAAAGAGAAAATATTCTCTGCTTTATGTTTTTGCTTCTTTTTTACTCTTGTCTTGAAGAATGGAAAATCAGAAACTAATGAAAAAAGTTGGTGTATATGGTATGTACTTGTATATTGTTGTCAACAGGGTAAAATGTGTTTGAACATTCAGCAGACACTTTAAATTAAATGATTTGTTAGCAGTCAACATCTTTGGGAGAGACAAATTTGTTTTGGTAATATATTTTATATCATTTTATTCAGGCTTGATTTGCCTGACATTTTTGTTTTGCTTGTCCTCAGTAACTGAATATGTAGATGTTGGCTATTTTCATACATCTTTTGTGTATTTCTGCCATGCTGTGCATATATTTGGGGCATTGACACTAAAAAATATTTGTACATTTCATGTGCTGTTCAACACTTTTGTACAATTTATGTCGGGACTGTCAAAGTTTAAATGTATTAGTAACATTATTTATGAAAGCAACTATTTTGTATCCTTTCTTTGACTTTTGTAACATATCAGTTATTGGAATAATAAAGGCTACTGTTGTTGGTACTATCATGCATTTTGGGGGATAGTTATTAAACATTTATATAAAGGCTTCCCTGTCTGTTTAGTTTAGATATGTTTTAACCTTTGACAGTTCTTGTAAGTTGTATATCCTTTTCAGCCGTAATGCTCTTAATTTTGTCTTTAAAGAAATAACTGATGACTATCTCAGCCGTCCAATCACAAATTGTTATTCTGACTGACAAATCAGGCTAGCCAATCTATAACGTAATTGGCTATGTAGTAATTGGCGCGAATAATTGAAGGTATTTAGTGGCCCGTTACGATGGTGAGAAAGTCTCCTTCTCCCATTTTTCCAGAAAAGAACTGGGCCAGTGTCAGTATTTAACGGTTGGAAGTGAAAATTGAGGCAATATTTCCAGGTAAGAGACCAGTTATATTTAATGTTTGATCGATAATATAATTTCAAAACCAAAATATGATGGTACTATTATTTTGTTAAACCAGCTAAGCTCCTCGAGCCGGGGCATGAGTCTGCTGAACCCTTTCTGGCAGGCTTTTCGACTCAGTCTATTTTCCCACTTCATCACTTGATAAATGTTTAAGTCTTGGAAAATCATGTCAGAATATTGTTTATCAAGAAAAATTGTCGAAGTTGTGTGTTGCTTATTCACACTAAAAAGTTATAAAAGGCTGTCTGCAGAAAGATAATATGGTTGATTTCTTTTTTTTTATGTACGTATATAATATACATATAGGAATGAATACCTGTGGGACATGCAGCGTGAGCCGTAAGCGGTTCCCTGCAGAGTTTAAAGACATAATGAGATGCAAACGCTAAGCAGTACGTGGGGACATGAGGTGGTGTAGGTTTGAGGGAAGTATCCTTGACATTCAGTGGAAGCACAAGCGTGCAATTATTGCATTATATGCCTCTCCAGTTTCCACAATGCAAGTGGTGGTTGGAAAACAGAATATGCCTGCTGTCATTGCTGATTATAATAAAAACATGGGGGATGTTAATATGTTAGACTATATACTAAATTATTTGATGACTTACAGCAGACCCAGAAGTGCATGGTCAAAGACCATTTTCACCTTATAGCCACCGCATTTCTCAAAAGTTATATATTAATTAAAGAGGCAACATGTTCATTGGGCACCAGGGCAGGGGACAAATGTAAGATTAGCTAATTTAACCCAGATAGATTTTAGAGAGAACATGGCTTGTCAGCTGCATGATCTTTGACTTTCCCATCTCACACTCACAAGCCTCTTGTGCCTTTGTCATTATTCCACACAGCCCATGCCCTTGAGCTGCAGGGCTTATCCAAAAACTGCTCCATAATGTGAAGGTAAAAGGCCCTGCTTTACTCGAAATAGGAATCGTTTCAAGTGTGACCAGTTTTGCAAAGAGAAATGCATCTTAAATCTGAGAGGTTGCACTGTGTATTCTGGTGTTGTTTCTGCCCCCTCCCTTCCCTGCCCTGCCCCTCTTTTCTCCATCTTTTCTCCAGGTGTTTCTTTCTCGCTACATGTCTTGTATAGGAATGCGATGAAATGTAATACGCATTTACTATTTATTAATCAATGTTAAATGTGTATATTAAGTGGATTTCTTTACTCTATAATTACTTTGAGGATTAAAATTGTGTTTGTTTTTTGTTTTTACTTGCAGCGTCTAAAGCGTTGTTGATGTTTGCATGAAGTATGTGTTTTTATTATGTTTGAGTAATTGTGTCTTGTTTATTTCAGAAGCATAAATCATTCTTAATTTACTGATATTGTTGCTCATAAAGAGGACTGGTAGTTTTAAAGGAGTCTTATTAGGAGAACATTCTAAATAGCTTAATTTTTGCCATTTTCACACTGATTACACAGGAAATACTGAACATTTCATATGCTGTTATATTCTGTTCTCTTGCATTTACAATGGTGATAATTTGAGGTCAATGATGAAGTATGGCAAACAAAGAAAATTTTAAATAAAAATTGGTGTGCAAAAGCCTTTTGGAAACAGGATGATAATGAAATAATCATGTATAGCAAATAAAAAATATAGTTATTCTCTTTAATATGGTATATGCACGTTTTAAATGTGTCATGTAATATGAATACACAGGTTGTGTTTTGGCTCTGCTGCAAAGTGCAAAACTTTATAGTTTTGGTTGATTTTTTGTTTTGGCTATGTTTAAATATATTTAGTCTAAGAGGCAACTGTCGCCAATATTAGACATCTGGCGAAACATTGGCTTTGTGGTGGGTTCAAGGTAAATTCAATTGTCCATTTGGTCTCATTATGGGTGTAAACCGTCGTTGTTTGACATCAAAGCATGGTAAATAGGAATAGGGGGTCACTCATGAATACTGAAAAAAGCACTTCAAAATGGTCAACTGACCACACCTTTATTCTTGTAAAGAAATGCAACCCTGGCTTTTTGAAAATACATGATGAAGCCATCCTTGGCAGTCTTATTGGTGTACAAACTAGGTTGTAAAATAACAGTCTTAGCACTAGCTTTTCTAAGAAAAAGAAAAAAATATCTAAGATGATTTGGTCTAATGGTTCAAGCACCTACAGTACTAGGGAAATAAATATTACATTAGACAAATAAAATCTACGATCATTGTTTTCCAAATATGAAACATACACAAACAGTTAAGGCTACACGTACAGACAAGGGATTCACAATCAGTATTTCCTTAATCGAACTATATTTGCATACTGTAGTTTGGGTGAAAGTGGTGGCTTTGGCCTAGCTGTCCATTAACACGGCAATGTATTATTTAATTTACATGAAGTAACAGGCACTAGTCTTTTAAGGCAATAGTAGTCAGTGTGGGGGAGAATTTGGCTCTGTCTATCTCACCACATTGATAAATAGTTCTTATTCAGAAACAGGTTGTAACATACTGTATTCTCTAACACTAGGGTGGTACCCTCAAAAGGCAGCCACTCTTATGGACATAAACCAACACACACACACACACACAAATATCAAATATTTAAATCCCCTCTTAAGTAAGCCCAATGCTTGTAATTTCAACAGGAAAATTATCTGTTTCTTTTTAGTGCACTTTCTTTTTCTCTAAGCGTTTTCCAGCATTTATATCCTGCCAGATCAAATAAAGGGTTTCCTGAACATACACAATTCATACACACACAGAGCACTAATGATTTAGGGCCCCAAAAATAATTATTTTTGCTAACCAAACAACGTGATTGTACAAAGCATTTAAGCCATTAGACATACTTTACCTAAGGTAAGACTTTGAAATGTCTCACCCATGAACTGAATGACTCCAACATCAATTCTACAGTTGTCTAGTTTTCTCACATCAGTTGAGTTGCATACTTGTCCAGTAAAATATTTTCTCAGTATTATACAGTGTCTAAAAGGCCAGTGAAAAGCAGTTTAAAAGGTAGTGTAAGGCATATGTGTGTTCTGCAAAAATGTCAACCTCAACCTTAACCTACATTTTTTTCAAGATGGCAACCCTGCTCCTCACCTAAGTTAACCAACCCTTATATTTCTAGCTCTAACTTTTACATAAGCTTTCATCAAAGTATGCAATCGCTGATTTAAGGTGTCGGTAGAGGTGCAGCCATGAAGGAGCAGTCTCTGCAGGACTGGACTACAACAACAAACACTCTTCAGAAAACACAGATAAATAGGTGCTTTGTTCTTCCCCTTGTGATTTTATTTAGAGTAGAAACATGGAGAGTTGTCAGGTAAAGAGCTGGGGTTTCTATTTAAAACCCTCCCATGAGCTCTCTGATACACTGCCTCGACTTAGCCTCCTAATGCCAGCCAGTTTGCCTTTGGCACGCGCAGTCCACCGGACAGTTGTGGAATCCTTGGAGTCGGACAGGTTGGCATAGTGAGATGAGTCCTCCTTCAGACCCAGTTCGGCCCAGGAGGGCAGCCCCAGCGGCAGCTCCAGCGCCTCGGGGAAGGAGACAGGGGAGTCCCTGGTTCCACCATTGTCATCCGTGTCATCACAGGTCGGGATCTTGTCCGTTTCCACCAGCCGAGGGGGCTCCCAGCCCTCCATCTTGTCCAACTTTTTGGTGGGTGTGATTTGCCGCATCGTCATGGTTACACTGTCCCAGAAACAGTGGCTCTTTTCGGTTAAAGACTTATCCTTCTTGTCTTTTTCGCCATCTTTAATTTTCTTGTGGGACCTTGAGCACACACATTGAAAGGAAGACAAAATAAGTTAATTTGACAATCACATTGTTGCACTATACCAACTTACATTGCAGGCATTGTTTACCTACTGAACATAGCCATGTAGGTGTGTGCGAGATGGAAAAATATGTCGCGCTTTACACAGAAATTGGAACATGAGGGTGTGTTTATTTAGGATTGGATGGGGAAACGGTTAGTTCAAGAGGCTTTGGGGAGTGGTGTTATTTCCCACATAGTAAGCTATTGTACACAAATTCTCATAGGTATTGTCCTTGTGTCACTGTCTGGTGATTTACTACATTTTCCACCTCCATAGATCCAATATCCTGAAGGACTGGGGATAAAGTTGCTGTGGATTGGCAAACACAGGATCTAACATCACCTCTAACATAACCTACAGTATATCCACAAGCAGTTCCTTTTATCCACCTTACCAAACAACAAGTCAAGTTAGTTGACAATAGTTAGGTTTTTGGGACACCTGGTTTTGTAGCAGGCATTTTTTGTTTTGGTGATGTTACTATCTTTAACATAAGATGGGTAACCATTTGACAAACATGTTTTGTGTTGCGGTGGTTGTTATTGTTTTTATAAAAACATTTCTGAGTCAAAAAAAGCGTGGTAAATGATCAAAAAAATTAATCTTTGGATCACTCTCAAAATATGTTTCACACTCAGTGAAGTGCTGTGTTGACAAGCTTCTTACTGTAAATTGCCTATTATTTAGCTTTCGGTGTACAATGGTAAACCACAATATATGGTATGACCTACAGCACCAAAACCAAAATGTTTTAATAGATTAGAATTGTGTATGGGTAATTTTCCATTACAAGGAAAGCAAGATAACTCACCCTCTTCTGTCAGCCAGTTTGACGCCGGTCAGTAGGAAGTGTTCATCATCTTTAGAAGAGAACTGCTTATTTTCCTTCCGTTCCTTCTTGGCCTTGATCTTTTTTACTTTGGCTTCCTGAAAGACCCAGACAAAAAGCATAAGGTTTTAAACAGCAACTGTTTTTGCTAACTAGCTATGTTAAGAAGGGATGTCTATAATGTGTGACAAGTCAGTCATAGCTGCAACATGCCACTATGGCCAGATTCTAATAAAAATAAACCAGAGAGAGAGAGAGAGAGAGAGGTGAAGGGTCAGAGAGTTTGATTTGCAGAGCATGCGACTCTAAACCCTCCAAGTCAGTGTGTTGCTTCCGAATTCCAGTCTTTCAACAGCCCTTTCCCAAGCGTGTCTATGAGTAAAATGTCTCCTTGGTTTCCATTCCGGAGTCAAGTGCCAATGCAATGTAGCATACCCGTTTTTTGTCTGCTCGTTTTCACAACAAAAAGCTTGCTTGAGAGTGTTCCCGGTCAAGATTGATGCATGTATTTATGATCTTTATGTTTATTATATTAGATTTTCTTTTGTTTCATTTAGTTAAATCCTTGTTTCTGTTCGTATTTATAACACAGACACACAGACACACAAACACACACAACACACACACAAATGCACAACAACGTTTTTGTATCACCCTTGTAAGGTCTCTGTTGTTCCTAAACATAGGATGTGACTCCATCAGCAACAAACAAGCTGCGGACAAAGGCGGCCTGTGAAACACCCAGACAGGAACACCATTGGAACACCATGGGACCCAAAGTCACATTCTTCAGAGCTGTACACTTAAACTATCATGTACTTAGGAGGGTTCAGTTTGACTGGCAACATTGTGGTGCAGTGGACAGGCTATGAAAGTCATTGCATTGTTTTATGGATCTTTTGCTTTATTTTTTACTGTCCTTCCTTTGGCACCGTCATGTTTTTTACACTGTAAGCAAACTCAGGCGGCGAATACAGACACACACACACACACACACACGGTCCACTACGTTTGACCCTCCTCTCTCTACATTCTATTTATCATTCCATTACTGCGGGGGAGCAAGAACGCTGTCATCCTTTTATGAGTTTGGCTCTTATCAAATATTATTAACAGGATTCCTTCTCTGTGGTATTTCTGCTCATCCATCACTCTCTTCTCCCTCCCAATGTTCTTCTCTCTCCATTCCCTCCGTGTTGCCAATAGTACCATGGGGAACCTGTTACAAAGCATTGTCAGCAGTGTTCAGAGTAATGTGTTACTACATTATAATACTTTGATTATAACATGTTGGTTTTCCTGTGCAAGGGGGTAAGTTATTTTGATACTTTTGAAATGAAGTTGTTACTTTTATAAACCTCCTTACTAATATTCCTATGTAGTTATGAATCTCCCTCCTTCCTTTTAATGGTAAAATTGTCGGGGTTCATACGTTGAAACATTATGCAGTCAAGTGTCTTAAATGTATGCCCATTATTTGGAATAAATGGGGGCAAAAAATTTGAACTTAATCTGTATAAAATAAAATAAGCAGCCATTTGTCGCTAAGTGTCCAAAATCCATTTTGAAGAAGTACCCCAAACACCACTCCACAGCTCTGGTTCGATATTTTGTCAACTCATTATGTGGTTTGAGTCAGACGACACTGATTTAGTCTCTGTACAATATTTTGTTTGTGGTGGGATTAAATTACTATAATAAAGAATATAGTCTGTGTCTAAACTAAAATAAGCAGCCATTCGTTGCAGAACATCCAAAAAATACGCAAAACACCACTCCATAGCGTTTGGTTGGTTTGTCAGTTCATTATGTGTTTGAGTCCAAGGGCACTCGTTTAGTATAAATGCAATATCCTGTTTGTGGTGGTATTAAAATGTGTTTGTAGTGTTAGTTTCCCAATGTGTTTTGTTCAATCACTCTAAATCCTCATCCTCATCGCTCAAAGGGATAAGTAGGGATAATTTTTATTTCAGTAGAACAAATATAAAACTGGTTTACTTTCTGACAATTTCATAACACAGCATCAACAGTTGCTTTTTCTTTCCTTCTACCTAAACTTACTGCCCCAAAATACCTAATGTTTATTTCTCAAAACGTAACTAATATTTATTCGCTTTTACTTTAGTTTCACGAAATGTCCCATTTGAAGGCTTATGCTTTTATGAATTACAAGCATAATAATGAACTAAATATCTGTTATATGATAATGTGTTGGCATTGTTTACAGTTATACACTAAATCTTGATGCAAAAACATGCATTTCTTAATGTATTGTGAACACAAACAAAATGTGCAAGCAGCCTGTTTGTTCTTACAGTTTATAATGCAACAATAACATTGCGTTACTTCACACGGATTGTGACAAGTTTTGTGGGAGCCTGTGCAGTATGTCCTCATTGTCTGTGTGTTATTTGTTCTCCAATAAGGTCTGGGTGCGTGTACCTGCATACAGTAAGCTGGTCAGCATTCTTCTAAAGCCCTAGGGGCAGACCTTCCGAGCAGTCCAGCGCTCAGTAATGTCTACCTCTGCCCCAGCCAGCTAGCCAGTAAGCCAGGAGGCCTCAAGCCCCACACTAAGCTCTCTAAGTGGTGGAGTGCTACCCCCCTGATGCCAGTCAGAACAATGGAGCTCTTATTGCCCTGAATTCTTTCATCATACCTTGTTCTGCTTGATTAACAGGGCATTCCAATACAGTACTATTAA
>JAPMUY010001856.1:40000-101448 GCA_026901105.3 Galaxias olidus
AGAGAGAGCTGAGCACACCTCCAACACAGCCTAATTACTTGTTTGGAGAGAGAAACATGCAAAAAAGAATCGAGGCAGACGGAAACATTGAGTGAGAATAAGTGTGTTGCTCTGCAAATATTTGCAGGGGAGAGAAAACGTTTTCCGACAAAAACACTTTGACTACAGGGAGCGAGAGGTGGGGTTTAATCTGTCAGGGGGATTTACTCTCTTTCTACCCCACCTTACTACCTCCTTCTTACTCTTACAGTAATATCTGGCAACGAACTGCCTGATCAAATCCAGATCACCCGAGCCAAGAGAAAATGTTACATTTCAACACCCTAGGTTCAAAGGGGCAACCGATAATGACATTAGGTGCTTACTCAGTTAAAAAATATTTCCGTGACTAAATTCAATTCAACGGTCTAGGGGGTTATATTTGATTTCATCATTCCGTGGTAGACCTGAGTTCATTGTGGCTGTATGACAAAGTGGTTGCGTAAGACCTATTTTTCTCTTTTTCATGGTGTGATTATTATATTTCTGTAATTGGGAGCTAGGGGGCACAACTTGCGTTTGATCTTGGGTGGGAGAGAGATATTTTTTCTCAGAAGTCTAAAACCTCTTCCCTGCTGATTAGGATAAGTCTCTCAACTCCTCTGTTCTTTTACCTTTAATGTTTAAGACGAGTTTAAGGCTGTCTTAAGTGTTTCTTTAGGTTTTGAGCCACATTTATTCTGTTTCAGAGAGAGAGGCTTTACTCTGGATTCCAATTGGTATTACCAATGTAACACAATGTCTTACTGTTCAAACAGTCAAAACGCACACATGCAAACACAACTATACACACACACACACCCCACACATACCTAAACATATAACAAAAAAAATAACAGCTAAACAACAGGCAGCCTGTTGGCGCCTGTTGAACTTGAGCTGGAACCCAGGACGGATAACTAGGTAGAGCTTGGTGTGTAATCTGCCTTGGTATGGAGAGGCCCAACTAGCAGCCCTAGAGCACTGTGGAGAACCCAAAGATATTACCCTCCCGTCCTCTCTTCTTTTCTTCCTCCCTCACTCCTTTCTTTGGGATGACTAGTCACTTCTCTGCTTCTTCTTTTTCTTCCTTTTGGTGGATCTGCTTGTCTCTTTTTCATTTCATCTCTCTCCTTTGTGTTGTTTTTTATCTCAACATGTATTTCTCTCTTCTTTCATTCATTTCTATCTATCTTGTTTTCCATCTCTGTCTGGCTATGGTAGCCAGCTACTCTTGAAAGGAAGAGTAAAAAGAGCTAATGTTTTTATAAAACAAATGCTCTGACTTTGCTGTCAGCTTTAGCTTGATCTTTCAATGTGATACCGGATCAGCTGCTGTTTACAGCATTTTACGACGTTTTATGGCCTGACCCCCTGACGCTGGCTGTGCTTCATTCCCATGGCGACATGGGAAGACCTCCCTCTATGACTTTCTCAAACTCTGGGGAAAGATTGTAAACCTGATCTAGGATCACTCTTTTGAGCCCAAACACTAACATTGACTGTTGGGAATAAAAACACCCCACTAGCCAAGGACGAGTTGTTATGTGTGATGATGGCTAATATTGGTTCCCAGGGCAGTAGTCGGTAACAGCCATTAACATTTACCCCATGGGTTACCGAGCGATCCCCCTGACATTATCATAACAACAATATGTGCCGTCAGTGATAAGCTGAGAGGCACATTACGTTCTAGGTTGATCTCGATTCAGAGAAAGTCAAATGAAATGTTCTGAACAATCTGGACAAGGAGTTGCTGGTGTTTTTTTTAGTTTAGGCAAGGGACAGACCGATGGCACTGAATAGAATGTTCCTTGAAGAGAGAAAAAGAGTGTGAGTTTGTGTGTGTGTGTGTGTGTGTGTGTGTGTGTGTGTGTGTGTGTGTGTGTGTGCATATACGTATATGTGTGTGTGTGTGTGTGTGTGTGTGTGTGTGTGTGTGTGTGTGTGTGTGTGTGTGTGTGTGTGTGTGTGTGTGTGCATGTTTTTATGTGTTTAAAGATATGAAGATGGGTGCTAAGGATTTTATCCCTTTTTGATGCTCTATTGGGATTGCTTTTTTCAAAAACAAAGGATTACGCAATCCCAAACATGACCCTTTGGCCTAACGTAAATTCCTGGTCATGTGTTAACCTTGTTTTCTACATTGGTGTCGAGGCATACAGTTGAAATTATGTTCCTCCACAATAACCTAAAACGGTGGTTTTAGGAATCGTTGGTTTGAAATGCATCCTGTAAAGAAAAGCCATTCAGAGTCAAAGTCATGTACCACAGTTGCACATGATATCTGACTTCAGATCCACAGTTGGCCGTTACTTCTAGCACTGTGGTCGATCAGTTTCGTGAGTGACTCCTTCGCTCTCACCGGTCAATAATGATTCGTGAGTCAAATGTATTACAAGCAAGAATTATACAGGCTTCCGTTACCGTGTAACAATCGTCAGGCTACACTGATAAAAACTGTCACTTAGTTGGACAACGTTTTTGATTTAACCATGAACAAGAAATTATGGTAGTTATTCTAATAAATTTGATTAATTGTTAGTTCCTCGCTTACCTTAAAAGTTTGGCGCTGATGCCAAGCGATGTCGTCCTCTTCTGACGCATAATCCACCAACACTTTGCACTTGCTTTTCTTAAACATGTCTTTGTAAATTTTCTTCAACCAATCCTTGTTCTTATTTTACTTTGTGAATAACGTCA
Organism: Galaxias olidus; assembly: GCA_026901105.3. Lineage (NCBI taxonomy): Eukaryota > Metazoa > Chordata > Actinopteri > Galaxiiformes > Galaxiidae > Galaxias > Galaxias olidus. Next base: position 42,722 of record JAPMUY010001856.1, read on the forward strand.
GTATTTGTTGAGCAACAACTTCGTACAAAGAAAATGTGTATCCTTTCCAAAGGCTTTTGCGTTTTTTGTAGTTTCTGAAGAGATCACAAAGCAGCACCACCACGACACAACACTGTACAATAACTATATTGGTTACTGTAATATGGAAGCCTTTCTATAAACGCCTTCAATACGAAGCCCGGCGTACTTAAAATACTGCGTCACCTTACAGACGAATTTGTGCTATGATGTTTCAAGACCACCTGGGTCTTTAAAAATCGCTCCTCCCTCAATCCCCCCTCTCGAGACATGTTTTGTCTTTTTGTTTTTTGCTCGGTTGCCGTGCATAGCCTAAAATCGGACAGGACTGTATTTTGAAATTGTTTTAATTTACTTCATTTTAATTCGTTTGTTTTCGTGATGCAAAATCCATCAATATGTAAAACAAGACATTGCATGTTACATTACGTGTTGTCTTAAAATTACCAATGGTACTAAAGCAAGAGATATTTACTGGAAGTCATACGTAGATAAATAAATGTTATAGGCCTACAAAGGCCTACATATACCCATGTCTTTATTAAATACTTTGTGAACTTTAAATACTTAGGCCTATATTAAGTCGGATCTAAACATTTGAAAACACATTTAGTATTGCAGAAGAACCAATGCCTTTTCCTCATTCATGTTATTTCCCTTATTTCCTGCCAAAGATATATCACTTTTTGATTATTTTGAAGGGTATACGTTTTTAAATTATTGGGATTTTGCCATTCCTATTGCAAAATTAAAGGGACATTTCAATTCAGTTTCAGACATGGGTAAATTTTTGACCTAAATCTTACTTTTGGAAGAAGGTAGGCATATTTCACCAACAGTGGCCACAGGTCATGCCAAATACCTTTGCCAAATACCTCTCACTGGTGCCTGCAACACACTATTTGGCAGAATTTTATACAAAGAAATGGACTAACATTTAGCTCAGATTAGATTATACATTTTCTGTATTCAGTGTTTCTATTGCCAATCACCATTCTGTTTTTCTCATCTTCTCTCCATGAACTTAAAATAAGGTAATTCTATAGCTTTTGTTTTTTTTCCTTTTGTTCCTCAAAGCATCTTGGTCACTGACATTCAACATCATTCTTGAAGTTGAGCTAAATTAACATTTATTAATTTACATTTGCTGTTATCAATAATCTTAAAATTATCAGTTTGTCTATGTTCACTTTCATATAACCTTTTAGGGCTAGACTCAACTTGAGAGCTAGACCCCATTCAGCCATTGTCTATTGTGTTATGTATTATTTTGGTTTAATCATATTGTATGAGCAGGCGCCAACTCAATGTAAATGCCTTTAGACTATGTTTATGTGTTGATTCCATAGATTTGTATTTAGGAAAAGGTCAGGCAGGTTGGAGTAGAGTGAGAAGAAGCAGATGAAGTGTGGTAACTCCCCAAAAGCAATGAGTTTACTAAGGATCCCAATAAAATAGTAAAGAAGGAATAATATGTTATCAGGGAACACCTGGAACATCCAAGAGACCCAGAAAGATCTTGCAAAGGAGTCAGAAATAGGTTGCCTTTTAGGAGGAGTTGCAGAATGACAAACAAAGCAAACTCTCAAAGTAGGAGATGGTGAGTATTGAAACAGAGTCCGTGGAGAAGTGTATAATGCAGAGAAGAATAGGTCTGTGAACCTTAAAAAGAAAAAGACACAATGTAGAGGTTGCTGCTGTGGTGACTTGCTGATGAGGTGGAAAGTAATAGATAATAAAAGTATAAAGGAGGAGCATGCAGTCAATAGTCAAACTATAATTTAGGTCAAAATATAATTACCTAAATGGTGACAATGAAAACTGACACAACAGAAACAAATTTACAAAATGTTCAAAATAGATAACATGTTGAATTGCTATTTAGAAAACTAGCAACATGAAAAATATATATTTTTAATTATTTAATTTATATATGATAGTATAACCATTTTTTTTAAAATCCAACTTTAAGACCTAAATAAATCTGCTACAGCTTATCACAATACTTTTAAGAAGCAAAATAAAAACTCAACGAATAGTATGCAACTAGCAACAGCAATTAATTTGCAAAAATATTTCATCATGCAATCCCAGTTGGTAAAGAAGAACTGATGATCATGATGTTAGCCCTTGGAATAACCCCGGGAACACCGTCCACCAGATTCAAAGAGCAGTACATTTAAATGGCTCAGGACACCAACCATCCACTAGATTGGCAGATTGTCCGAGAGGATAGTATGCGAGAAAATTTAGATGAGGCAATCAGCAGACGCCTGATACTTGTGAAGGTGAGGTAAGTTAGCGTAATGTTTTACTTTAAGTTGCTAGTGTGAACTAAACAAAATAACTGTGCCCAATGGTACATACTAATATTCTATGAGAGCCAGCAACAGCCTTTTGAGAAGGATCGGAGATAGATTTCCAATGTTGATCCATTGAAGTACGGCGGTCCCAAGCAGATGAACTCAGAACATCATCTCTATCTGTGTGTGTGTGTGTGTGTGTGTGTGTGTGTGTGTGTGTGTGTGTGTGTGTGTGTGTGTGTGTGTGTGTGTGTGTGTGTGTGTGTGTGTGTGTGTGTGTGTGTGTGTGCATTAACCAACAAGCTAGGTCAGTTTAGAGGTGACGTGTACCACCCTCCTTAACTGGGGATTGGCTTTAGTATATAAGTGGGCATTGACTACTAACAGGATAATCATTAACCTTTGACAATGGAGGTCATTGAGCAAGCCCCTCTTCAATAGGATCCCATGTGCTTTATGTACATCCTGGATAACCCTGGGACCAATAGGAGTATGTGTGTACCTGATCTTAAACGTGTTAATCTACTGAGGGTGGCCACTTGATCAGATGTTTGGTTTAAGAGATTGAAATCTAATCCTAAATGGGAGTCCCATAGTAAATCAGCAAATTCTGTTTTGTGTGTGTTTATGTATTTGTTTAAATGAACAATGGCTGATGCTAAGGGCCTACATAAGTACTTCTGAGCTTGTGTGCACATATCTAAGAATTTGGAAGACTGTGTGCGTGTGTTTATAGGACAACAGTGGCATGGCTTGGGTAGATGAAGCAGGGAATGTACTGTACCCTTGACCTTCATCATGGGCTGTAATCAGCACGTGTCCCCAGGGCATAATGAGTTCAACCACCACCGAGATAAACTGCCGGCATTACCCCGACTCAACTCATCTGATGAGACCTTAGATTAGACACGCTTTGTGTCTATCAAGACCAAGAAGGGGAAGAAACCGCTGTGTTTTCATTGTCTCCCTAAACACCTTAAGGTGTTTTCTTTCCATTTTCCTCTCTTTTGCTGAGTGAAGTGGTTCTGAAATTAGCTCACATAAAGATTTTTAGTGACAACATTGTTGGTTTTCGCAAGGGTTTCGTTCCGCCTCGTAACAATGCCACCGTTTGTTGTGGGCTGTTTGTAAAAGCATATTATTAAAAAGTGTTCTAAGAGAAAGGGGCAAAGAGAATGTAACCATACCAAGTGAAGGTATGGCCAGGAAGGTCCAGGTTTAGAGATTGAAGTTGGAGAGAGGGGAGTGTGACCGTGACAAACAAGTATTAAGGGGGACTTGTTGTGTCTGCAGCTTTATGTCATTACCAGTTATAATTTACCACAGGAATCTTTGGAAAATACGTGTTTAAACTCCTAATCCTAAACTAATTGAGCTTTGTGACCTCAGGCTGTTTTGGGTCTATTTATGATCTTTAAGTTGTACAAGGTATAATATGTAACTTTACTGTGTAATTGTGTAAGGACCTTTAAAGGGGCACATTTAAAAAATAGTTTGTGTTAGGGCATGTGTTGCTAGTACCGTGGACCAAAAACTGTACAGTCCCTTTGACACTGAATGACACTAACCTAACAAACCAATAAACATACAGTACTTCCCCAAAGAGAAGTGTTAAAACATTACAAAAAGCCTGCATGGCAACACAGGCCTGAAATAGTTTATTTGCATGTGTTTTTCCTCTCATACAAACCCTTTCTTAGCGGGCCACTTATTCTCTAGAGAGGATCACACGATCACGTCATTGGCTATAATTACTATAAGATCAATGGCTGTTTTCCTATCAGGTTACCATTGCTTCAAGCCGGTCATCTGTTCCCGAATATGTATGTGTGTTTGAATATGTCTGTGTATAGGTGGGTTGCATGTGTGTGTGTGTGTGTGTGTGTGTGTGTGTGTGTGTGTGTGTGTGTGTGTGTGTGTGTGTGTGTGTGTGTGTGTGTGTGTGTGTGTGTGTGTGTGTGTGTGTGTGTATGGATGATTGAGGGGCAGGGGGGTGTAAAATGCAAAGGAGAGGTTTTAATAAATTAAGGTAACAGAACACTTTTAAACCAAGCTAAGTGTGTCAGCCATTAAAGAAGGACCATGGTAGGGATGTGGTACATTGCACTGAGGACACAATTATACACTCGCAGGTGCACACACACAGTAGCTCGAACCAAACTACACTGTAGGGATTTTGGGAGAATTACTAACTCACTGTTCAGTGTATGTATGTGCTTGTGTGTGTGTGTGTGTGTGTGTGTATATGTGTGTGTCCTAAAAGAGGTTAATCCTAAGAGAAAAAGAGTGTATTCCTGTGTATTCTTTAAGCCAATGACCCATTAAGTACAAATAAGTCAACACTCTGGCTGAAAGTTGCTTCATTTGAACCTGCATCAGGAGCAGTAAGGAAAAAAGAAAACAACAGAAAAAAGTTATAGTATTAATAACAGTAATTAATGTTAATTAATAAAATAAGTAAATATAATAAGTATAAATAATAAGCATTTCTCAGCCAATCATGGCTTACCAACTCCAACTTTGAGTTTGTGCCTCTTTCCCAGTTGTGCCTTTTGGTGCTTTATATTTTAATCTTTTTTTGGGGTAATCATTCCCCTTGAACTATACATTATTTAGATCAGATTCTGCGGTGCCCTCAAGGTATGTTTGTACAGATTGCTCCTGGTGTGTACTGTCTTTTGATCCAAGTACAGGGTGTACTGCTGTGCTGCAGGATGTCACAGCTAAAGGGGATATGCGCGCACCTAACACAAGCCTGCACACAGAACAGTTGAGAGTGAAAATACACATTAAGGTTATGCTCCTGCGCACACACCCACACACTAGTAGACAAACACACACACACACACGAAACACACATGAACGTCTCTAAAAAGACCTTGGGCAGCTCACTTCCTCTCTACTTCTTGCTCTCTTCTTATCATATCCCTCTCCTTGGTAGCAGAGACATTCACTTCTTTGTTGCTGGCGGTAAGTGAATGTAACTAGATCCACCCAAACACCACACTGAGGTAGAGACACAAAATACCTGTGTGTGTATATTTGTGTGTGTGCATGTGTGTATATGTATGAGAGATAGAGAGTGAGTGTGTCCAACTCCAGGACTCTTATCCTAAAAAGCCACTGGCAGATGTTGACCAGATAAAAAGTGAACTACACAGGTAGATATGTGCCTTTCTGTAAACAGTCTAAGGAAAGCTGGTGTGTGTGCTGGTGCGTGTGTTTTCATAAGTTTGTGTAAATGTGAGTGTGTGCCATCCATATCCATCCACCCTAGGTGTTACGAAATGCAGTTTCACAGGTTTCACTATTTCAGCGTTATTTCACTGTTAAGCTCAGCGGTCTAAGCCGTTATTTATATCTGACCCAAACCGACATCCTGAACATGACTTACACTGTCCGTTACTTGTCCGCATTTTGGACCGGTTCCCAGAGAGGCTTATACAGGCTATTACATGAACTGGGCCAGCCAACATGGTATTAGACTCAAATGTGAATTAGCAGTAGCTATCACCAGGAGAGGTGACTGTCTGGGAGGGAGATGAACCCACCTGTGGCCTAATGGATAAACGTGACCAAACCCCTAAAGGCCTATTAAGGAAAACTGTGAGGAATTGGCTGCCTGAGTCTGTGGGGTGTGAGCTTTATTTTTGTCTAAGTGTTTAAATTTTTTAGTTTATTCCAACTTCCATTGACCAAATATCCATTCAATTTAATTTACTTGAGTTGAAATGCATAGGATTTGAACCTTGGCTTACTAACAGAAAGACAATTATCCGTTTCAGTCACTCTTCCTTTTATCTTAATCTTGTTAACTCTGTGCTGACATCTAGTGAGTGCAGGGTTACTGGTTTACTACTTCTTGTGTGTAAATTACTCTTTATCAATTTTGTAGATTATCAATTAATTCACAAATTAATATTATAATCGATCAATTTGATATTAAATAATTAAGGGGGCACCACCCAAAGATTTAAGCTTATTGCATGGCTCGATGGGAAACCAGGTCTGATTTGGCATTAATTTAATAAGTAGGCCTAGTTGAAGTTTTAGTCTCAATTCTGAAGTAGTGACGTTCTATGTTACGAGAATAAATGATTGTATCGAAACAAAGATATGACACAGCTGGGATTGGTTGCAAAGCAATTCTATTTATTTACTAGTCTAAAACACATGAAAATTACAGTACTACAAAGAATGACTAAATGATGACATTAATAAACTAAAGTGGTTAGTAGCTAAACATACACAGTATAACAGTTCAAATATTGATAAATTATGGTGGGCATAACACATCAGAAATTGTCTAAGCTTTAGCATCCAACGCTCAACGTATGAAAAGCATGGGTTACGTTACTGTGAGAAGAAAGGCGGAGCTGTGGCACAAGGATTGGTCTTATTAGCTTGCTGTTGCGGCTGGAGCCAATTTGAGAAGTCCGTGGTTCCTTTGGTAAAGTTCTGAAAGTTAGTTCCTTGTTTGAATAAACATGGAAAAGCAACGTGGGTTTTTGGTCTTCTTTGACGTGTTAATTGTCCTTTCCTGAGAAGGAGGACAATTGTGCGCTGGTTCAGTTTGAAAGTGTGCAAGGTTTTCCGGCCTTGTAGTGAGGAAAAAGGCCTAAAATCCTTTGTCCAAAGAGTTGCTTGCAGACACGTGGTCAAGGAATAAGGTTGGGTGCAATTTTTATCAACCTGTGTAACGCAGGGCGGCCTTCCCAGGTTACGTGCGGATCTTAAAAAGCCAGGTTCCCTGGATGAGAACTCTATTTAAGATAGTTTGAGAGGGGGTTTCCAAAAGGTGGCTGAGGTCACCTGATTGGCCACTGGTCAGGGACTAGAGGTGTAAATTATCTCACTGTATGAGATAACGGTTGTCAGCTTGATTAGCTCAAATCATTTTCTTTCTATTATACCTGTATGCTTGGAATATGTTCTATATAACGTTTGCAAAGTTTACAAAATATCATGGTGGACATTTGGATACCAAACATGACTAGGCTAAATATGTTAGTTAGCTTAGTAAAACAATACAAAATATATGATTATTACAAAATACAAACGATTGATGTTACAATTTCTTCTCATTGTCAATGTCCAATAATTTAATTGATTGTTCCGTTGCAACAGTTTCTTAATCCCAATTCATTAATCCTTAAAGTAGCAGTTGGAATTGCTGGAATAGAGTTAAGGTTTTATGACCCTTTGTGTTGAGAGACCATGCTTTGATTCTCTGGAATGAGGGGGATGGTTTGAGGATTGGTTTCCCTACATGAGAGATGTTCACATTTTATTCAAATTAATCTATTTACTTTTAATTTATTTGGAAAAGCTGCATTTCTCACAGTTAAACAGATCAACAGGCTGATACACCAAAGGTTCGAACAAACGGTCTTTCCCACTCTTTATTATTATCGATGCTACACACATCATAGTATAAATATAAACACCAGTTTGTGTGTGGTGCTTTCACAACTACAGATTTAATAAAATAAAGTTGTGTATGTCTATGGTTAAACTGTGACATTCAATATGAAACGTACAATTACTAAATTAACAATATTCTAGAAATAATTATGCAAAACAATATGTGTACGTGAAGACAGCATTAGCTCATTTCATATAGACACACCTAATTCATCTTAATCAATTTCATGTGATTATTTTTTAGTCTGCAGCTTATATATATATACTCACATGAGCCAAAACAGACCAAATCTTTCAATGAACAGAATTCCACAGTTCATTGTGGATTTCCGTAAAAACTCTGAAACTGAAGACAAGTGACGTTTCTTCCATGTTACTGTAACACAGTGTAATAACATAAAAAATATTAAACAGGAAAAAACAATCATCAAACTCTTAATCGGAACCAGACTACAGAAAATTATACACCTATTCACACATACTCGTAAATACAGTATGTATATACATTATACTAAAATCCCTGGTCCTTAAAACATTGATCCTGACTCTAACACTAACCTGAGTCAATAGTGGGGAAGGAGTAGGTGAGGGCTGGTAAATCATAGACTTTTATAGTCCTAACCCCATCATGGTCAGTGACCCATCTCAACTGTTCTGATAAAATCAATAGCATGCATCTGAGCAAGCTGAGTAAATAACTAAATTAAAAACTAAACTTATATTATAAAATCACAGTTGTAGTTCTAATTAACATTTCAATGTGTCGGTGATACATTCAAACCATCAATAATGTTATAGAAAATATTAATGTTTGAGTTCGGACTATTTCAGAAACCAAATAGAGGTAATTCCACCTAACTGACACTGTGTGTCCCTATTCTGACTGATAAAGGTGTAGCACGAGGGGAAATCCATGGGGGTATTCAAAATTCCCTTTTTATTGGACCTTGTCCGTCTTAGGTAGCATTCAGGGTAGCTGTCCTGATTTCTCACTCTAAAACGTGGCCAGTGTTGTATGTGAATCTGGCTCAATCGCAACCAGTCCAGCTTTTACAAAAAGTCTAATAAACATCCTATTAATCTCATACAGCTTCAAGTTTGTTCAGATATGTATATTATGCACGTTATGTACAAATATAATCCTCCAAAGTGCAAAAGTAGCAGTGCTTATATTGGGGCTACATTTTCTGTATAACCATCCTATTTTAAGTTCAGATCAATTGTCAATGGAATTATTAAATCCTCCATACTTTTCTTGATCTGCTTTGTAAGGCACATAACTAGAAAATGAAGTGGGAAATCTGATGGTTTTGCCTGCTCTGTGCAAGGGAAATCTTAAGGAAACAATTGCCCATCTCATCTCAAACCTACGCAACTAGTTCCAGAACTAGGAGGACCCAAGAAAAATGCTGGGGAAATATTCAGGTACGGGAATGACACAGAGGAATGACATAGTCAGCCTTTGGAAGAAAGATTGATTACTTCTGTGACTTCTAGTTACCCAATGGGCTCTTCAGGTAAGGCTTCAAAGAATTATCCGTTGTGTTGTCATTCAGTCGAAGCCGTAGAGGTGTATCTGGCTGGTTCAGGGGTCAGAGGTCAAGCGCATGTTTATCAAGTCTCGTCTCATCTCTGGAGATGGAATGAAGGCTTGTAGTGCAGCGTGAGCTGCCGGGAACTGTAGCCCGACATGCCAATCCCAATCATTCCCATCAGCAGGGCCAGCCTGGGCATTGCCAGACCCTCCTGGCTCTGCAGCACACTCTGGGCCGCTTGAGTCTGAAAGGTCAAGGAGAGTGGGGGTCACCAGCTGGGTTGCTATAGATACCACGATGCCAAAGCACCACCATCGGCAGGCAGGACAGCGAGGTAGCTCTCCGACTAGCCCTGGCTACGGGGGATTCCTTAAAGCACTGGCCCTGGTCCAATAGTTTCTTCATCCCTGCAGCAGTCTCACCATATGGAAAGACTCACGCTAAGGTCTCCATTGTATGGATTTATACCTCAAACTTTGAAAATATGAGATCAAATCCACTTATTTATGCACTTATACATTTTTATTTGAAAGTAGAAATTAAAGTTTGTCAGAAAGATACTAAATGATCTTTTGACAAAATAGTAATCTCCAGTCATTTGAAAGCCATCATGTCACCGGCCTACCTCCCCATCAAGTGTGAGTTATCTAACCTTCATTATTAGCTGATCTTAAAAGATACTGCTAAACAGTTAATCTGCTCTGACCCCCCCCCCCCCCCCCCCAAAAAAAATAACTGGCAAGCTATTGGGAGCACGGATCTCATGCCTTTACATGCTGGATCCCATTAACAGGCATTAAATTGACCATGAACTAGCTAAAGCATCATCCCTTCAAAGACTCCAGGCTTGACTAATCCCAACAGGTAATCCAGTACGGACACCGGACAAACACCCTCCTTACACACCAGTCCGAGTCATGCCTGCATTTAGCTGACCAATGGTTTTCATTTAGGTCATATTACACACAATAAAAAATTTTGCTCACCTGGGCCAAAAAATGTAATTAATGTAAATCTCTTAAGACTAATCAATTAAGCAAGAAGATGCAACAAGATGAAAACACATACAGTCTTATTCTAAAATGTTTATTTACCATTATCAAAAATACAAATATGTAAAATAAAAATGTATTTTGGAAGAATCACATCTACAAGGAAGAACTAATGGACGAAGGAACCTGTGGGGAGGACACGACAGATCCACCGGTGCCTAGATGATTTCAAGGAGCCTGACAAAAAAAAAAGACTAACATGACTTTTAAAAGCAAAAGCACAATACCCACCTGCAGAAATCTGATGTACCCGGGCGTCAGTCGAGGGATGCGGAAAAACATATTGGCGGTCTGCGGTCTTCAGTCACCAGTCTGCAGCCAAAGAATAGATCACCTTCAACCAAAAACCTTGGAGGTTCTGCTGGGGTCCTTTGTTGTATGTCTCTTCACTTTCTTCCTTTCAGCCTAGCTTGGTTTTCTCCACTAAGTTGTTTGTAGCCGGGGCTTTAACTCTCCCCTCTGGTCCAGGACACACACACTGCTGCACGGCTGCTCACTCACACTCCAAAATACACCCGCTTCTTTGATCTCTCTCTCTCGCTGTCGCTCTCTCTCTCTCGTTCTCTCTCTCTCTCAGACTCATCCCTGCAGGTGGTATATAAAGCGTTGGGCTTGCTTGCGTAAGGTGATCACATGGTGTTTATGTTTGTGTGTAAGTGTGTGTGAGTGTTTGTGCCAGTCTTCCTCTATGATGGATTATTAAGATGCTGGCACGAAGCCTCGGGCTACTGTTGGGTTAATACCCCTGAGAGATGTACCTTGGTTGTACCCTCTACCACTTAAAATAGGCAGGGAGCAAGCCCTTCCATTAGCAGGGGATCAACAGCCTACAAAACAACAGTGGGATGATGCCAGCTCAGAGCCATAGGAGACGTCAAACAATTAGTGACAGTTTAGTGTGAAATAGGTTGATCCAATTGACCACCTGTCTTCGTGACATGATTTTAACGTTATTGATGTTTTCTAGATCCAAAGAGACAGGCGATGAGGAGACCTATGGTGGTGACCTGAAAAAGCGTAACAGAAAAAAAGTGTTGTCATTTAAAGTAGGTCTACAATATGTACACCTTCGTTTGCACATCGAGAAATGTAACACAGCTGCAACCCCGAGCAGTCTAGCAATATGTAGTTTTGACTGAGACAATCAAGACTTCACATTAAGTCAAAACATTTCTTTAAAACCTATTCTTGAGAAAAAAATTACGTTTTGTTAATATAGCTTATTCTTCTTAGGGACAGGTTTATCTTCTTAGGGACATGTTTATAATCTAATACTATCACATACTGTACATCTGTTTGATCTATAAAGAAAATCCAGCATATCCCTAAATGGCTTTCCATGAACAGCAACACACCTCTGTTAATTCCTCTCCTTAGATCCCACAGTTCACACACACGGGTTAAATTCCCACTAAAAAGGAAGGTTACCTCTTCCTACCATCTGTTATCTCCTTGGCACAGGCTTTCTAGGAAGGACTAATTTTGCATTCATGTGTTGACATGATCTTGCCCATGCTATGGGCTTGATGCAGTCGAATGGATCCATCAGCTGTCTTTATCCTATGCTTGTTTCTGCTGGAAAGAAAAAAAAATGGAAAAAAAAGATAACGGCACAATTGCAGGTATCGGCCTATCTCAATGTAAAAATAAACATTTGAACCTACCATGTTGGCTGTCTTTGTTTAAAACCAGTTAGTATATTAACTTTATGTGGTGTGTGTTGTCAGAACCAGTGACCCCCTGTTTAAGGATTACATTGTTTGTCCACTTAATTCATAGTAAAACAGATTTTATTTTTGATTCCCGATACTATGGAGCTATTGATTTACCATATTTTGATGTTTCATACCTTAATTTCTTCTCTTGTTGGTTAAAACCTTTATTTTATTTTTAAATAGCAGGCATCACTTACTTATTAGCATGTCGCCACACTTATCTTCCAGTTGGTGGCGGTAATGCTTTGAACTCTTTAGCAAACATCAAAAAGGAAGAAGTGTTTTTTTTTCTTCAGATAAACATGGATGGAGAGGTTTGTGAGTATATGCTGCTTGTGAGACTTGCTTATTACCGCGCTAGACAGTTACGACAAGATCAATACATCGAGAATCAACGACGAATACGCCGCTCAAGACTTCAATTAGCGCGGAGTGTTCGTCAGAAAAAGAGGCTAGCAGCTTGGCGACAAAGAGCAAAACAGCGCAAAAAAAGTCGCCTTAGTCGCGTTTATGCACGTGATCATTGGATGAAAGCCGTAAGTTTTATGTTGCTAGCTCCTACTAATCATGTTAACAAGCCCAGAATATATATCTGCAGACGGAAATATAAATAAATGTTGTTCTTCGGAAAGATCTTGACACAGCCAGAATAGAGAACTGAGGAGCTGTCTTTTCAGCACTACGACAGACGTCATGACATGGCATGGGATGCTCTGACCTCTTTCTAAAAAGGTTACTGAGCAGTTCACAAGACAACTCTGTTTCCTTGGATTTCAAGCGTAAAAAACGTGTCTTTTCCGATTATAGTAGCTGTGTATTCTAGCTCATGCTAAGCCATTGTCTAGTATAGATATAATGTACATAATACTAAGAGCAGCCTTAGTATTTTTACTTGTGAGTGTATTGGTGACATTCGCTGCCTCTTGTTTTCAAACTAGATGGCTCAGCGTTTTTTCACGGATCACGTGCGCAGCCCTGCGGTGTGGTCCTTACCAAGGACCAGTGACTGGTGGGAGAACACAGCATCCAGCTACACTGACGAAAAGTGGCTCCAGGCCTTCCGAGTCTCCAGAGAGACATTCGCCTATCTGTGCACAGCTCTTAAGCCTCAACTGGAACGCCAGGACACGTCGTACCGTCTTTGTATTCCACTGCTGAAAAGAATAGCTATGTCGCTGTACAAACTAGCAATGCCCTGTGATTACAAAATTGTGGGTAACTTGTTTGCTGTGAGTGTTACATCCGTTTGCCGTTGTGTCCGGGAATTCTGTAAGGCTGTGATTGTGGTGCTTCATTCCAAACTCATTGCCATGCCAGATCAAACAAAACTTGCTGAGTTTGCGGACGATTTCCACACACTTCATGGTATCCCTCAGTGTGTCGGTGTGATTGCCGGTGCTAACTTTTCAATATCTAAACACCTACCTGATTATCACTTCAGTAAAGATCATCACTCTATCATCCTCCAAGCAGTTGTGGATGGCAAAGGGATGTTCTGGGATGTGAGCGTGGGCAGTCCTGGGACAACGGATGTTGCTACAGTCCTCATGCAGTCAAGGCTTTGGGCATGGGCAACAGATGGAAATGTTTTTCCCGGTAGGATGATAAATGTGTGTGGGACTGCCATTGGATACTTCATCCTTGGGGACTCTGCTTATCCCCTCCAGAACTGGCTGCTAACACCATACACACCTGATACTGGCTGGTTGACAGCAGAACAAGAGCTGTACAACAGCCACACAAGTCGGGCACACTGTGCAGTTGTTGATTATTCTTTTGGGCGATTAAAGGGGCGGTGGAAATGTCTTGGCAAGCGGAATGACTGCAATGTGGACGTTGCAAAGGACATGATACAGGCCTGCTGTATTTTACATAATCTTTGTGAAACAAAGGGGGATATGTTTCTCCCAGAGTGGAACATTGACGATGTGGAGTCTCAGCCTCCAAGAGATAAATTATCTTATGGTGACAATGCAAATAGGTCCAATCAACGGCTTGCCCTGCAACAGTATTTTGTGAATGTACAATGATTTCTACAGCCCCCTTTTTTATATTGCATCTCCATAAGACTATTCATGTTTACAGACATTAAGGCATTAAGGTTTAAGGCATCTTAATAAGATCAGACTATTTTAAAACATATTTAACTCTTACTTGTATTACTTGACTAAGAGCACTATAATTAAAACAACTATTTATTTTGAACACATTTTATTGCAAAATTATTAATTTACATTACTATACCGCACTAGTCTTTGAAGGTGTGAAAAACAAACCCACAAGTTGGGTGGAGGCATCCCCCAAAAAATACACATGATGTGGCTTAAATTAATATTCAACATGGAAAAAAGCAAGAAACTGAAAAAATTGGGAAGAAACCCAAATGTGAAGGAAAGAAAATCCTTGTAAAAAAAAAAGAAAAGCGAATTAATCATAATACTTTCTTGGCCATGCATTGCACGCTACATTATTACATATTACTACTTATGAACAAATAATAGATGTGCCAAAAATGCCCAACAACAAGGTAGTGCAAATGTGTCTCACAAAACTGCAGGGTCCTTTGCAATTAGTTTGGCCATCTGTATCAAACTAGAGGTAAATAGTTCGTTGTCCCGGCTTCGAGCTGCCATCTCCTCCCGCCTTAGTCTATCCTCCCTCTCTCCTTCCTCCCTTCTCAAGGCCAACTCCTGCTGCATCTCTTCACGCCTTAGTTTGGTCTCCCTTTCCCCTTCTTCTCTACTGATCTCCTGCTCTCTCTCCATCCACTGTCTGTTCATCTCCATCATGGCATCCACAAATGCCTTAGTTTCAGCACTGGCAGCTCTTCGTTTGTGACTCTCTTTAAAGAAATTTGAGTTAATAAAGTTGTTCCATGTTTGATAGTAGTTGCGTCAATAAAAAATACTTACCCGGCCTGGTCCTAGGAAGCATGACTCGTGATGCAGCTCTTATAAGAGTTCCACTACTCTCTGGCGAGTTGGATTGTGCTGTAATATACATAGCTGAGTCACCAATATATTAATAATTACAGCTATATATATTAATAATTACAGCTGTGCATACTAACCAGGTGTAGTTGCCATTTGTGAAGATGTTCCACCCATGTTGTCTGTATCCACCACAGTAACTTTAAGAAAGTCGGGACTGTGGCACTGGCCTGACTGATCTAATACCAGACAATTATAAACTTTATTAAAAAGGTAATTGGCCACTCACAACACATATTAAATGCTGCTCTAGGGCAGTCTAAAATGTAATGGTACTTCTAGCCAGTGGTGCAGTGGTGGCTCTACTGTGGCTGGGTCTACAGTGCTGTGCAAAAGTATTTGCCCCCTTACAGATTTCTTCTGTTTTTGCTTCTTTGTCACACTTACATTTTTCAGATCATCAAAAAATATTTATATCAGACAACCTGAGGGAATACAAAATGCAGTTTTTAAATGATGATTTCATTTATTAAGGGAAAAAAAGTTATCCAAACCAACCTGGCCCTATGTGAAAAAGTAATTGCCCCCTAAACCTAATAACTGGTTGTGTCACCCTTGGCGGCAATAACTGCAATCAAGCGTTTGCGATAACTGGCAATGAGTCTTTCACATCGCTGTGGAGGAATTTTGGCCCACTCTTCTTTGCAGAATTGTTTTAATTCAGCCACATTGGAGGGTTTTCGAGCATGAACGGCCTGTTTAAGGTCATGCCACAGCATCTCAATCGGATATAAGTCCGGACTTTGACTAGGCTACTCCAAAACCTTCATTTTGGGTTTTTTGAGCCATTCAGAGGTGGACCTGCTGGTGTGCTTCGGATTATTGTCCTGCTGCATAACCTAAGTGCGCTTGAGCTTAAGGTCACGAACTGATGGCCTGACATTCTCCTTCAAGATTTTCTGGTAGAGAGCAGAATTCATGGTTCCATCAATTACGGCAAGTCGCCCAGGTTCTGAAGCAGCAAAGCAGCCCCAGACCATCTCACTACCACCACCATGTTTGACTGTCGGTATGATGTTCTTTTCCTGAAATGCTGTGTTAGTTTTACACCAGATGTAACGGGACGCACACCTTTCAAAAAGTTCCACTTTTGTCTCGTCAGTCCACAGAATATTTTCCCAAGTCTTGGGGATCATCAAGATGTTTTTTGGCAAATGTGAGACGGGCCTTTGAGTTCTTTTTGGTCAGCAGTGTTTTTCGCCTTGGAACTCTCCCATGGATACCATGTTTGCCCAGTCTCTTTCTTATTGTTGAATCATGAGTACTGACCTTAACTGAGGCAAGTGAGGCCTGCGGTGCTTTAGATGTTGTTCTGGGTTCTTTTGTGACCTCCTGGATGAGTCGATGCGCTCTTGGAGTAATTTTGGTAGGCCGGCCACTCCTGGGAAGGTTCACCACTGTTCCATGTTTTCTCCATTTGTGGATAATGGCTCTCACTGTGGTTCGCTGGAGTCCCAAACCTAGGAAATGGCTTTGTAACCCTTTCCAAACTGATAGATGTCAATGACTTTCTTTCTCATCTGTTCTGGAATTTCTTCAGATCGGGGCATGATGTGTTGCTTTTTGAGATCTTTTAGCCTACTGCACGTTGTCAGACATTTAAATTTAAGTGAATTCTTGATTCTACAGTTCTGACAGTAATCAGGCCTGGGTGTGGCTAGTGAAATTGAACTCAGCTTTCCAAAAAAAAAAGGTTAATCACAGTTAATTCATGATTTAACAGGGGGGGGGGGGGGGGGGGGCAATTACTTTTTCACATATGGCCAGGTTGGTTTGGATAGCTTTTTTCCCTTAATAAATGAAATCGTCATTTAACAACAGCTTTTTTTTTACTCAGGTTATCTTTGTCTGATATTAAAATTGGTTTGATGATCTGAAACATTTAAGTGTGACAAAAAAGCAAAAACAGAAGAATATGTAAGGGGCAAATACTTTTGCACCTCACTGTATATATCTGAGTTTATATCACAGAAAACTTACACATTAATGCCGATTGCGTCCCGGGAGTGAAAGAGGGGACAATCATTGACTCCGAAGGTCGAGTACCGAGTACACTATCCATCAATTCGAAAAAGGGGTAGCTTTTCTTTTTTCCATTATTCTTTGCTATCCTATACTGTTGCCTCATTTTTTTCAGTTTTTCCCTTATCTGAGTAGTGGTGCGTATGATCCCCAACTTTGCCAACTCGTCTACAATAAATCGGATTCCATCTTCATTGCGACTCACACCCTCTATTTGTTGCTGCACATTCTCGTCAGCCCATATGTTCAGTAACGCCTTTGTTTCACTCATAGACCAGTATTGTCGACTATTACGTTCCATCATAGTGAATGGTAGATTACGTGCAAAAGGGAAGCTTTTTCGTCCTGTGATTTCTTTTGTTTTCGCTGCTTTGTACAATTGTCTCATTTTATTCAGCTTTCCTTTAACAAAACATAGGATGAATAGCTCATTTTCAATTGTTAAAGTACATCACTAAATTATTGTTAGCCATTAGCAATGTTTTGTTAAATCTGTAGACTATATGCTATCGCTAATATACGGCCCGCGCCATATTTTCCTTAAAAATCCATCAAAAGAAGTCAGTGAAAACTCAAAGATGTCAAAATCACCAGAAAGTCCGTAGCCCCCTGGAAGCACGATTGTGGCTGTGGAAAAGCACGACATTGAGTTCCTTAGAATTGGTCTTTGAAGCACTAAGCACTGATGCAAGCACGCACGATCCTCTAGTCTAGTCTAGTCTACCACATTACACTAGTGCTGTTTTTTTGTTCAACCACAAGGGGGTGATTTGTTTTTTAAATTTTATATGAAGAGGATGAAAATAAATCTATCAGCGTTACTGTATCAGTTACCTTTCCAACTGTTATTAGTTGTGCTTAATTTAGTGGCATATTGCAAATTGCATATTGCACACATTTTAACAAATACTTTAAATATATCAGGCACGTATTGGGATTCTAATTTCCGTCACTCACGTGGGTTTACATTTTTGAAGGACCCCTGCGACATTTTTCCGAAAGTGAACGCGGGCTACAATTTAACCTCGATAAATCGAGCATTTTTGCGTGAAAATACATTTCTTGCAGGGTGAACACCTGGAGGAATACTTTCAAAATAAACTATGTGGTCGTAATGGCAGCCAGACATTCCAGAGTAGAATTAACTTGTGCAACGAGCTGATTAACAAGTACTTGCTTGCTAGTTAGCTGCACTGCCTAGCTCAGCTGCGTGAAATCGAAACCAGTCACGTATCAGCGCAGCTAGGCTGGCAAAGTTTCGTTTCTTACCGCTCAGCTCCTACCTAGCTAGCTGCAGAGCAAAGATAGTTTAATACACCAGGCCACATTTGTATCTAAATAAGATAAGCTTTGTGCAACTAATAGGGTAACCAAAAAGATATTGCTAGAACGATTTGGAATGTAACCAGTACAGAATAATCTAAACAACGTTAGGTATCCAAACATAGTGCTCCTAAGAGGTAAATCATTTTTGTAATAGTTGATAATATCTTATTTTCCAAAAATTTTATTGTACAGCATTGCTTAAGTCAGTAACTAAACAACACCTTTCTGTTTTAATTTGCTTCTGGTTGAAGGCATATTCGAATGAGCGTTCCCTCACATTTCTACAGTTTTGCATTACTGTCTAGCACGTTACATGTGACGTTTTTTGATGCAATTAAATCAAGCTCAATGTGTTTCTGATTTTCACCAAATTCCCAATTGATTCCCTTACATGCCATTTTAGTCTGGGTGGTTAGTGTTAGAATTTCCCGTTATTAATGTAGATCGTCTTGAAAACATATGTAAGGCATCAAAAACACTAAAATCTTGGCGGGGACGGGGGTTCTCTTCAGTGCTGTGCAACAAGCTAGGTCCCTGGCCCGCGTAGGGGGAGGTCCAGCAGACCATAGGCTTAGAATAAGTGTGTGGTGTTTGGGCATAGGTGACAATTGTGTTTTGCTCCCTGGGATATTTTAAGACAGCCTGACTGATAGAGCTCTTCCCAGTCTTCATAAACCTAAGTCATGGCCGTATGTCCATTCCAATTTCTAACTTTCTGACAATAGTCTGTCTGTTGGATGGACTATAAAGTTGCACAGCCAGCCATGCATTTGTACTTTTAATGTACTATTAAGTTTTTTTCCTTTTAGTTATTTGCTGCTTCCTGCTTCTCTGAGGTTTTCTTCTTAAAGAGCAAGACAACTCTACAAGTTATCGCCTTCTACTGCCATGTCCGCTCTTCTTTTTGAGAGAGAAAAAGTATAGTATAGGAAGTTTTAAATATTATATTTTATATATGATTTATGTTTGCTTTTCTTTATTCCTCCCTCCCCGATACATTGTCCCTTTGCCAGCTATGATGAGGAGGAGAGGTGAGGCAACATCAGCTCTGTTGTTGGGAGCCAAGAAACGTCGCGATGCCAGCTCTGATGAAGAGTCACCGCTACTTTCAACCAGTCAGGGTAACACTCACACGATTTGCTTTTATGTATCGCAGACAACCTATTCCATGGGAAGTCTCTGCTGGGTGGTTTAATCTTTTATGCAATGTGCTCATTGGTCCAGGCCCAGGGCTGTCTTTGAATTAAAAGTGAAACAAAATTATGTGTAGTCCTTAACATTAACTAAGATCCTGCCACATTACAAACTTCAACTGGCTTTCATAATACCTTATGTATAAAACAATGGCGGTATGTTTTGGGTCAGGGTATTGTTTTTTTCTATCAATTCATGTGTTTCTTGGTATTTGTGTTGGTCCTTGTTTGGGTTTATGCGTGTCCTTGTGTCTGTTTCATCTCTGCCTGTGTCAGTTTGTGTGTTTGCCTTTGAATGTGTTTTTCTATTAATGTGGTGGGTTTCTGTTTTCAGAATCTAGCCAGAGTGACTCCCATAGTGACCCGGAGGACCACCGGCCGGGCTTCTCCATGCCCACCATATCCCAGGATGCCTCCACCTCGGAAGGTTCTGGAAGCCCTGGCAAAAAGTTCTCCATGTACAACAGCGTGTCTCAAAAACTTATGGTAACCTACTCCACACTGTTACATTATGGTATGCCTGCACATTTGTAAGAGTAGTGCAATATTGTATTTGACACTTTACTCACGAGTCACTTAATATTTCGTCTATTTCTGTGCCCAAAACATTTCTTTATACATGTCCTTAATACTCCTCTCCTCTTTCATTACCAGGCCAAAATGGGTTTCCGCGAAGGTGAAGGTTTGGGTAAGTTTGGCCAGGGGCGCAAGGAGATCATTGAGGCGTCCACCCAGCGAGGGCGGAGGGGTCTGGGCCTCATGCTGCAAGGCTTCCAGGGGGAGCTCAACGTGGACTGGCATGATGAACCAGCGGTATAGTGTCTAATCATTCATTTGTCTGTCTTTAGTTAACCTGCGTATATGCATGGTATATGCACCATGTCATATGAATCAACCTGTTTTCCATCTTGGATGTTGTTCATTCTACTCTTTGTTCCTTCTCTCCATCCCTCCGTCCTGTCTCCCTGTCTTTAGCCCACTGCTGTGGAGAAAGTGGATTGGTTCCCGGAATGTTCCACAGAGATTCCAGACGCAGATGAGCTTAGAGACTGGATGGCAGTTGGACCGGTACTACAAACAGGAACACATACAAAACATTTATGTAACTAAATATCAAATTGAATCATATGTTTGGTTTTGCTCATTGATTTTTTGTTTTTTTAGAGAAAACTGAGAATTGAAGATGAAACAGAGTTTTGCAGTGAAGATCTCCTGCATACCCTTCTTAGGTGCAAGGTAACATGCCCTGTGCTTCCAGAGGTTAGCCATTTCCTGAGCTGTCAGTAATGAAACGTGTGTGCTTCACAACAAGTGTGTTTTTGCAGACCGTGTTTGACAATCTGGAGGGCGAGGAGATGCGGAGAGCAAGGACACGTTCCAACCCCTACGAGACCATTAGAGGAGTGTTCTTTCTCAACAGGTCAGCCCCCTGTTGACCAACGCTAGCTAGCAGCTAACTATAGTTCAACCTATTTCTCTCACACGGTTCGTAGCTAATACAGCTTCTTCTTTCTACAGACAGATAGTGATACATCTAATAAATGTGTCTGCGTTGTGTTTAGAGCAGCGATGAAGATGGCCAACCTTGACCATTGCTTCGGCCACATGTTTACCAACCCATTGGACTCACAAGGGGTGAGTTCCACTTTCTGAAGGGATTTTGTACTAATTTGGCGGCTGTCTGACCCTAGTTTGTCTGTGCCCCTCACCCAGAGACCTCTGACAAGGGAACGCGAGGGGGAGTTGCTGTACTTTGGGGACGTGTGCGCCGGGCCAGGGGGGTTCTCTGAGTACATCCTATGGAAGAGGCGATGGCACGCAAAAGGTTTCGGTATGACCCTCAAAGGGCCCTGCGACTTCAAACTGGAAGACTTCTACGCAGCACCCAGTGAACTGTTTGAGCCATACTACGGTATGTTCACCAGGGTCATTTTGAGCCAGTCTGATAAGTTTCTTTGAAGGATTTACACAAAAATGTTTTATGTTCGGACAATATTAATAATCAAACAAAATGTATATATCTTGGCTTGCCTTTCTTTACTCTTTCTCCTCCGTGTGACACCAGGTGAAGGAGGGGTGGACGGGGATGGGGACATCACTCGCCCGGAGAACGTGAGCGCCTTCCGCAACTTTGTCCTGGAGAACACAGAGAGGAGAGGGATGCACTTCCTTATGGCCGATGGGGTGAGTCCATCTCATTACAAATTTTTCAATGGACTGGTCCCCATATCAGGGTTATATGTCCATTTCTATTTGTAAATGTGAAAGTGTAGGCCTGTGTTAAGTGAGGTTTTCCAGGGCTTTATGCTGGAATGTCTTCCAGGTACCCCATTTGCTACCAACTTGAAAAGTTTGTGGAACAGACAGCAACATGCTTGCACAGTCTTAAGTTTATTGGAGTTGCAGTGTTGTCAGCTCTTGATACATGTAGGTTGGCTATAAAGGATATTAGGATTACCACAGAAAATGTGTTAACACAAGGGCAAGAATGAGTTAAAATATTGTTTATTTTTTACCCTGAATCAAAGACTACAATCATATAACTGTTTCAATCCAAATAAAAAAAAACTAAGTGAATGGCTTTTGCATGTAAAATATGAAATGGGTCTTTTGTAAAAGGTTCTCCGCTTTTGGTGCACATTTATTTGTCTCTGTTCACAAAGCCGTCTCTGTGATGTGATTGGCAGGGGTTCTCTGTGGAGGGCCAGGAAAACATCCAAGAGATCCTGAGCAAACAGCTGCTGCTCTGTCAATTTCTTACAGCCATGTCCACGCTCAGAACAGGTGGGTCTGTGTGTCTGTAAAACGGAAGATCCTTACATGTTGTGAAAGTGAGAGTTTTATATCATGTCCAAGCAAATTATTTATTCAAATCAGTGTGTGTGTTAGGGTCATATCACCCACACCAGTGTGTTATCATGCTGCCCTCTGTCTCCCATAGGTGGTCACTTTTTGTGTAAGACCTTTGATCTGTTCACTCCGTTCAGCGTGGGCCTCATCTACCTGCTCTACCTTTGTTTCGATCGCATCTCCCTCTTCAAACCCCTCACCAGCCGGCCCGCCAACTCTGAGAGGTCTGTCCCCTTGGCTGTGCGTGTATGTGTGGACAGAAATTAAGGCCTTTCTGTGTGTGCGTTTCAGCCAACTGTAAAAAGTCCTATCCTACAAGAGTTTTTAGATTGGCCAGTGAAGCCAAATCAGAAAAATTTGTCCCAGGCCTCGTTACATTTAGAAAGAAAATGTAAGTAGATGTTTGTTTTGAAAATGTTATTGTACTAGGTATTGTGTGTGTGTGTGTGTGTGTGTGTGTGTTGGAGTAAGGGGGAGAAGGAAGGAGGGATAAGATGGGAGAGAGGGAGGACTGGACTGGTAGGGTTGGGATCTCCATGACCCTGTCCCTTTCCCCTCCTCTCCCTGGGTAATCAGATATGTGGTGTGTCGCGGTCTGAAGCCCGGATCGGAGGCCGTCCGTGACTACATGTTCACCATCAACCTGAAGCTCAACCAGCTGAAGGACACGGAGCAGGACGTCACCGAGGTGGTGCCCCTCGACCTCATCAAGGCCGACACCGAGTTCTACCAGCACATGGTCAATGGCAATGAGAGGTACAGTATGGACAGACGCGCTGTCTCTCTCTCTCTCTCTCTCTCTCTCTCTCTCTCTCTCTCTCTCTCTCTCTCTCTGTCTCTCTCTCTTACTCACACACACACACACACACACACGATTGACAAATGTGTTTACCTTTTTTTTCTCTCCTTTGCAGTCACTGTGCAGTCCAGATCAAAGCCCTGGCGAAGATCCATGCCTATGTCTTGGATCCGTAAGTGACCTATTTACTGTGTACTTGCGTGTTTGTGCTTTAAGAGGTGAACTAAATTCATCCTGTGTATCCCCTTTTAGAACCCTCTCTGAGACCAGGCAAGCTGACATCCGCAAAGAATGTCTAAAGCTTTGGGGGGTGAGTGGCCCCCTCATTACACAACATTGTGGTAATACTTGGCGCACAACCCCTTATACAGTCCATAGTCCTGCTATGGACTGATGTTCCTCACCTTTAAACTCTGTTTGTTCACAGATTCCAGACAGGGCCAGGGTCACCCCTTCCTCTACAGACCCAAAGTCCAAGTTCTATGAGCTTATCAAAGTGAGTCCATACAAATCAATATGTGGTGAACTCCGTAAGCAGTAAGCAGGGGGTGTATAAAGATTTGTCCTCTCAAACTCCATCCTTCTCAGGGCTCCGACACAGAATCCTTCCAGGCCAAGCCCACCCCGCTGTGCTCCACCACGCTGGAGAAGGTGCATCATGTCTTGGACTACCGGTGCCTTGTGGGAGGAGGCGAGCAGCTCTTCCTGCTAGCGCTAGGGGTAAGACAGCAAACAGGAACAATCCAGCAATGTTTCTTTTTTTCTGAAGTCAGTCGTTGAAGTCAAAAGTCCTGCGTTATCATGACTCGAGGTGCTGTTAAAGTTAATGTCAGGTAATTCCCTAAACCTACTCACTGCTTCCCGGCTCTACTCTTCCTCTCTTTTGTTCCCGTCTATGCCACTTGTCTCTTCCTCATTGCCAGAAGTCCCAGATCTACACGTGGGACGGAAAGATGCCACTGCGCTGGAAGAAGCTGGAGGCCTTCAAGTTGGAGCTGCCCAGGGAGACCTTGCTCAGTGTGGAGATAGTCCAGGAGCTGAAAGGGGAGGTGAGGCCCTGGAGGCCTGGGTGTGTGGGGCTGACAGGGAGCACCTGTCCGGGGGGAAAGCTGATTCTTAACATGCAAGGTGAAAGGTGACAGAACCTGGAGGGAATTTAGGAGCCTTGTATGTGCAAACGTGTGTTTGTGTGTTCATCAGGGCAAAGCCCAGCGGAGAATTAATGCGGTGCACGTCTTGGATGCGCTGGTGCTCAACGGCACCGACGTGAGAGTTCAGCACTTTAACCAGCGGTGAGACAACGTGATCCCCGTACCGTAAACCTGACCAACTCTCGTGCTAAAGTATATCTGGAGATGCTTCTAGTCAAGCCTTGACTAGTGATGTAAATTATGTGTTTCCGACCCAGAATCCAGATGGCTGAGAAGTTTGTGAAGGCCGTGTCCAAGCCAAGCCGACCAGACATGAATCCTATCAGGTACAGAACCCTAAAATATATGGCCAATTGAAACCTATATTGCAGTAACTGATACATTTGAAGAGAGGAATGGTGAATTTGTAGGGTTATTGTAAGATGTTTGATTGTTGTGATCCCTGATTTTCCTTAGAGTGAAGGAGGTGTACAGGCTGGAGGAGATGGAGAAAATCTTTGTCAGGTATGAAAGGACAACGTTTAGTTGCACTAATGAAGCATGTTGCCTAGAGTTTCCTGGTGAAGACTAGAATTGCTTCCTTATTTAGCTGCTGCATTTGTCCTTTCCATGTTTGTTTTGCCTGTCCCTCTTAGACTGGAGATGAAAGTGACCAAGAGTTCAGGAGGAGTCCCCCGTCTGTCCTACACCGGCAGAGAAGACCGACACTTCCTCCCCAGCGGCCTCTATATAATCAAGACTGTCAACGGTGTGTCTATGCGTTGTTCAGTTTTCGTAACACTGTTTGTCGGTTTTCTGTCTGGTTACGACAATGTGTTACCAAAAGATAACTTGGAAAAGATCTGTCGACAAGACTGAATCGTTGCCTTCCTTTCTTTCATTGATTCTTCAGAGCCCTGGACTATGGCGTACAGTAAAAACTCAAAGAAGAAGTTCTTCTTCAACAAGACCACCAAGGAGTCCACCTACAACCTGCCAGCCAACGCTGTGGCCCCCTTCCAGTGGGTACCACTATCTAGAAATGTTATTTCTAATGCTCATATTTAAAATCTCATAAGATAAGGCTCGTCATTATGAAATAAATGCAGTTGAGTGAATTTTACAGAGAAGTCTGAAGTCATGTCTGTCAAAATTAATGACGTGTCTCCTCAGCGTCTGCCACTCAGAGCGGCTCTTCTGGTCTTGGGTGGACGGTGTCCGAGTTCACGACTCTCAGACACGTGTCGACCCGGAGAAGCTGTCCAAGGACGACGTCCTCGCCTTCATCCACCAGCACTACCAGCCCGGAGAGCCCCCAAGCCAAACCCCACACACACACTGAGAGAGACATTAAACCCAGGTTCTACTACTAAAGTGTTGTGGGACGTGCGGAGCCCTTTCACTATAACACAGGCTCAACCTGTGGTTTGCAAACATGAGCTACGCTCTCACGATCACTCTCTTTCCTCTATGAATTCAAATGTACAGGTAGAGATTATAACATGATCAAAACATTAGAGGATCATTGTTGCAATGTTCCATTGCATGCTCAAGTTTTCAATCAATCCACTCAGTTTTTCTGTGACTGGCAGTGTGTGTAAAGAGCTCAACTTTCGATCATAGTTATACAGACACTTTCAACTCCATTTTTTGCCTACAAGGATCAGAACTCATTTTTAAATGTTATGCTTGTCTTTTCATTTTCACTCTGACTGTCCCTCTTGCAGAAACCCAAAAGTGACACCAAATAATCTGGCCATGGAACATGTCACATTAGCTATCACTGGCACTACTCATTCATTAATCCATAACAAATGGAATACAGATCAGATTACCCTGGCAAATGACTAGTATGGGTCAAAATGGAAACGTAGCGATTATCTAGATCTTTAGGGTGTTTTTACCCAAAAGTTTGCTTCTCTTGCATTCTGTTGCCTTGTCCTCTCGTCCTAGTTTTTTTTCTGTTAGCAAGGTGTTGAAGAAGTGTCGGCCTTTCTTTGTTAAGTTATCACTGTTCACGATTATGACCTTGACAATGTAGTAATGACAATAAATGTGTGTTTTTTCCCAGGACTACTTTGTAGTGTATTATTTGACCACAATGAAATGACCGACATGTTCATAAAAATTAGACAATTCTTTAGCCAGGTACTCGTAAAACAATATTCTTTGAGTTATTTTTTTACAGAAAAAAATTCCCAGTGAGTGGAGATTACATTTTTCTTTGGATATCAAATAATCATATGGGATTGCTAGGTAGTACAAGTACTCTTGATTTCATAAACTGATAAACAAAAACGAAGTACTTGTTTTCAGCCCAGGTTATTGTTTACATTTGTGTAATCAGACTATGGGTACAATTTCAGACAATACCAATAATCGGAGATAAGTAACTTTAATAAACCACATTATCAGAGGTTGTAAATACTTATCCATTATTCGTTTTTATAATTTTTTTGTTGAAGGATGACATTTGAGTCCAGTAGGTGCAACATAATCCAAAAGTATAGGAAGACCGGGTATGGTTGTTACACTTTTTGCTTCAGCATCTGTAACTCAATGATTTTTTTTGTTAGATTTCTCAAACTTTTATTCAAAGTATCCACATTTGATTACTACAAATGGCACCAATGTAAACCTCTGCAAGAATATCACAGACCTTGTACATTGATGGCGTTCCTTTGTAACAACTTACCTCGCTACCAGCGTTCCAGAAATAGGTAGGATTTGGGAAATATGTTTATTATTCTTTGAAATAAAACATGGGCTCTGTAAAAAAAAAAAAAAAAACGCGCGCGCGCGCTCCCAACCTACATTATAAAACAATTGTGGGTGTGTCCTTTTATTTGGTAACCATATGACTGCAAGCATACAATATAGAGTTGTTATGTTACTGATTCCCCGTCTCCATGATTCTGGATAGCTTGCTTATTTGAGAGGGTATCTCAGAAAATCGGATTAACATCAGGCTATCTACTATTCGTCGCGTTGTAATCCTATTTGAACATTTGTTTTGGCGTTGTGCTACTGTGCTGGGAACAACATAGCCTACCTAATTTATAATTTACGGTATTTTTTTGTTTTTTGAATCGTCAACTATCTGAGAGCTGTCTAGACGTTAACATGTTGAAGGCTGTAGGGCAAATTCTGTTTTCGACTGGTTATCAGTCTCCAAAGTTTACACCTGAAGAGAGTAAGGTTAGTATTTTAACACTACTGTTGAAAATAAACTAAAGTTGTCGAGGTTAAAAATTGAAAACGTTTTTGAAAGCGATTGGACAATCTTGAGCTCAATATTACTATCTATCAGTCAGGGAATGTGAGCGACTAACCCTAACTCGTACCCTACCCTAACCTTTATTGTTATATATTTTTTAGGTTTTAGGTACACACCCATGATACATTAATTTTTTTTACAAATAATTTAAACTTCAACTCAATTACTGTAAGACGATAAACAACCGAAAACGTGTGTAAATGTTATCCTTTCGTTTTAATTGAATGCACATCCGAGAGTTCACTGGTAAAAAAAAACATTATTTGGGTGCCAAGTGTAAAAAAAAAAAAAAGTTTTACAATTTTAATGTTTATTTTCCCCCAGATTTGATTGTAATCTTGAATAAATTCTCAGATTTATTAAAGTCTGAAACATAAAAATATAAAGGTTTCAGGTTTAATTTATAAGTCTAAAAACATTAAGCAACTTTTCTACTTTTAAAATCAAACTTGGATTTAACACTTAACACTTTACCCACATTTAGCTATCAAATGATGAAATTCAATTCAATTAAATAAAATTCTGTGTTTAAATTCCCAAATGGAAGGATAATTCCACTGGCTCAAAAAATGGTACGGTTTGTATACTAACTTCAGGGCCAGATGGACCAGATACCTCTGCACTAACTGTGTTATGTTCTGTGTATTTTGTGCATGTATTTGTGTGTGTTTAAGGGACAAGACTATGAGGTCCGCACTTACCATGCCACCAACTGGGTGAGCACTACTGTGAGTGATATGGAGGAAGAAACAGCACTCAGCACCGGCTTCCGTAGACTCTTTGCTTACATCCAAGGCAAGAACCAGAGCAGTGAGTTAGTCATTTGTATTACTTTTACAAATGTCACGTTTTTTGTTATTTATTGATTCATTTTGTTGATATTTTTACTATTACAATTTTGTCTAGAAGGTATATCTTTGAAAAGGGCAGCCTTGGATTCCAAGTTGGCAAAATATAATTGTTTCCCATCTTTTAGAAGTTACTAGTCCTATTTTTCAGGTTAACATCCCCACACAATCCAACTAAATGAGCTCCATATATTCTCGCATCATGTGACTATAGTTGCACCTTGCACTTGTCTTTTTATATTTATTTGGATATAGCTTGTTGTTATGAGCATAGGAGCATGTGATGTACAAACTGGTGTAGTCTTTAAGATAAGTGTTTTTGTCCATACAGTATGCATAGTTTATGTTATAGCCTGTCCCTGTCAGATCTGTGCTATATTTTGGGGGAATTTGCAATAGTGGGTACAGGTTCCCAAGATTAGCTATAAAGTGTATAGCTTTGTTTAATTTTTATGTATAATGTTTTTTAGGGTATTATACATTTTATCAGCGCTTTGTTAGCTTGTCTTGATCATAAAAAATGTTTTACTGCTTTTCCCATCCAAGTACTGTTAACATACTGATTGAACATTTCTCTTGTCATTCTCTTGTCATTTCTTGATCTCACCAGCAAAAGCCTGTGACTGAAGTCTGAGGAAGGAAACAAGGAAAGTAGGAAAGGAGGGTTTTGTGGACAATTAGAACTAAGCCTCAGTGTTATGTTTTAGAATCCAAGGTGGAGATGACGGCCCCCGTTACATGTCTGATGGATCCCGGAGCAAGCCAAAGCTCCGGTACTTTCACCGTGTCCTTCTTCCTCCCAGAGAAGCATCAGGACGAACCACCCCAGCCCATCGATCCAGAAATCTTCTGTGAGAACAGGAAAGAGTTCACTGCCTATGTCAGGTAGATTAATAGGTTCACGATAACTAAGAATGTAAAACTTTAAATCAATGCATTTGTGTCTTAACGTTGAAATAACATATTAAATTAAGATGAACATAATACATTATGGATTTTGCAATTCATCATGTTTTTATGTTTATTTTACACCCAAAGTCAGCACATTAACTTTTAATTCCTTGTAAACAAACCTTTGTATTATTTGTCACTACTTTACATCTTCACACAAAAGTCTAAACAGAAACAAATAGGAATCTTCTCTCTCCACCCAGAACTTTTGGTGGTTTTGCCAATCCACAGATGAGACAGGAGGAGCGTTTAAAACTGCTTGAGTGCCTTCAAAGGGATGGTGTCCTCTTCCAGGACCAACCTTACTACACAGCTGGCTACGACAGCCCCTTGAAACTAACCAACCGTCAAAATGAGGTTTGGGTAATCAAAAAGACAGAACAGTAGGGAGGGTTTGAAAAGTTTTTAAAGATCAGAGCAAGTACAATAGAATGTTTGTTATTACACAGTGACCATTCAAGCGGACCAAGTCAAGATTTGGCAGCTTTTTTAAGAAAAAAGCAATGTTTTGCTCTTTAAAATCCGCTACTGGGCTAATAAGGGGTCATTCATTTATACACTGCTTTCAATATGATGATGTAGTAATTTGAAGATGTTATGATACTTATAATGTCCTTAAAAGGAGATTATCGTATATGTAGATTTGTTTCAGTAAGAGTCTTACAAATGCCTGTACCATAGTGATTGTTTTTTAAAGTTTTTAAAAGTTTTTATATATATATATATATATATATATATATATATACATACATACATACATATGCTACTGCTATAATAAACCAATATACTAGTACTTCTACAAACTGCACTTGGTTTTGTGTTTATGCTGTTCTATTTATAAGGGAAACTGACATACATTTAATTAATAATACAGTACGTATATGCTGACTTGAAGGAGAACTGGATGCTATTGTCTGTATAATGATTGACGTGTTTTGCACAGAGTAAGGCATTTAGTGCATAGTTCAATAGAGCATCACGAAATGTTATCATTATAATCTATCTATGTTGCTCAGTCTATCATATAGTGTAAATTACTCAATGATCTGGAATTATTATTTATGCTCCGACAAAATGTATTAATCATCATAATTGGTCGTAAATTGTATTTTTCTTATTTCTTTCTGTCCTTTACCACATTACATATTGGATTTAGTAAAAATATTTTATGTGATTTTTTTTCAGAACAATTGGCCTGCCCAACCTTGTATACAATAAGCCTAGGCATACTTTACGCTTAAAAGCCATATTCTATAAAATATCTATTGTCAAATTATCTAGGACTGTGGCAAAGACCACATTGTAGAGTAATGTATAATGTGAAATTTTAATTAGATTTTACTGAAGATAACTAATTATCTAACTAGTGATTTTGTATTTTGTTTAATGATTAAGATGCACACTAGGCTTTGAACAATTTTTTTGAAAGCACATATTAAGATAATCAAGATCAAGATATTTAAACTCTAATAAATTGTCTTTTTGGTAGATATTTACTTGTGTTTGGAACTCTACAGTTACAGTCAATTTACAACTGTGACCGGACAGGACTGTATTTTTATTTGTCATGTATAAGTTGTGTACAATATCTGAACATAATATTTTTCAAAAAGCCATATATTGATTTACTTCTTGATCATAAATGGTAAATACAATCATAACTCTTTATATGCATTGGGAAAAAAGCATATTTTAAAGAGAAAGATCTTTAAAAAAGAAAGAAAGAATATAAGATGAGAATTAATAGAACGACGTTCACCTTATCTTCATTATGCACATCTCGTACAAGCTGTGGTCCAAAGAACTCTCCTGGCACCATGTCCTTGTGAGTCTTGTCACTTCAGGCGAGGGAAAGGAGAAATGGTGGATTACTATGTCATCTGCGTATTTGAAAGAAAAAGGTTTGTAGGGGGACTAACAAAGATTCTTTTCACATTTCACCATATACAATTATTATAACACATTTTGGGTTAGGTCATCAGCATCCAGACCAAACTCCCATTATATTCATTAACGATTTTCTGATGATATTACATGTTCTCATGTAAGTGATAGTGCCATAGTTCAGCATTGTTTTTCGGCAGTAGGGCCAATACAACCTCCCATACTCAAATATTCTTGCTTTTAATTTTGTATTAGAAAAAGGTGTTTAATTTAAAATGCACATCATGTTGGTGTCTATACCCCAAACAATTTTAAGGATAGGCCCACATCTTTTTTTTTCTTCTCTCTTTAAACTGATTCTGCGGGTATATGATTGCAATATAAATAATTTAAATGTAATATAATAGTGTAGTGCTAAATAAACAACTGAAAGACAGTTGTTATGTGAACTTGGAACAGGGTACAGCGTACAGGGTACAGGGTACACATAACCAACTAATTCAAAAATTTATTGTAAATCCATTGCGATCAGTGTGTTTGTGTTGGCCTAGGCTTACATTACTAAGTAATATCATAGGGTAGCATATGTAATTTGTATTTCCCAGGTGGTATACTCTGGCACTGTCCCGTAGGCCAAAATAGGCTGAATTTCTCCTCAGGCCAAAACATAGCAAATTAGGCATGCCAATAACAGTATTGTTTCATAAATAGAACTAACCCCAGATTAACTAAATTGAAAAAAACAAATCATAATACTTTTGTTAAATAGAATATTGACAAAATGTGTATGCAACTTGGTTCTAGAGTCAAGATCATGCTATTTTTTTTGCAAATAACTTGCTAAACAAGTCTGAATTTGCCGGTTTGTGGAAATGAGAAGTGTTGCCTGTTGTACTGCATGCTACCAGAAAGCCTTTAGATGGCGACAACGACCACTGTTTATAATGTGGATTTTTTTTTTTAAAAGAAGAAAAAAGAAAAGAAAAGAGAATACATATTAAAAAACAATGTTTTGTTGTGAGCAATCAAAGGTGCAGATTATTTAACAACATAACAAATAAATTGTCTGTTGTTTGTCAAACAGACAATTTATGTGTCCATATTATGCATATCTGGTGTGACCGGAAGAGAGATCCAAAGCGGCACACCTCACGCCAATTGCGAAACACATTTGTGTTATTGGTAGGCGACAGGTATTTACAACATTTTGGTCGTTTTCTCTTAGTCATGCAAATGTTAATATACAACACAGGAATCGGTGTGCTGCAATTTCTCCGACATATAGATTTTCGTAATATTGGCTGGCTTTTAAAAATAATTTTAATGTACTTTTGTCTTTACGCGTGACCAATAATTTTAACATTTTATTCCAAATGTTGCAGCGAATCTACAAAATTTGAAGATTGTCTAATAAAAACATTAGAAAAATGTTGAAAGCTGTCGGACAAGCGCTGTTTTCGACAGGGTTACAATATCCCAAATTTACACCTGAGGAGAGCAAGGTTGGTATTAGCTTAGTAAACAGCCCGGCAGCCCCCATTGAATTGCATCATACAGGTCTATGCTTGTATAGCCTATATTATATTTGTTCCAGCTCTTTGAATACTAGCGCAACTCCACAACATCTGGCCCCTGCAAATATGACAGAAGTAACTATAGTGCTGAAATCCCTCTGTGTCTGTGGCTAAGGGGCAATTGGACTATGAAGTCCGAGTTTATCACGCCACCAATTGGGTAAGCACCAGTGTGAAGGAGATGGAACATGAGGCTGCAGTAAACACTGGATTCCGCAGACTATTTGCCTACATCCAGGGTAACAACAGCATTAGTAAGTGATCTTTTACACAATGGTTATACCCAAAAACTGTTCCCCTGCAACTGACTCTTGAGTGTAAGGTCAAATTGAACTGCGGAAGTCTGATAATAAGTTTGTATCTGTTATTGGACAATAATAATAGGCTACACAGCTATTGTTACAAAGTAAACAAGTTATTTTCATAATTGACTACAATCAGTTAAGCACAATTAAACATAAAAGGTATTATGTGACAGCAATTTTTATGAACACGTTGGTATTATGGCGTGGAGTATTTGTTATGCCACCCGGGTCCGAGGGGGGCTGCGGGTTGGTGGGCAGAGGATTGCATCACTGCTTTTTGCAGATGATGTGGTCCTGATGGCATCATCGGTCTGCGACCTGCAGCACTCATTGGATCGGTTCGCAGCCGAGTGTGAAGCGGCTGGGATGAGGATCAGCACCTCCAAATCTGAGGCCATGGTTCTCAGCAGGAAACCGATGGATTGTCTACTCCAAGTAGGGAATGAGTCTTTACCCCAAGTGAAGGAGTTCAAGTTTCTCGGGGTCTTGTTCTCGAGTGAGGGGAAAATGGAACGAGAGATGGGCCGGAGAATTGGAGCAGCGGGTGCGGTGTTGCAGTCGCTTTATCGCATCGTTGTGACGAAGAGAGCGCTGAGCCAGAAGGCAAAGCTCTCAATCTACCGGTCTATCTTCGTTCCTACTCTCACCTATGGTCATGAAGGGTGGGTCATGACCGAAAGAACGAGATCGCGGATACAAGCGGCGGAAATGAGTTTCCTCCGGAGGGTGGCTGGCATCTCCCTTAGGGATAGGGTGAGAAGTTCAGCCATTCGTGAGGGACTCGGAGTAGAGCCGCTGCTTCTTTGCGTAGAAAGGAGCCAGTTGAGGTGGTTCGGGCATCTAGTAAGGATGCCACCTGGCCGCCTCCCTAGGGAGGTGTTCCAGGCAAGTCCAGCTGGGTGGAGGCCGCGGGGCAGACCTAGGACCAGGTGGAGGGATTATATCTCCACACTGGCCTGGGAACGCCTTGGAATCCCCCAGTCAGAGCTGGTTAATGTGGCCCGGGAAAGGGAAGTTTGGGATGCCCTGCTGGAACTGCTACCTCCGCAACCCGACCCCGGACAAAGCGGATGAAGATGATGATGATGATGATGATGATGTATTTGTTATGGTTTGTGATGACCTTATTATCTGTAATTTGGCACAGTTGTTTTGAGCCACCAGTGCAGAATAAAAACAATCTCCAAGATTGTGTTGTTTAATGTGTATGCTATCCATGTCAGTTGGATAGATAGGACACTAGAAAACTGTTATTTAACACAATACATTTGTTCCATCTGAAATAATAAATTGTGTTTACAGAGGCCAAGGTAGAGATGACTGCTCCAGTGACATGCCTGGTGGACCCCGGGGCAGGCCCGGCATGCGAGAGCACCTTCACTGTCTCTTTCTACATACCAGAAGAGCACCAGGCAGAGCCACCCCCGCCCAGTGATCCAGAAGTCTTCATCGAGAATAGGAAGGAGTTCACTGCTTATGTCCGGTAAGATGAATGTGGCTAATTTCAATGCTTGTACAGTATATGTATGGTTTACTGGAAATTAAGTACTACCATTTATTTTACATTTGTTCTTTACGAGCATCTTTCTTCACCCAGGTCGTATGGCGGTTTTTCTAACCCGCAGATGAGACGTGAGGAGCTTCTGAAACTTCTTGAAAGTCTTCAAAGAGACGGTGTTCCGTACAAGGATCAACCATACTACATAGCTGGCTACGACAGCCCCTTCAAACTGATCAACCGCAAGAATGAGGTTTGGATGCTTCAGAAAGAGCATGACTAGGGAAGGGTCAAATGTGACATGTAAGTCAATAGGAAAGCGTTTCTTAATCTTTTAGGTTACCAGTCTTGCATACTGGTAGACAATGGTATTGCTGTCCCAGGCACTGGCCGATAATGTCATTGGAGCCTTACCTTAAAACCTACCTCAAATGTTTCACTAAATTATAGATTGTTAATAGAACAGCTAACCATCCAACAGATCACTTTGCAGCATCCCTCAGAGGTCAAAAGACACTGGTCTAGCATGATCATGCACGCTGAACTATTACAGAAGTTATGTAGGGAGGTAGCAGCTATTGGGAGCAACCAACTACAAGTGCCTTTTTAATGTTTGTGGCTTCTTGCATTGTTTTAGTTGGCCTTTTTCTTTTTTTACTGTCATTATGGAGACTTTCATACATTATTAATCCATAAAAGGTGAGTGTAAAAGCTACTTTAATTGACTCAGCTATTGTTAAACATTCTAAAAAGTTACTTTTTTATTAGCAAAAAAAAAGAAAATCATGATATACAAAATTCCTATTTTTATTGTCCTATCACATGCTTTTGCAGATGTAAAATGATGTTTTGTGAAAATAATACATTCAAAAGTATTTGCATTACATTTAGCTTGGAAATATTTAACTTTATTTACACACCTCAATACTAAATCATTTAAGATTCAGATAATTGTTGAGATTGTCTGTTTGCTGTTCCTTCCTCAAGGGTAGTAATACCCATTTTAATTCATTGTATGATACATTTCTTTGGCCGTGGGATCTTTTTTCGATGGACTAACATGCTGGATTGTTCCTGTACAGTATATTGCTTTGTAAGGAAATCTTAGCTATCAATTAGATTGTTTGACATGATAATTGTTCCACATATTCTCAAAATACAAATATAATAAATTAGATGTTTCTTCATTCTATATTGTGAATATTTATTTTGCTGTGGTTTGAATTTTTCTGCTCCAGTCTTTCACTGATTGTCCTTAACCAAAACTCTTGACCTTCAGCAGATGTGTAGAACCCAGTTTATTTCATACCCTATATATTCGCCCTCTAACTCGCTCACCTCCCTTCTTCTCTCACTGTCGGGACAGCATTGGCTGACGCTGACTCATCGTTTTTATTTTGGGAGAATTGTTCCGAATATTATGTTCAATCACTCAGCAGAAACGGGACGCATCCCCTAGCTTGCTCCCTATCTTCACAGACACATACACCTCTGTTTGCTGCTGTGGATGAATTCAGAAACACTGATACATATTAAAAACAGCTGATGTAGCCGCCTATATTATTCATTATGCACATCTGTATGTGAATAAATCGCAATTTTTCCTTGTGCGATAGAAATGTTGTCCAGTCAAATCCTGTTACAAACTGCTTTGGTCATAATAATAACTTGTTTAACAATTAGTATTAACACATTTGGTGATACATAATACACTGTTACAATACATATATCACCTGTCATCACCTGTGTCTTGGTTAGACGCTAAGGAAACTGGCGGGGGGTGGACAGGAGGATTGATTATGGACAGGAGGAACTCTATTGATTGGAGCTGGTGACTACGAGATGGAGGGGATGGTGTATGTGGAATATTTAAGGAGCTGGAGGTTCGCTAGGTTCAGTGCTCCAGAGATTCAGAATATATATAGTGTGGGATTTTATAGTTTTTTTTTTGTCAACAGTCTACATATACATTTCATGTAGGAAAAAAGTTGTTGGTATCCCCCATTGAAATCCATGCCATTTCCTTCGATATTTAAATTTTTTTTTTAAATGTGATCACAACATGATATAGCAGCCAGCTTATTATATATATATTTTTAATAGTTTTCCTTGGTTAAACTCAACAAAATGTTATCAATATTCTTGACCTTGATTGTATTTAAGGAGAAAACGACATTGAGAAATTAGAGGAAAGGTTGCAGGAACATTGTAGACAGGTTGAAGCAATGTCTCCATGGGATGTCGTGTAAAGTCACATTTATGCACCGTCATTGTGGGACATAGGGCTCTGTCACAGACAGTTGTGATGGCTCAACCGTTTCCGAAGGATACAGAGGGCGGCAATGGCCGCTGTAGGACGGAACTATTACGTACTTTGCTTGTGATGCAGTGTTCCTGGTGGGACGTCCAGAAAGTGATGCGAGACATAAGTGATGACCCTGTGAGGGGAGGAAAGGGGGGGAGGCAATGGCCTCCGGAGTTTTGCGAATGACGGACGAGGGCGGCTGCCATGGTGACGGGCTAACGAGGTAGTGATTTGGGGTGGCGCTCTGACAGATGGCAGTGAATCACGCGGAGAGGAGGAGGGGGGGTGGGGGGGGGGGGGGCAGAGGGAGACAAGGCAGACACGCTGTTTAAATATCACCATGTTTTATTACACAGACATACACAAGAGGGTTAGCAGCCTGCCTCCGCCGCCATACACCCACAGCTTCAACTCAGTCTCCTCCCTTCTTCCTTCTCCTCCTTCTATCATGATCTAGAGAGAGAGAGATCTCACGTGATATCAGCCCAGGGCCAAGTGCTCCGTCAACGCTAGGTCGGGACAGGGAGCGACACACTTTGGTCGCAGGCGATTAAACCTCTGTCTTTATGGCTGTGTTAAAAGGACGACGAAGTCTCCCGCCTTTCAACGCTCAAGACTCGCAGGTCCTCAGGTACACTCAGCTCAAAACACTAGGGTGGAACGTTCACCACTCGCGTCAGTGACTCTTTTAAATTCCTATCTTAAAAATAAGAGATTTTGTTTGAATTTAAAAACAAGTAAAAACATTTGGCCGGGTGCAAATGTGTTGTGAACTGAGCCCGTGAACCCTGTTCCTCTTCTAACTCCACATCCCAGCTCTTCTTGCCCCCGAGCTGAGTTTGCTTTTTATCTGACAGCTGGGGTTGGGGAACGGCATCACAGCCCCACTATTTCAAAAATAAATAGTCTACAAAAGGAAACCACTGCCCCCCCCCCCCCAACAACAAAAGGCTCTAAAATGTACAAAGTCTTTGAAAATAATTCAATTTCATTTGAAACACATTGCTATGTATATACATTCAGAAGAACCATATAAAACTGCAAAAGGAAAACAGAAAGTCAGAAAGGTAAACATCATCGATGGTAATCATATAAGCCCTAGAAGGTTATAGGTCAACTACCAAACAATACTGGACTGGATGCCGTATTCAGTTCAGTACGATCAATAACAACTCAGATTGTGTCGACAATGGGGTAAACAGCAAGCTACATTTAATTGTTAAATTCTTTGGTAACCAAAATGATCACAAACAGAATAGGACAATAATATTATATAATCTTGTTTTACTCCCCACAATAATCTTTTAATTTGGGCTGATCATTTGTTTTGAAACATGTGATTTATGACAACATTGGTTAATAAAAACAACACATAGCCTGTGTCTTAAATTCATAAACAAATAAAAGAAAACACATGTAGACAGTGCTAAATCTAAAAAACTAAAATTCAAATACCCAAAGGTTTCACTAACCTTCATCCATAACCAGTCTCAGGACAGGGTGTATCATTTCCCACATCGTCCACCTGCATCAGCCAGCTATTTCCCACTCGAGAGTCTTTTGCCATTTGCAATTATTCTTGACCACTTAAAATACCAGCCCTCGCGAACCTAACCACGGACTTCAAGAACTAGAAAAGAAAAACCAGTTAAGGACCACAGTAGTCCGTCTGTTGTACAAGTAGTCTCCCAGGAGTTTGTTTCGTAATAATACCTAGACCATTAAGCACGCAGGCCTTGGTGTTCTAAAGCGCCCTCTAGAGGTAACAGAGGGGATGCCGCACGCAGAGCATTTACAAGGCGTTTCACTAAGCCCCGGGTAACCCAGTCATATTCATCAATCCTGTCCAACTGCTAAGCTACTTTGCATCACTGCAGAAAAAGAAACAAGCTACTTTCAATTTCTTGATATCACATAAGATTTCCACCATTATCTAGTATTTGGAGAAACCTCTGAAATAACAAAAGGACCTCAGCATGATATAAAAACAACCAAAGCTTTGACAGAAGTTATGGTGAGCAAACAAATGAAAAACAAACACCATGCTTCGGCAAAAAGACTAGGACTACTTTTCTTGTAACACAAAAGATGGGTCAACATAAGAAGCCAAAAACAAATGGCGAATCAGTCTTAGAAAAGCTGCAGTTGAACCAAGTCTCTACTTCAGACTAAGTACAGCCCAGTCTGTGATCTAGACATGTCAAGCCATAGCTGGTCCTCACAACCAGGTCCAAACCCAACAGGACCTGGGGCCATGGTTTCCGAGCGGCTAGAAGGCCTTTCAGAGGCTACTTCTACTCCCCCTTTCTTGGTGTCCACAAATCAGTTCATCACCCCACATCCAGGGGGCGCTCCACGGTCTTTAGCTGCTGCCCTCCTCAGATAAAGTGCCGTTGAAGTCCTGGTGCCGCCGGAACGGCTGAGGGGAGGGCTGGCTCTCACTGGGCTCCCCTGGCTCGCTCTCCGCCATCTCCCCCTCGCGCTCACAGATGACCGTCATGGGGCTGCTGAGGAGGCGGTTGCGGGCGTTGTACTTGCTGCTGGCGGCGGAGGGTGGCGTGCGCGACCGCCCGTACTTCGTCCCGACCAGGGCCGATGGGGAGCACGGCGAGAGGGTCAAGCCCTCGTGGCGGTTCCACTCCTCCACCGCCCGTTTGCTGCGGCCGGGCGAGCCACACGGGCTGTGCGGGGAGATGGGGGAGGAGGGCGAGGCTGTCGGCGACTCCAGGGCCGACTCGGAGCGCGTCCTCTGGAAGCGGGGGTCGGTGGAGCGCAGCATTTCGGCGGCGGACATGCGGAAGCTGGTCTCGGTGCGGCTGCCTTTCTTCAGCAGCAGGGCCTTGAAGGTGTCGCTGCTGGTGGCCGACTTGCGGATGTTGCGCTGGATGGAGCCCGACTGGCGGGCCAGGGTGGCCCCTAGGGCCGGAGACGAGCCCGTTGGGGTGGCTGGGGGAGACGGGGTGTGGCCGCTCGATTTTTCCTCCTCCGCCGACTCCTTACGACCCAGAACCTTCCTCTTGGACCTACGGGAAGAGTTTGAGGGCCAGGTTAGTTATTTGTTTGGTAGCAATTCAGGTGTCAAACCCAGAAGGGGTTGTGAAATAAACAGGGAGGTGGCAGAAGGGAAAGGAGGAAATGTCAGAATGTGAGACGGTAAAGCATGAGACGCAAGTGTTAGAGACGCAGCCAATTAGGAAAAAGTATCTTACCATCTAAACTATTTTGT
This sequence comes from Galaxias olidus, assembly GCA_026901105.3. Classification (NCBI taxonomy): domain Eukaryota; kingdom Metazoa; phylum Chordata; class Actinopteri; order Galaxiiformes; family Galaxiidae; genus Galaxias; species Galaxias olidus. Next base: position 82,947 of record JAPMUY010001856.1, read on the forward strand.
TACAATCATTTGAGCAATGGGACTGAACCAATCGAAAACAGCCTCTGTACCCAGGTTCAGGGAAGGTTTAGCATGTTTTCTGTCGTGCATTAGGCCTAAAAAGCACTGCTGCTGAAGATGCACTCGGAGTGAACCCCTCTCAGCAGTATCCAAATTTTGCCACATGTCAATAACGCCCCCGCCCCCTCCCCCCCAAAAAACACAGAGCGTCACCGCAAAAGCCTTGAGGAAGCATTCGAAAATATTACAGAGAAAATGAGGGGCGCGTGGGCAGATGGAGAGTCTTTAATCTTTAATACAAACGCAATAACTTTCCAGAAAAACTGCTGACGTTGTGGACCACTGCTTTTGAGGTGGCACAATGGAATTAATCAACAGCACCAGACTGGGAACGGTGCCCGAAGCCTTTTGAGTCGCAGGAGTCATCATGGCCTCCTTGTCAGCAGGTGGTGCCAAATTGGTCCACAGCACAACTTGCGGCAAGTGTACAGGACACACGTCGACAAAAGAGACGGCGTTCTCTCTCGAGCAAGCGTAGCGCTAAAGCTGCAGCTAGCCAGGGACATGGGATTAAGGGTATAGGGGGAGCAAAAAACAGGGAAATAAATTTTTAGTCTGGGGTTGCTTAAGCTGCTAATCCGAAGCCAGCGTCCACCCGGGGATGAAAACAAGTCCAGCCAATTAGGAGTTAAGAGGTCTACTTTCCGCTCTGCACCTCACTCGCAAACGGGTCGCCGTCTCTCTGCTTTTCCCACTGCACAAGGGAGGAAAGAGGAAGAAGAAGGGAAGGGTATAAGAAAAAGGGAGGATTGGAAGACAGGGCAAGATAGATAGTTGGCGATAGAAAACAGGGAGCGGGACGAAGAAGGCGGGCACTATTTAATCCCCCGGTCAAAAAGCATAGGCAGAGACAAAGAGGTTTAAGTAGATCCTCTCTGACAGAGAGCACGGACTCCATCCCACTGTGGGGAAAAGGATCGCTAAGGACTCTGGTCAAGGAAGGGACCAGGAAGGGAAGAGGAAGAGGAGGCAGGACAGGAGGAAGACTGGCAGCGAACAGGATGATCGGATGGAGTGTGTCCGTGCCCTAAATCTAACCGCCATCTAATGGTGTCCCACTTCAGCTCCCTCAGCACATTAACTCACAAGAACAGTGGAATTACATAACATAACCCTGGCACACACGCACGCACGCACGCACGCACGCACGCACACACACACACACACACACACACACACACACACGCACACACACACACAGACACAGACACCTGACTTTGCTGAAAGCTCCACATCTGACTCCGACTCGAGTTTGCTGCTCCTAATGCAACACTACAAAGACTGCTCCCTCAAGCAAACACGCACTGGGAGCTGAGAAAAGTAGGAGGCGAGAAGGTGAGACAGAGAGACAAAGTTGTCAAAACGCACAAATCCCGTGAAGGAAAAGGGTTGTCAGAGAAAAAAGCCACATCACCCCACCATTACCCCATCGATTCTGCCTTCTCCCCTATATACAGTTTTAGGATGGGGAGAATCCCCCTACTCCAACCAGCTGGGCCCCCTGCTGGGACGACCAAAGCCATGCTTTCATGTTGAAATAATGATATTTTGATCTATTTTTCAAAAGCCTTGCGTGTGTAGTAGAAAAAGGAATTCAGTGGGGACAGCGAGAGAGAGGGATGGAGAAGAGATGACGATGGACAAGAGAAACAGAGAGAGAGAGAGAGAGAGAATACGGCGAGGGGACTGGGGGTGTCAACAGCGTCCGGAGCTCTCTGTTGGTGTCCTCTTCTGTAGCTGTGTCTTTTGTGTCCTCGTCTGTAGCCCTGTATCTACTATGTCAACTTCTCTAGCTCTATCCACATCTCCCCCCATAATCTGGGCCATACCAGAGAAGAGTGCCATTGCAAAGCCCATACACACACACAAACACACACACAAATGCAACCGTACAGTCACAGGGTCCAAATTATACAGTACACATACACGCGCACACACACACACGGCAGAAATAAAAATCCCCTCAAATGAAATCCTGTGGCGCTCAGGAGAACTCCAATCGTTGGTCCGCTGCACGTGACCTCCAAACACCCACAAATTGGTTGGTTGCGTGAGAGATTTATACGCCGTGTGCGCCCCTTTGAAGAACGCATGTGCAGTACATCATGTGTGTGCCCGCTGAGAAAACACAGAGAGAGAGAGCGAGAGAGAGAGAGAGAGAAAGAGAGAGAGAGCAGCTTCTAACCTAGATTAGGACGTGTAGTGTCGAGAGACGCTTAATAATGAATGAAGCGACAGCCCTGCTTCACCCGTGGAAGGTACGCTAGGCTATAGCGACACACTCCCGGTCTTCATTTAACCTCCAGTGCTGTGCCCGGACGGACGGACGGACAGGATACAGAGGATGACACTCCACCAGGCTTTTGGGAGTCACCAGAGAGCCGGAGCGCTGACGAATGCCAACGCGAGCGAACAGGACAGCCCAGCTCAGGCTAAAGTTATGGCTGAAGGTTGGGGGACGGGGGGAGGTGGAAAAGAGGAGTGATTGGCTGAATTGCAATGATGAAACGAGGGAGAGAGAAAGAGAGAGAAGATGGGGGAAGATTGTGGTTTATAGCGAAGAGAAAGAATGATAGAGAAAAGAGGGTCGGTAGAAAGAGAGAAGGCAGAGGGAAAAGGAAGGGAACAAAATGATAGTTGACGGGCAGAAGGCACAGAGAACGCTCAGGAAGGCACTGGGGAGGAGAGATGTCAGGAGGTACGGGAGGAATAGAGCGATGGTGTACCTGTGAATGGCTGCGAAAAGGTCCTCGGTGGTGCGGGGCCGGGTCGGGGTCACCATGTCCCGCTTGGGGCCCCCGTTAGTCGCGGGGCCCGGCGAAGAGTCTCCTGTGCCGGATTCAAACACCTCACCTGGAAAGATAGACAGAGGACACACTTAAGAGACACGCCATGCACATGAAGCGCATGCCCTCTCAAACACAAGGTTTGCTACCTATAACAAACAAACGTAAGACTTAATGCCTGGTAAAAAGAAAACACGTACGAGCACACACACACACACAAACACACACACACACACACACACACACACACGCACACACACACTCACACACGGCAACAAACTAACATCCATGGACTGCCAAGCAAAACAAACGCAAGTCGCTGGTCGTATATCCCAAAGACAGGAACCAAAGTGCCTTATGAAATATGAAGACGTACAGAGCTGGTGCTACCTTCTTACATTCTCTCTCTCTTTCTCTCTCTCTCTCTGTCTCTCTCTCTCTCTCTCTATAATTCCATCACTCCTGCTCTCCAGTTGAGCTTCTCTCTTGCTCTCCTCTCGCTCACGTCTGCACTTCCACTGCCTGAGCCGCTGCAGGCAATCTCAAATTACTCCCCCCCTCCTCCTCCGTTTCTCCATCCCCCTATCTCTTCTCCCCTCCTCTCGGGATACCATGGGCCCCTCCCACTTCTCTCCTCTCTTCCCTCCCTCCATCCACTGACTAAACCGATCTCCCCTGGGACCTAGGCCCCCTCCCCCGTGTGTGTGTGTGTGTGTGTGTGTGTGTGTGTGTGTGTGTATATGTAAGAGAGAGAGAAAAAAATGTAAAGAGCAGGACAGCGCTCTGCTGAAAAAGTAGCAGCTGACAGAAAAGAGAGCTAGAGAGAGAGGGACAGGAAAGAGTGGATGACAGATAAAAAAAGGAAGGTCTGTAAGAAAAACATGCTTGGAAATCAGGATGTAAGGATGGATGGATGAAGGGAGGGAAACAGAGGCCAGAAGAAGGAGGAAAGTAGAGGGACAGTTAAAGAGGGCTGTAGAGAAACTATGACAAGAGACAGAGGGAGCAGTGATGAAAGAGAGTGAAAGGGGAGAACAGAGTAGAGAAAACGATGGGAGAAAAAAAGGTAGAGAAAGGTCCAAAAAGGGCTGGAACGAGAATGAGGTAAAGAGGATAAATGCAGGCTGTCTGCCGCAGTGGTGTCCCTCAATAAGCCCTCCCTCGGGGGAAGAGGGGGAGGCAGGTATGAACTACTCCACTCACTCACTCTCTCTCTCTCCCTCTCTCTCCATCTCAATGACACTCAACAGACGGCCAGGTTGCTGAGTGCAAGCTAGGCTAATGATGGACCATCACTGGATAATCAGCAACGTATTGATTTGTCAGCTACAGCTTGAAGAGGCTTCAAAACAGTTTGGCAAGCAAGTTAAACTGACTGTTTGTGGAAGCAATTATGCCCAAAAGTGTTCCTCCCATTTCACACAGCAATTTGTACAAAGTACCAAAACCTCTTCATCTTCAGTCCAGATTCCCATTTCAGATAATCAGTCTTAAAAAGGCCTTTTATATCTTTCCAGAGGGAGACTATCGGAAGCAGGCTGGAGGGGGTATTGGCCCCAATAACTGCCCCTTTGTCCATGCCTAAGCAGGGATTTAAAGGAGGGTCGAGGGAACGGTAGAGACCCGGCTAAAGCTCCTGCACAGCTCTGTTCTGTGAACTCCTGTTTCGCCACAAATTGCAAAGCTGCTTGGAAACTCCGAAAGGCCCTTCTGTCGACTAAGCCAGAAACGACCATCGCCACTAAACTTTAATATTATCATGACCTGTTTATTAGCAGCCCTATTTTTGAATTAAAACCCAAAAAATAAGAAAGCTAACATTTAGTACAGTATCCCGCTGTTTAATTACATGTTTGCTACATCGTTCAGGTTGAAAACATCGAATGAAATGAGACTCACCAGTGTCCTCATCTTTTGAGCTGATGGATCCTGTGGTGCTGCTGCTCCCATCCTCCTCCTCTTCTTCTTCCTCCTCCTCCTCTACTTCCCCTGCCTCTCCATTTGGGTCTTGCCCCTCAACTAAGCTCGTACCCTGGGTGTTGACCACTGAGGTCCGGGGTTCTTCTACGGACCCTGTGGATGGTTCACTGCTCTCTGACAAGGGCTCTGAGCTCCCTGAGGTTTCCTCTTCCTCTTCCACTTCTCCCTCGCTTTCTTTGTCTTTTGTCTCCTCTGTGTCCTTTCTCTCTGGAGCATCTACTTGGTCTTGATCACGATCAGGGCTTTTTGTCTTGGTCTCAGAGCTCGGTGTGAAGATGGGTTTTGAGGATACATCGAGCAGTAATGGGGGAACTATGAGTGAGAGGTTTGGCTTCTTTGAGGCTACAGGGGGCTTCTGTTTGACTGGGGAGCTTGTGATGGTCTCTGGGGGACTTGACAAGGGTGTCACCTCTGCCCCTTGGTATTCTGTATTGCAAACTGAATGCAAATCACTGGGTTCCTCTGCCTTCCCACTTAGAATCACGACATCTGGCAGGTCCTCGGTGTCACGGCCGTCCTCGAAAAGCTTCTTCGCAGGCGCTGGTGAGGACCCTACATTTTCTTTAGGAGCAGAGACGTTTTGAAGGGAAAGCACAGGCGTAGAATAATCCGGCTTTCTAGGCTTCTCCGGGGTCTGCGGCTTTAGGCCTCGGACAAGGTCCACCACCGCTTCGAGCGTGTCGTCTGCCTCACCATTGACCTGCTTGTCTGGTCGCTTAACGGAACGGAGTTGCACGCTCCGCAGAACAAAAGGGGTGATCAGTGGGAGGGGAGAGTTGTCCTTGGTGGGACTACCTGCGATGGTGTTGCTTGCTGGTTTAAGGGCATCGTTGGTTTGCTTCAAAGCCAAGGGAGAGGTGGCAGGTGCGCCAGAGGCAGGAAGTGGGGGAGGTGGAGGGGGCGGGGCCTCCATGGAAGGGAAGGGGGGAGGAGGTGGGGGACTTAGGCTACCACTAAAGGACAGACTGTGGTGCATGAGCTCGGGGGGAGGCGGGGGAGGGAACTCTGGGGAGGTGGAGCAAGGGGGCAAAGTCACGGCGGTACACGGGGGGGTTGTAGGCAAGGGTGGAGGAGGTGGTGGAGGAGGGGAGCTGGGGCTACCAGTTGGGGGAATGGGGGGAGGGAAAGAAGGAGGTGGAGTGTGGGGAGTTTGGGGTGCAGATGAGGAGGTGGGGAAGGGCAGGGGTGGAGGGGGCGGGGGAGCAGGGGGTCCAGAGATTTTGAGGGTGTCTGATGTGTTAGAGGAGAGGGAAGTAGAGGAGGAGGAGATGGAGACGGAGGAGAGGAGCGAGGACTTCCTCTCAGGCACTTTGGGCTTGGGACGCCCACCCGAGGGAGACATGGACCTCATGAAGGAGGGCACAGGGGTGCCAGCCGTGGGGGTGTTGGACTGGCTGGAGTAGCCGCTAGAGGGGGAGGTAAGCCGGTGAACCCTTTCCGGCGAGGTTGTTGTCTTGGACTTAGCTGCCAAACCGGTAGTCCCTGAGGCCTGGGAGTTGTTGTGGATGCTGGCTCCATTCTGGAGACCTGCTGGGTGAGGGCCCCCGGCCATATTAGCAGAAGGATGCATCGACGGTGACTGCGTGCCCTGGTCGCCGGGGTTACGGGGGTAGTCCATGTAGTAGCCCCAGGACTCGGCGTAGTCCGAACGCAGACTGCTGGTGTCGCTGTGGGCTGGCGTCACGTGACAAAGCGAGTAAACGTTAGCCGCCACTCCACTGTTGGCGTTTGCGGCGAGAGAGGCCGCAGAGCTAGTAGCACTTATGCTGCTCTGGCTACGTGGCCGTAGCACCCAGGGGTCATCGTAGTCACTGCAGGGGCTGTGTGAAGGTGAGGAGGGGGACGCACCTTTCTCCTTCCCCCCTCTTAGCCCTTTCTGGAGACTCTCTTGCAAGCTGGCGATTAGAGTCTCATTGAGCACTGTGCCGTTATCTCCGGTGCCCACTTCACTGATGGCGCCGACTCCACCCAGGGGTTTCTTCCCGCCGGGCTTACGTCGCAGCGAGTCGGTGCGGGCCGGCGGCAGCGGGGGCTTCTTGGACTTGCGCAGTGAGATGCTGCGCGACAGCGAGCGGTCACTGTACACGCTAGCCCCGTCTCCCTCGCCGGCCACCTCGCGGCACTCGTACATGCTGTGGCGGGCTGCCCGGCCCACCGTCACCCCGTGGCCACTCCCGTGGCTGCGCGCGCGCAAGCCCGAGTCCACGTGCATGGAGGTGTAGTAGCCATCGTTGTCCTGCGAGTAGAGCGAGCTGGAGTCGTTGGTGGAGCGTGACGAGCGCTCCAGGCTATTGCACAGGTGGTTGATGGGGGTGGAGCAGCTGGAGGTCAAGGTGCGCCGCGGCACCACGTTCTCTGGAGTGTCGTAAATCCACTGGTCCTCGGAGGGCGGTGTGGCGGCAATCGTGCTGAGGCTGTGTAGGCTGCTGTCAGAGCGTCCTGATTCGCTGGGGGTGGCGGGGGCGGCCGGAAAGCCATCCCGAGTTTGCGCGTGATTGGGTGTGGAGGTGGCCAGGAAGGCGGGGCTGTGGGTGAAGGGGGTGGAGTTGGCGCTCACGTGGTTGGTACTGGCACCAGCGAGGCTGAGGGGTCTGGTGGTGGTGGGGTAGGCCGCGGTAGGAGACTGGCCGGATGTGTGCAGGGCGATCACCTCAGCCGAGCTGGACATGGTGGCGTTAGGGATGAAGGAGGTGGAGTAGGCGGCGTGCGGTGAGACCACGCAGGCTGGACCACCGCACTCGCCCGTCTGGCAGCCTCGCACCTCCTGGGACCTGGGCCGGGGAAGGGTGCCCGTCCTGGGGGCGTTCCTCAGGTGGACCACCGTGTCATCCACCTGGAGCTTTCCGATGTGCCGCAGGGGAGCGCTGACGTCCTCCGGCCTGAAGGGGGCGCTGCTGTAAATGGGGTCGGCGCTGAGCGACACCCTGGCGCCCGGCCTGGGCATGCTGTGAAAGCGGCTGGCGTCTCTGTTCAGGTGGGGCGGGACCGCTACGACTCCAGAGCCGTTGCTGCTGGAGACGGAGATGCTTCCCGTGGAGGAGGAAGTGGAAATCCCAGCCATCTGAGCGGCGATGCCCTGTCCTCGCTGGGCGCGGATTCTCCGCATGGACGGGGGGACGATCTTTACCTCCTCCGTTTGGCAGCCGGAATCCCGGGTATCGGAATACCGGAGTGCCGAGTTGATGCTTCCGACTCGGCCCAGCGTGGAGTACTGTCCCGGGATGAACATAGAGTGCGGCCGCAGCTCTCCGCCCCGTGCCTTTGCTGCTCCAGAAAAAGAATGAGAGAGAGAGAGAGAGAGAGAGAGAGAAAGAAAAGGTTAAACACGTTAGAAATCGAAACACATTACGCTCGCTCCTCTCATTCCCCTCCTCTCGTACTGCCTTTGCCTCGATCCCGCCTCTCTAGCTGTCCCTCTCTCTCTCCCTGCCTGGCCTGCCAGTAAGATTAGCCGTGTCCATCGAGAGGCTGATTAATTTGATTTGCTGCTGCCCTGTCTGACGCGTTAATATCCGCTGGTTGTCTTCATTAGGCACCAGGAGAGTGGAGTGGACAGAGAGCAGACCGCGGTGCCTGTGCCTCCTCTCCCTGTCCTGACGGAGAGGAGAGAGGAGAGTCCTCGGGGTATGGGACAGCAGCTGGTGAGGCGTCGGGGCAGCTGACAGTGGGTGAGCTTGCACGCACACACACGCGCACGCTCGTGTACACACACACACACACACACACACACACACACACACCTATTATAGAAGCGCAACACGTCCGCCGAACATATTCGGCACGCACACACACACAAAGTGAGGAGTGTGCCGGAAAGTGGGCGAGGGGAGGTCTGTTGCGTCTCGCATCTGCGGCGGGCTCGCCTGTTGATGCACCCGCTGTACACACACACACGTACACACATACACACACAAAGTGAGGCGTGTGCTGGAAAGTGGGCGAGGGGAGGTGTGTTGCGTTTCGCATCTGCGGCGGGCTCGCCTGTTGATGCACCCGCTGCACACACACACACACACACACACACACACAGGCGCCATCCATCTCTCTTAACACACACGCGGAGCTCCCTTCCAGAAAAAGCGAGAGTGACAGCGCCGGAGCTGCGCCGCAATAGATTACGCTGCAGACCTCTCCTCCCCTGCCCAGCCAGCACTCGGTGAATCAGCTCTCATGCCCCAGTAATGGGCACCTTCAAGCCATCGTCATGGCCTTAAAAGCTACATTCGCTATGAGCTCTGCCAATCTTATCCCGCAGAGCCAAAATACCATCCTGGTAAAACCTTGTGAGTTTTCAGCGTTACACGAGTGAACAGCAGCTCCCCTGCCTTCCTGAGGAAAGGCTTTGGCTTAGCGGGCTTAAAACTATCTTAGGACATCTGTAGGGTTTAAAAGAGGGAGGGAACCCTCCAAACTTTCTTGTTGTTTTTGCACCCATCTGTTACGTAGTGGGGAGGGGGGGAGGGTGAAAAGGTAAGAGGTCAAAGGGTATAGAGTGTAAGAGTGTCAGTGGAAGGGGAGGAAGGGGATTACTCAGACCACGGCTGATTATAACAAAGCAGGGACAGAAAAATGGAGCGCCCTTTGACTGTTCCTTGGGGAATGTTGGAAGGTACGGTTGGGGTTGAGATGATTTCATAGTTCTGCACACAGAGAGGGGCGTTACTGGTTGGAACTTGTGTGGGTCAGTGGAATTTGACAAGTGATCGTCTCCTCGTAACCCTGTCGCCTTGCCTACACACAAACAAACTAGATGTCGCACTGACACACAAATACACACACACACACACACACGTGAAATAAGAAACATACACACAGATCTCTCCAGCGTACCCCTCCCAGTTCCAGATGTCATTTACACAACCGTATCAAAATGAGTTTAGCCAGTAGATGACTGGGATAAGAGCCAGGGTTTAGTGAGTAGGGTGTGGGTCCCTCACGTGTGGTATGCTAAGATTATCAGTTTTATGAGTCCTAGGGATTAATAAACACACACACACACACACACACACACACACACACACACACACGGAGAATGAAAGTCTACTATGTGAAAAGCTGACAAAGAGGACACAGAATTGTTCCGTGAAATGATGTGGAGATATTGACTCAAATAGATAACATTTCAACAGATGGGGCGAGTTCTAATGGGTAAAAGAGCAGATGAGGACACCCACTAGCAGATATGGAACCAGGGAAAGGTTACAGACCTACAGGGCCCCGTTCCAATACCACTCACTTGCATCCTTCCTCCCTTCCTTGAAGAACCCTAATATTACGTGAAGCCCCAAAAGGTTTAGCAAATGATATAGTCTATTTCCAGTGATAGCCATACCATATAGTTTTAGTTTGGGTGAGTACAATTAGAAAAACGCTAGCAAGGATGGAGAGGAGGATGCGTCGCCACAGTAATGGAACCAGGCCGGCGCAGGAAGCCCCAGAGGATACAGCCTATGGTCCTACGGTTTTCCATACCTAGTTCCTGGTGGACGTTGTCGGGGAGACCCGATATTGTCTTTCTGCGTTTGACCTTCTTGGGCCGGCGGGACACTGTGTCCGTGTTAATGAGGGAGCGCCGGATGCTGGCCTGCCGGTCAAACACTGCCCCTGGTGGCCGGGGGAAGCGAGAGCAAGGCAGGCGTGTGGCACACACACACACACACACACACACAGACACAGACACAGGCAATACAAATCAGCCAGTTAGTGAGAAAAAAAATAAAACTAAGATGAGAAGCATGCGTAAAGTGTTGGGCGTTTCAGGGTTATGGATGGTAGTGAGTGAGGGATAGGGGAGGTGGTGGTGGAGGTGAGGGGGGTGGTGTATACACACACAAATTGTCGCTAGGACACATTGACGGAGAGATATCACAGGCACGGCGATGCGGCGTTAGGAGGCTCACAGCAAAATTGCCGGTGTGTGTGTGTGTCTATGAGAGTGTGTGTGTGTGTGTGTGTGTGTGTGTCGACTGTCAAGACTCAATGCGTTTTGACATTCAGTCATGGAGAAGCCTTGACCTTTGACTGCCCTCTCCGACACTGGGAGGGAGCAGCAATGCTCATCCCCCCTCCCACACACACACAATCGCACGCACGCACGCACGCACGCACACACACACACACACACACACACACACACACACACACACACACACACAGCAAGGCCACAGGGGGAAAGAAAGATCTGATGGAGGGAGGAGACTATAAAGAGATGCAGACACACAGAGGTGGATAACACACATCTGGCACTGACAGACAGTGAGATTCTGTTTAACACTCTGTGTATGGACACAAAACACATCGACACGTGACTCTACCACCACACACAAACGGATGTCAGGGTTGATGGGGTGAAAAACTTTTCCAAAGGAGTGGGTGTGTTTGGTTTTGGTACGGCAAACACATTAGGACGGGATGTAACGCACTACGAATGAAATGGGAATGGGACCACCGCTAATACTGACATATACAGTATAGCTTAGATGGGGGTTGGAGCAGTCTATAGCTAAATGGTGTCTGCATAATCCCCTCAGAAAGGTGATTGCATACAGTGTGGACTGTGGTGGGGGCCTCCTCACCTGTGACGTTGATGGGGATGATGTGGGTGGGCACGGCCTGCGCCGCCCTTCTCATCTGCTCCTCGGGCGTGGGCAGCAGCGGAGGGTGCTGCTTGGCCCACACCAGCTGTCCCTCCAGCGTCTCCCCCTCGCTGGCGCCGCCTCCTTGGGGGGTCTGGGACCTCAGGGAGAGCAGGGACTTGTCGTCTTCGGCCGACGAAGCCTCGGACTGAAGGAGGGATATAAAAAGAGGAACGGGATGAAAATACATTTCTCTAAAAAAAGAAAGGGTATGGCAGGAATCGACTGAGAAAAACAGAGATTGACAAATATGACAGAGGGAGGAAAGGAGGAGAAGCCCGGCGGTTGCCCACTTGAGTCTTTAGTGTGTGTGTGTGTGTGTGTGTGTGTGTGTGTGTGTGTGTGGGTGGTGTGTGGGTCGATACATTCAGTTTTTTCTCCCGCACAAACAAACTCTCATTTTTACAGCACCCCGCTGACCTTTCACAGCCGAAGGGGCTGTAAACATGCTGCGAGATAGATCATACACAGATTGACACACACATACACACACACACACACACACACACACACACACACACACACACACACACACACACACACTGGAGGGAAAGGGAGAGACGGGCAGGGAAGAGGAGCAGAGAGATGGTGTGTGACGGAGAGGCGCTGAGGCATTAAACAGTGTTCATGCACAGTGAGCTCTCAATCCGAGCATCTAGCGCCGTGCTGAACGGAGAGGGGAGCAATAAACGGCCCGCAGACTCTCACACCTGAGCCCCTGTCGAGAGGTAGGTTAGCTAGCTACACCGCTTTATAATCCTCGTCAAAACAATATCACTCTACGAGTACATTGGAATCATAAGTCTAATTGTTAATGTCATACATTGTTGTTTCCATAACTTATGACAAAAACTACATTCTTTTAGAATCTAGACTGGTAATTTACCTATAACATCAAACGCAGAAAGGTGAAATCCAAAAAGCTTCCTGTCCAAGTCTCAGTCCAATAATCCAGTTATTGATTTTTGCCAGTTGAGTTTTCCGTGATCGAGTTAACGACAGAGAAAATGTTGCTTCTGTCATGTCCCCTCTGAGATCCAAACACGTCTAACCCCTTCAGTCCAAACCATCCCCCTGAGGGTCACACACACCGATGCCAACTGACAGAGCCTACACGGCTCATCCCGACATTCCTACTGTCATAGACAGGAATGACAGCCAAGAAGAAAAACGAGAGGCCCTACGTTCATCCTGATGAACGGAGAGGGGGGACGGACAGGCGGATGGAAAGACGAGCGAGGCAGACAAATGGGACAGTGGAAACAACAATAACCCCTGCGGCTGAAAAGATGGAGGGATGAAATAACAAGGAGAGAGGACTGGGAAAGCAAGCAGTGTTTTGTGGCCCACAGTGCTCGGCCCTTAGCCGACATCCACGCTACAACGGCAACAACAAAACCTAAGGCCGGGGGAGGGCTGTCAAGTGCAGTTAGGCTCACTAGCTATGAATGTGTGTGTGAGTGTGTGTATGCGTGCGTGCGTGTGTCTCGGGTCAAAGGGAGATGGGACAACCGTTTAAGACTATGGGAGAGTGAGAGGGAGTGCATGCAAGGGGGGGTCAACAGAGAGAGAGAGATCCGTTTTGGGAGCTGGGGGGGTCAACATCGCATGAGGGAGAAAGGGCATGTGAAATGGCAGGAACGTCCCAGCATAGCTATTGGGGGAGGGAGGTTCTGGGGGGACCCTCAGTTTGAAAGACCCCCTTCATAGAGGGCCACTGGCTCTGAGGCTCCAAGGGACCCCTCACGCAGTGCACATTTACTGTGTGTTACGAGGGAAGTACACTCTAAGAGCAAGATAAGAGGAGAAGTGGGCAATCGAATCTTTTTTCCATCACTCGCAAAGAGAAGTTTGTTTTTTTGTTATTTTTATTTTTAACACTTCATATTTCCAAACTGAAATTCATAAATGTATTCACTGTTGATTTTGCTGCCAGTGGACTTCAGACGGACTATCTTTCAGAATGTACTGAGGAGGAGGGATGAATGTCAGTCATTATCTTGCGAGAGTAGGTGTCACACGTTCTTTCAGGCGGTGGAAAGCTCATTTCCTACCCACAATTCCCACCGCTTTTGAAAAGGGTTAGGGTTACATCCTACCAAAGCAGAGCTATCTGCCACTTCCCTTCAAAGGACTACAGCCTCACTATCTCGTCCTCTCCAAATGTCACTCTAGGGATTCAACTGAAACCACCAGTGTGCCCTAACAAGAATACGATGGGCATGGCTATAACTGTAGAAGCAACAGCGCCCCCAAGTGTAGACTTCACTTCAGACTTCATCACAGTTCGACACATGTTGAGTCCCACAGGGCTGAAGGACAAATCAGCAAATCCAAAAGCTATGTGTTATGCTCGGTGGGTCAGCTATGGCGGGAGCATTTCTTAACAAACTCGACTTAAATCGAGGGGGCTAGAAAAAAACCAAGAGATGGAAAAAGAGAACTGAAAGGCGGAGGGGCCAAGCGGAAGGCAGTAAAGTGCAACTCTGGTTCCTACCACTGGAGGGCAGACTGACACCATTCTGTAATGACTGAAGCTAACAAGCTGAAAGAGATGGTAAGCGGTGTGTGTGATTGTGTGTGTGTGTGTGTGTGTGTGTGTGTGTGTGTGTGTGTGTGTGTGTGTAACTACCTTCTTGTCGGTGTCATCGTCATCTTCGTCCTGCATGCTGCTGTGGGAGTTGGCGGGGCCAGAGAAGGTGGGGCCCTGGGAGTAGTACTGGGAGCTCCGGAAACCATCCTTCCTTAGTTTGTCACACTCTGGAGGACGAGGGAACGACATGACATGGTTATTTAGGCAACACACACACACACACACATACGTTTCAATTCACTAGATACATGAAGGGCCCTGGAAAGTCTATATGGTTTGGCTCTCTCTGTAGACTGGTTCAAGTTCTCAAACAGACAACGCACACACACATACAGATGAACAACACAATCAGGGGTCCAGTGCGACACTTTAATGTGAATGTGAGTGTGTGTGTGGGTCCCATTTGGTGAGTGAATGTGTGTAGGCCACGTATCAGCAGCAGCCCCTGTCAGTTCAGAGCACCTCACACCTCAGCTCATTAGAACCTGCTGTGTGTGTGTGTGTGTGTGCGTGTGTGTGTGTGTGTGGTGTGTGTGTTGGAGAAAGAGGGGGATGCGACAGTGTGCCGGACCACGCTCGCACGGCATTGAAAAACGAGGAGGGGGATATCAGTTCCAGTCTGTGCCACAAACAGATGGCAGACTCCTCCCTCGTCCCCGTCTCTCAGTGGGCGTTTTCCACATCGCTCCCTTCCCCTCCTTTACCATCACTCCCTTCCCCTCCTTTACCATCTCTCCATCCTGTCCCTCTCTGCCTCTCAGTGTGTTTCCGTGCTATCGGGGACTCCTTTGTCTAGTCAGTCTGACTAATTAGCCCCGTTATAGCAACACATCCTAAATCCTACTCGGGGGATTCTCGTCTTCACAAAACGGCTCCTTTGCAGCCCGGCAACGCTGTCACTCTCGTTAATTAACAGACCGACATAGAAACCAGCCGTGTCTTCTCCCGTTCGGCCTGCTCAACAACTCCTCCAATCTTCCTGACACTTTCCGACATGCCTGTCGACTGTCTCTTTGAAGTGCCACTAAGGCACGCGTTTGCGCACGGCCCAAATCGGCAGCGTACGGAGACTAGGCGTCTTACAGAACGCCGTAAACCCGCCCCTGTCTGTCCCCCGGTAAAGCCGATTTGGGCCGTGCACCAAACGCGTGCCTTGTGGCCTACGTGTCAGAAAGTGTCAGGAAGATTGGAGAGTTGTTGGGCAGGCTCCAGAACGGGAAGATTTTGGCTAGTGCTGAAAATGACCGGGCTGCACTGTCCACGTTTTGGTAATCCCAAGTAGGATTTAGGATGTGTTATATAACGGGATGAATTAGTCAGACTGACTAGATAAAGGAGTCTGATAACTTTTTGAAACACACTGAGAGGCGGGAGGGACAGGATGAGAGATGGTAAGGAAGGGGTGATGGTAAAGGAGAGGAAGAAGTGCCCGTGTGAAACGCCACTGAGGGACGGGGAGGAGTCTGCCATCTGTTGTGGCTGGAGCTGGGTTGTCCCCCCTCTCGTTTTTCAATGTATTCCTGCGCGCACACCACACACACACACACACACAGCGGGTTCTGTGAGCTGAAATTGTGAGGTGCTCTGAACTGACAGGGAGCTGATACGTGGCCTGCGTTCATGCCAAATAAAATTTACACACTCACATTCGATTAAAGTGTCGCCTAGTTTTGTTGTGTTCATCTGTATGTGTGTGTCGTTGTCTGTTTAGAACCAGTCTACAGAGGTAGAGCAAGACTTTCAGGGTACTCATTGTATCTAGTGAGATTAGGCAGTATGTGTGTGTGTGTGTGTGTTGCTGGAAACTAACCGTGTCATGTCGTTCACCAGTCCTCCAGAGTGTGGATGGACTCAGTACCTCGAATACTCCCGGGGCCCCGCCTTCTCTGGCCCCTCCAACTCCCGCAGCCATGCAGGACAGAGATGACGACAGTAAATTAGTTACATGCACACACACACACACACACACACAAACACACCATCTCTTTCAGCCTGATTAGCTTCAGTCATTAGAGATAGTCAATCAGTAGAACCAATTAAAACTCAGTTCTCTTTTCCATCTCTTGATTTTTCTAGCCTCGATTTAAGTCAGTTCAGGTAAATCACTCCCGCCATGACCCACTCAGGCATAACACCTTAACTGGTGGCAGAACTGGCAGTGGTCCCTGCGAGTGAGAGTCTACGCTGAGACATCTGTTGCTTCTGATTCGTATTCTTGTTAGAGTTGAATCCCTGGGAGGAGGCTGTAGTCAGCACGAGGAAGTGGCAGATAGCTTAACTGGTGGGATGTAACCCTAACCCTTTTCAAAAGACGTGGAATTGTGGAGACTCACGCAAGGAGACGTGCTGACACCTCTCTCGCAAGATAATGACTTGACATTCATCCACTCACCAGTACATTCTGAGAAGATAGTCTGAAATCCACTTGTATGCATGGCCAGTGGCTCACATTTGTAATTCATTTAAATATGAAGTGTTAAAAATAAAAATAACAAAAAACAGACTCTCTTTCTTGTGATAAACTTCGATGCCACTCTCTCTTATCTTGCTCTTGGAAGTGTATACAAGTAACACACAGTAAATGTGCACTGCGTGGGGGTCCCTTGGAGCCTCAGGCTCCAGTGGCCTTCGGGGGTCTTTTCAGGCTGGTCCCCAAGGCCTCCCCTCCCCCAACATGCTGGGACGTTCCTGCCATTTCACATGCCCTTTCTCCCTCATGCGATGTGCCCCCAGCTCCCAAAGCAGTCTCTCTCTCTCTGTTGACCCCACTACATGCACCTCCCTCTCACTCTCCCGCCAGACGGGTGTCCCATCTCCCTTTGACAGACACACACACACACACACACACTCACACACACATTCATACAAGTAGCCTAACTCCATTTAGATTTGTTATTTGCCGTTAACAACGTGGATGCTCATGCATGGGCTACAAAGCACTGCTCCCAGTCCTCTCTCCTTGTTATTTCATCCTCCCTCTTTCAGCCGCAGAATTATTGTTGTTTCCACTGTCCCGGCTGTCTGCACCAAAGCTCGTCTTCCATCCGCCTGTCAGTCCCCCCCTGCTCATTCATCAGGATGAAACGTAGAACTCTCGTTTTTCTTCTTAGCTTTATCATTCTAATCTATAACAATAAGAATATCAAAATAACCATGTAAATCTATCAATTAACATCAATGATAATGACAGATGAACTGAACTGACTAGACTGAAAATTTATATTAAGCTGCTGGCCCCCTCATCAACAAATCTGAGAAAAAACTCAACTGGCAAAATCAATAACTGGATTATTGGGCTGAGACAGGAAGCACTGGATTTCACCTTCTGCGTTTGATGTTATAGGTAAATTACCAGTCTAGATTCTAAAGAATGTAGTTTTGTCATAAGTTATGGGAATATATGAACAATTAGACTTGTAATTCCAATTTCGTGGGAAGTATTGTTTTGGCAATAAGCGGTGTAGCTGCTAACAGAAACCGGAATAGTCTGCGGAGCCACCGTGCTCCCCCACCTTCCCGTTCAACACGCGCTGTAGATGCTCGGACTCACTGTGCAGCAGACACTGTTTAATGCCTCCAGCTCTCCGTCTACACCATCTCTCTGCCCGTCTCTCCCCCTTTCCCTCCAGTGTGTGTGTGTGTGTGTGTGTGTGTGTGTGTGTGTGTGTGTGTGTGTGTGTGTATGTGTGTGTCAATCTGTGTATGATCTATCTGCTTGTATGTTACAGCTCGACTGTGAGGTCGGGGAATATCTCTAAAAATGAGAGTTTGTTGTGCGGAAAAACTGAAATGCGACCTACACACACACACACACACACACACACACACACACCCAAAGACCAAGTGGTGGCTGCCAGCTTCTCCTTGCCTCTCTCTGTCATATTTGTCAATCCTCTCAATCGTGCTTCTTTTTAAAGAATTTTTCATCCGTTCTCTTTTATATCCCCTCCTTCAGTCGAATTCATCCCGGCAGAACGATAAGTCCCTGCTCAGGTCAGCCAAGCTTAGCCTCCAACGAGAAAACATGGAAAGTATTAGGCCAAGCAGCACCACCGCTGCATGAGCAGATGAAGAGCGGCAACACTCACCCATCATCCCCATCAACGTCACAGATGAGCCTGCACAGTCCACACTGTATGCAATCACCCCTGCGGGGCCAGCCAAGGCACCATTTAGCTATGAACTGCTCCAGCAACATACTGTATATGTCAATGTCATTCATTAAATCATCTAATGTAAACAAACACACCCACTCCTTTGGAAAACCCCAATCCGTTTGTGGCAGTCACGTAGCCATTGTGTTACAATGTCCATACAGTGTTAAACAGAATCTCACTGTCATTGTGATGATCCCTGCAGCAATGTCTACATCTCTTTTATGATCTCCTCCCTCCATCAGATGCTCTTTCCCCACATGTACTGTATGTGTATGTGTGTGGCTGTAGGTG